>CM072925.1:116352825-116702825 GCA_036971965.1 Nyctalus aviator
TTAGGATGGGTTAAGAGGAAACTAAGGGAAGAAAAACAAAGCAGGTACTAATAACTCCAGGAAACAACAACAACAGAGAGTTTCACAAGAAAGGAATGCAACCATAACATGTGCTCTGGCTGACCAGGAAACCGTTCTTACATAGTTATAATATAAAAATTCTCAGTATTCATCTAATGGGAAATTGTGACAACTGTAGATCCAAAGGAGAAGAGGGGGAGAGCAGTTCCATCTTCCTTGACAATAGTAATGATAAAAAGAAATAATTTTGACCACTCCTTGGGTAATGTTCATTATTCTTGACACTTTACATGGTGAATCCTCACAACAATCCAGCACCTCAAATATTCCTATTACGGTACTCTCATTTCACAAATGTAGAAACTGAGGCACAAGGAGGTTAAGTCCTTTGCCCAAAGTCACGGCCAGCCAGGCACTCAGGCTGCGGAAGCCATATATGAAGACATCAGACCAGCAGACCAGAAAGGAGGTCAACACTTGCCTAAAATTAATTTTAAAAAAAGGAAAAGCATGTTACTTAGAAATGTGGAGGGCGGTACCAGAAGAAACTGTTCCAATAGTTGGATGTGGTTCCTTGGAGGAGATGGGCTGGGAGTGAGGACATGGCAAGAGAATGATTTTTATTAGTACGATTTAACTTATACAGACATGCTGCTACCCAAGAGGTGGGGCCAGAGGTTAGCAGGGAAGGAACACGAGGGAAACTTTCCACATTGGTAGCATTGCTCTGTATCCTGATGGAGGGTTGGGGTACAGTATGTTTTTACCTGAACTCAGCAAGGGGTACATCTAAGATCTGTGCATTTCAAAGTACGTAAACTTTACCTCCCTGAATAAAAATAAAAGAACTGTAAACAAATACTTGGGAACTATAGCTAATGACACGAATGCTGAAGTGCCAAGGGGAAACGTTCTAGTGTTTGTAACTTACTTTGAAAAGCTTCAAAAAGATAAGCTGTCCTAATAGATGGATAGAGTGATAGATACCTGATAAAAAAAATTTTTAGCAAAATATCAAAAACTGAGCACCGAGTAGGTAGACATGTGTTCAATGTATAATTTTTGCAAATTTTCTTTTCTTTTTTTTCTTTTTTTAATCCTCACCTGAGGATATTTTTCCTTTTTTTTTTTTTTTTTTTTTTTTTTTTTAAGAGAATGGAGGATGCTGAAACCGATTTGGCTCAGTGGATAGAGCGTCAGCCTGTGGACTAAAAGGTCCCGGGTTCAATTCTGGTCAAGGGCATATACATTGGTTGTGGGCACATCCCCAGTGGGGGGTGTGCAGGAGGCAGCTGACCGATGTTTCTCTTTCATCGATGTTTCTAACTCTCTATCCCTCTCCCTTCCTCTCTGTAAAAAATCAATAAAAAAATATTTTTTAAAAAAAGAGAGAGAGAATGGAGAGGGAGAAGGGAGAAAGAGAAAAGGGGTAGGGGGGGAGGGAGGGACATCAATGTGAAAGATACACATAAATTTACAGGATACGTGTCCTTGACTGGGCATGGAACCCGGGACCTTTCAGTCTGAGGGCCAACACTCTAACCACTGAGCAAAACCAGCCAGGGCACAAATTTTTTTTTTTAGCTTGAAATTTTTCTTAATAAAATGTTGGAGGAAATATATGAATATATTATCTGAAAAATAATATTAAACTTTTAAAAACCTGAATGCGGTCTTCGGTCTTGGACCTGGATGGACCCACACAACCCTAAGCCCTCCTGTGTGTACATCTATCTGACAGCTGTCCCCACCGTACCTGGGATCCTGTAGCCTAACCCTGTCCCTCCATACTCCCCCTGATGTCAGCAGGAATCAATCGGGTCTTCTTCTCCCGGTCCCCTCGACGCCTCAGCCGCAGAACCAGGACCAGTTCACCAGGGACGGCTCCAAAGCCCTCAAGCGACACCCATCCTTTGCCAGGAGGGTGAGCCGAAGCCTGGCAGGTGGCGCTGGGTGCCTTTCCCAGAGGCCCAGCGCACCTTCCTGTCAGGAGTGAGCAGCCAAGGTGCCAGTCTCCCAAGCCCCCGTGTATATAATTAGCCGGTGGGAAATGGATCAGGGGGCAGATCTCATCTCTGCCTAATTAGGGGCTAGGCAGCTGGGCCGGGCTGGCCTGGGGGAGCGGCAATGGGGGCCAGGCAGCCCCCGGGGACGGGGCAGCAGCTGCAGTCCCTCCGAGGGGCTGGAAGGCAGCGGCTGCTGCTCCTCACCCCTCACACTCCAACTGGAGGCGGAACAATGGAGGGGCTGTTTCCGCAGACCCCGGAGGCAGGCAGGCTGGTGGGGCTGGTGGGTGGTTGGGGGAAGAGGGGAAAGCCCCAGCTGCAGCCCACAGATCCCCACGTGAGAGGGCAGCGGGCTCCGAACTCCTGGCAGAGGGAAGCCCTCCACCACTCGGGAACCTCTGCTGCAGAAGTCAGGGCTCAGACTGGCACCTTCCGCACTTCCCAAGAATCCCTCCTGCCCGCTTCCCAACAGACTCTCCCAACGCCCTTCAAGGCTACCCCAGGCCCAGCTCCTGGGAACCGCTCTGGGCTTCAGGCAAAAGTCCCTCAACATGCCTGCTCCACGTGGTATGACTGTGTGCTTACTGCTTCGCTGCCCTTCTCTCTCCACCCCAAGATTAAAGAGGGGGCCAAGGCTCTCTTGCCCACTGCTTGGCACCCAGTAGGTGCTCAATAAAGTGACCAGAAGGGAAAGCTGCCGGGATGGGGAAAGAAGTGAGGCGTGTGACAAAAGAACCAGAGTTGGGTGTCCACGGGCCAGAGTGCAGCCCACAAGCTACCATCCCTCCTGCTCTAAGACCAGAGATGACCTTCTCAGGGGACCCCTGCAGGGCCATCTTGAGGATTTAGTGGCAGGACGAGTGTAAAGGGTCTGAGCCCAGCACGTAAGCCCCTCCCGGAACAAGGGCCCTCCCAGCCTCAGTGTCTTCACATGTAAAATGCAGCCAGCGCCCTCGCCTGCTTGTGCTTCTGAGGGCTGGTAGGTCACAGAAAGGGGGACAATTAACTCAATTCTGACCAGGTTGCCTCAGAGGAGCTGGTCTTTGACCCCTCAAAGGACACCACCTCCGCAGAGCCCGCCCAGCTTATCCCTCTGCTCTCCTCACTCCCTTAACACAAGAGGCCCAGCTCCTACCTTATCCAACCTGCTGGGCCCCCGTGGGCAGGTGGCCTTCCCTGGGCCTCAGCTCTTCGTCTGTATCACGAAGGGATAGACTTCATTCTCGTGGGCTCCAACAACATCTTCTTCTATACCCCAATGTCCCCTAGTTTCCTTCAACTGCTGGGCCTAGCCTAATCCCCCAGGGGCTGGTAGACTGTCAGACAGACAGACAGCTGGGCTGACCTGGATGTTTGTCAACAGCCCAGCGGAAATCTCCTCTCTATGCCTAAAATAAAACCTACATCAAACCTGTCACTAGGGCCCCCATTAGCGCTTCCTGTTTCTGAGGAGCACAGCCAAGCCAGCAAGAGTGAAAGGAAGCACCACCCAGCCCCTCCCCTCTCCCACCCGAACGCTGGCAGAGGCCACCCATGCTTTCATCCGCTGTGTCCTCAGCTCCCCCAGCCTAAGCGTGGTCTCCTAACAGGTAACTAACCGGGAGAGAGACAGGAAGGAGCTGAGACCTCAAAGCCCAGTGCCAGCTGCTTCCTCGCCCTTCCCACTCAACCCAGAGAAGACTGTGCTTGTCCACTCGGGGTCACTCAGAGTTGGAGGTAAGCCCATTCGCTTTGTGCTGCCCACCCAAGTCCCTCTTCCTCTAAGAACTCTCACTTCCAACCCCCCAATCTATGGCCTACGTGACCTCAAGTTGAGGGTTTGCCCTCTCTGAGCTTCCTTCCCCCTTTGGAACTGGGCAGGGAGTGGGGGAAGTCAGAACACCATGACCATGGTAGCCTTTCCCCTGCAGTCCCCCTTCCTGGTCAAAGGGGAAAGGCCCCCCGTCCCTCCCAGCTCCATCCCAACTCACCAGGTGCCCGGACCCAGCTAGGAAGTGCGCCCGCCTCCCTGAGGCTCCCGCATGCCAGGCCAACCTCTGACCTCATGCCCCACAGATGCTGGGGTAAACAATTACTAGGTTTGGAACGCCCCACCCCTCCCCCTTGTGAACACAGAAGAGTCTGGTGACCCAGCCTTTAAAAAAGCAAGCATTTGTGTTTATTAACCAAAGGGCGGGAAGCCAGAGCCAGGAGGGCTCCTACCAGTCCCTCCTGTAGGCTACCCACCCAGGCCAGGCTGCCAAGGCCTGGGAAGAAACGTGGCTAGACCACTCTTCCCTGCCCCCATCCTGGGGGGTGAATTCCCCGGGAACCAGGGCCCACTGAGTGAGGAAGAGGAAGTCAGCAAAGGATAGAGGCTAACGAAGGAAGAAAGAAACAGAGCCACAGGGTAGACAGACCTGGTAGAGATCCTTGGTCCCTCACCAGTGGGGAGGGCTACATGCCCCCAGCCCATGAGAGGAACCCAAGCAGAGGTACAACTCGTGTCAAAATCCCGACATGTGAGGCGGAGGGAGGGGTCCGAGGGCGAGAGGCCACCCTCTCCAGGGTCCGTCCTTGCCCAGATGGACTCTGGGCCAGCCTCGGAGCCTTTGCTTCCATACCAAGTTCGCAAAAGGCAGTGGTCTCTGGTCTGCCCCAACCCAGGGGAGGGCTGAAGGAGAGAGGTCACGGGCCAATCGCTTCTTTAAGATCGGCGTCCTGTGCCGAGTGCGAGTCCAGTGGAGGCCTATCCCTCCGCCGCCGCCGGCGTCTCCCGCGCTTGCCGCAGCCCGTACAGCCACTTGATGACCCGGGCGTTGCGCTCAATCACTGACACGCCGTAGGGGACGCGCTCCCGGGCCCGCTCCTCCACGGTGGCCGAGCTGCGGTGGGAGCAGCCCCCCTCGGAGCTACCTGGCCCAGCACTGGGCCCCGCCAGGGACACGATGTCTGAGCTGGCCCGGGCCAGGTGGGCCACCCCCAACCCCCGCGCCTCCTCGGGGTCCAGGCCACAGAAGTTGAAAAACCGCTCCAGGTCGGCCGCTGCCCGGGAGAAGCGCTCGCTCAGGTCTGACTTGGAGCGCTGCAGGCCCGGGGGCCGGGCTGGGCTGGAGGCGGCAGTGTCCGGTGACGGGCAGGGCTGGCCAGGTGAGGCCGGCAGGGGACGGACATCCACGCGGCGGACAGCAGCGGTGCTGGGAGGTGGGCGTGGCGGGGTGGCTGGAGGGTCCTGGCGGGCTCCCTCTGGCCGGCCGGGGGTCCGGCTGGCCTCGGCAGGGGACACCGGGCTGCTGTCACACAAGTCGATAAGGCTGCTGAGGATGTCCAGGTCCAGCTGGGGCCGGCGGCAGGGGCCAGGCAGGGCTCGGCGGCTGGGAGTGAGCACCGTGCGGCGAGTCCCGGGGCTGAAGAGCGGCTGCTTGGACAGCAGGGGCTGCACAGGCTGCTGGCGGGTGTTGGCCACATGCAGGCTCTTGACGTACTTGGCCTTGTCGGCCTCCAGGCGCTCCACGGCACTGGGTTTCCGGGCTCCGCCGTCTGCCGGCCTTCGCAGCAGGTAGCCCGGGACCTTGGTCCTCAGGCGGAAAGGTAGGGCGGGTGTGTCCCGGGCTCCAGGAGACAGCATGTCCACAGGCATGGCTGTTACATACCCCCGAGGCCTTCTGCACGAGGACACGGGAGAAATGGGGAGACAGCAATCCAGGCAGAAAACTGGCAGCTGGACGCCGCTGGACGCCGGCAGCGGCTGCAGGGAGGAAAGAAAGAGAAGGGCTGAGCACGCTCAGACAAAGGCTCGGCAGACTGCAAGAGGCTGAAGACGCCTTCCCCATTAAAAGGGAAGGCCACGCCCCCGGATCACAGGAAGCCAATCAGAAGGCAGGAAGCACCAGCTGTAGGGCCAGAGGCTCCGCCCACACCCCCGCCCCCCTCCCAGAGCCCGGCCCAGGGGAGGCAGAGAGAGAAAAGGTGCCAAAGGAAAGCAGCCTGAGCAGCAAAGGCAGGGCAGGGGAAGTAGAGTGGGCTCGGAGCCCTGAGCTGGGCACCAGCCGGCTCAACCGCAGCCGTGGATCCTCTTACCAGCTCCATGTTTCAGATGGGGAAACTGAAGCTAATTCAACCAATTGGTGGCTCTGCTCCTTGCCTCCAAGCAAGGAAGTGCTGCCACCGGAGCCTTGGGGTTAGGTGACCAAGAGGAAGGGCTAAAACCCAACCTGGACTGCCCACAGGGAGCCCGGTACCACTTCCACCCCTTGCCTTCCCGGACAGGAAGCTGCTCTGTGCCATCCACCCGCCTAGACACGCCAGGCCCCAGGCACAGCAGCGGAGTTTGTGGGGGAGGAGGGCAGAAAATCCCCACCCCCACCACAGTGGCATCCAGACACCGTCAGCTCCCAGTACGGGACTCCCAACACCAGGCCCACCGGGACCCATGCATGCCTGTCACAGGGCAGCGTCAGACCTAAGCTATGCTGCTCCAAGGGAGGCTGGAAATGCCCAAGATCACACAGCCCGGCTGGGGGGCATCCAGCAGAGCCTTGATCTGCCAGCAACCATAGCACAGACACCCACAGGCAGGAGTGCCCACACCTGGGTGCAAATACCCACATAATCACCTAGGCATCAGAGCCTGGTGTCCCAGGTATCGGGCATCCCTGCCCCTTTTTTCCAAGGAAGGGCTGGAGCCACAGCCTCCCTGGAGATGGGCCAGAAGAAAACCTGCAGGCCAAGTCCTGAACTTTCTCATCTGTTACCTGGGGGGAGTGGGAGTGGGGAGGACTTTGCCAAGGTGATAGCCAAGGGAACAGTGGTTCAGGCCAGGGGGGGCAGTGTTGTCTGATTCAATAGCCACCAGCCACAGCCTTCGCTTTCCATTTAAATAAAAACTTAACACTCGGTTCCTGAATCACATTAGCCACGTTGCTAGGGCTCAACATCCACAGTCACTAGTGCTCATACCATAGACAGCGCAGACTGCAGCATTTCCACCGTAACAGAAGGGACCGTGCAGTGCCACCTACACATCCGGAATTCCAGGGGGGAGAGTCTAGATTGGGGTGGGGAGGCAGGGGATCTCTACTGTGTACTTCCTAGGCGTTTGGCACTGGCCTCTCCTGGAGCCCTCCAGCAGGCCAGGGAGATGGGTCGTTGTCGCCTCATTTTACAGATGGAGAAACCGAGGCGCTGAGAAGTGACCGACCTGGGTCCCGGCGCAGCTGAACTAGACCCACGTCATCGGAAGCTGAATTCACTTATCTGTTATGTCCATGGGAGTTTTCCTTTTTTGTTGCTCCCATTCCTCTAAAATATCAGCTCCACGAGGGCAGGGGTATCTGTTTTGCTCACAGTTTCAAGATTATTACTCTTGATGCATTGTGGGTATTCAGTACAGTTTTATTGACCTGAAATGTCCATGGGGGCCCAGTGTGAGTGGGCACCCCCCGTCTGCTGCAGGCAGTGGGTCCACGGTGGTGCGTGTTGGATATCCTAGGAAGCTGGAAATCCAGAAGTGCAGGAAAACTCTAGGCTCTTAAATATTAGCATAGTCAATAATAATAATTTTAAAAACACTTGCATGTACGGGGCCAACAGAACATGCGCCTGCCGCCACCACCCCCTCCCATCTGGCCCCCAGCCCCAGTGTGGGACCTTTGCTGCAAGTTGAGAACAAACCTTTGGGGGGGGGCTGCTGGCCCAGAGCCAGAGCTGCTCCCCAGGTGGAAGGGATGGAGTAGGTGGGAAATGGCTGCCCCACCGGGTGCCGACCTCCAGGAGACCCCAGGAGAGAAGGGTCTGATAGGAAAGGCAGCCTAGCTGAGCCCTGTCCAAGAAGCTAGACTCTGCCCCACCCCCGGGCCTGCCGCCTTCCAAACCAGTCCAACCCGTCCGGAGGCGGTGGTTCCGGGCACTCTCCCACAGTCGGGGAAACAGGGACGAAGGGGGTCAGGTGGGCAGGGGCAGGGCAGAAGCCCCGCTCGCCCGGTATCACCTGGAGTCCCTACACCCTCGGGCCTCCCCGGGATAGATAGGAAGAGCGGCGGCTTTGGGGCCGCTGGCCCACCTGCCTGGGCTTGGCCACCGCCACTGCGCGCTTTGTGCAAGCAGCCGCGCCCCTCTGGGACTCCTTTGCTTATCTGTGAAATGTGGTTAAAAATAGACCTGCAGGTCACCGTGAGGATGGAGAGACAAAACAGCTCGAGGACATTCTTCAGCATCCGGGAAACAGGTGACTGGCCCTAACCCGGGCTCCTTGTTCTCCACAGACTTTCCTCCCTCCTCCCCTCCCTCCCACCGTCCGGCGCAGGGGTCTCTAACCGCTCAGGAAGGGCCGCGAACAAGGGAGGTGCAGGCTCAGGGCCTCCAGAGGACCGGTCCCACCTGGGCACTGGGACCCTAGCTTCAGCTCGCAGGCACAGGTTAGGGGCTAACCGTGAGCCCGGCTAAGCCGGCCCCATGTCACAGGTGGGCCAGCAGAAGTGCAGCTCCTGTGGTGGACGCCCGGTCCCAGTGCCCTCTGACTGGGACTGACTGGTCCTCTTGGAGGCTCTGAGCCTCCTTCCATCACCCGACGCCCCACCCGCGGATTTCAAACGCCCCCAAAGCGCGGCCCAGGGTCCTTCTCGTTGACATCTCTGGGGCATTCAGTCCCACCTTGCCCCCTTCCCACCGGCTTCCCCAAGGAGCCTCAGGAGAGAGGGAGGCAGTGGGGGCGGCTCAGATCCAGTCTGGCTTCTTCCTTTCCCTACTTGGGGGAAGTCCTGGGAACTCCCTGCCGTGGAAAGGGCCGCGAGCCCGGCGCGCGCTGTGGGACTCGGGCCCGATGGCCACCCCTGTCTGAGCCCGGGGTGGCCTGGCTCTTACATGGGGGGCCTGACCGCACGATTCTGCGGCATCCATCCGGCTGGAAGGTGAGCCCCTGCCCCGTCCCCGCCCCGCACGTACTCTGAGGAGTAAGGGGTGCGGGGTCGCGCCCCCGGCCTTTCCCCCGGCCCCGACCAGCACGCACGTACCTGGCTGCGCCCGCGCCGCTACTCTGCGCTCCCGGCCCGGCCCACCCGGGGCTCAGGTAGCAGGTATTGCGCAACTTCCGGTGGCCGGCGGCAGCCGGCGAACCTGTCGACCCAGGTATCACCCAAAAAAAGAGCGAACGGACGCCAGGCAGCGGCCAGAACCGAGTCCCGACGCGCTGGTGGTGGGCGGGGCGCAGGGACCCACTCCAGGAGGCGCTCAGGGAGCCGGGCACTCTCACCCCCGGCTGCACTGGCTCTGGCCACGGAATCCTCCTCCCCAACGTTTATGGTCCCTGTGCCAGGCGTGAGAAAGTGCTTTTCCTGCTATCAATTAACCCGTTTTAATCTTCCCAACAACTCCTTGGGCGGTGAGCTCTATTATTATCCTCATTTCACTAATAGAATGCTGAGGCTGGGACAGGCTGAACCAGCTGCCCAACGTCACCTGGAGGAGTCCAGCCTGGGCGCTTTCCCTCTGACAGCCCTTTCTAGCTGTGTGTCCCTGATCCGGTTGCTTAACCTCTCTGGCCCTCCAGAGACGGGGGTCCCCCCTTCCAGGCCCGGTCAGTGAGTTCTTGGGGTCTGAGAGTGCCTGTAGAAGCTTTGAGCAAGTTGTAAGCATTAATAACAGTAACAATAATAGCAATAGTGGTAGCTACAATTTTTGAGTGCCAGGCACTGTACTTACTTAAATCTCTGGACAATCTCCCCACTCCCCAGACGGGGAACTGTTTAATCCCCATTTTCTGAGGAGATGGTAGTAGCCCTGCTGGAAGGAAGGAGTCCGGGGAGGGCGCTGACTGTCTCCTCTGCCAGCCTAAGCCCTGTTACGTCAGTTCAGGTGGCACATCTGATTAGGCCAGTTTCATGGGATCCAGAGAAGGAAGCCTCGCTGCCCCCGCCCGGACCCTGGGAAGGCCGAAGAGGTCCGTGGCTGCGCCTGGAGAGGCTTACACAGAGTGGAGTGGAGGGCATGAGGAGATAGGAAGTGACTCAGGGAGCCGCTGTCTACCCTGAGAGTGAGTCAACCCTGACGCCCCCTCCAGGCCCTGGGGCCTGAGTGATGGAACAGGACCAGCATTCCCCACAGCGGCCTGCTGGGTCCCTGCCTGGCCCTCCCTGGTGCAGCAGTGAGGTGGGAGAGGGTTCAATTAGGCACTAACAGTAGCAAAAGCAAAGCAACAACAATACTTTTCAGAATAAAACCGGTAAGAATTTTTCCTGAGAGCTTTCTTTGTACCTGACCCTCCTCTAAACTCTACTCTGTTAACTCACTTAATCCCCATACCCACCCTGTGTGATAGGTACTACTATTCTGCCTGTTTTACAGCTGAGAAAACTGAGGCGCAGAGAGGTGGGACCGCTTGCCTGAAGTCACAAAGCTGGTAATTGGCAGAGCCAGGATTTGAACCCAAATAAGGGTCTTGGGGGGAAGAGGGAGATCAGGTCTCCAGCAGTGGGCTTCGGCCACTCACCGAGGGTCCCCTAAGGAACCTGCAGCCTCCCTCTCTGGATCCCCTGGCTGTGGCTCTGGGTCTCAGTTTCCTCAACTATAAAACAGGGGCAATGATAGCAATGTTTTCCCAACAGAGATTAGATCTCATCAGGGCTCTACTTAAAACCCGCTGGGGCTCCGCATCACCTGGAAATAAAGTCCAAACTCTCCCCAGGCCCTCAGGCCTCGCAGACCCAGTTCCCGCCTTCCTTTCCCACCTCAGGGGCACCCTTTTCTGCTCCGGCCACACAGGCCTCCCAGCTGTCCCTGAACGCCAAGCTCGTTCCTGCCTCAGGGCCTTTGTACTAACCATCTCTGCCCGGAAGCTCTCCTCTCATCTCCCTCAGGTCTCACTTCAAATGTCACTCCTCAGAGAACTCCCTGACCACTCTGAGGCTCCACCAACTCTCACCTGGTCTGTTCCCTTCCAAGCAGTCATTACACCCGATCACTCATTTGTTCACTCATTTGTCGCTTACTTCCTGTTTCCCATTTGTAAAATGTATTAAGAGGCCAATTCAGGCCTGAAAGTGGGCTTGGCTGTGGAGCCAAAAACAGAAAATAGCAAGTATTGGTAAAATGCAGACACGAGAACCCTTGTGTACTGCCGGGAATATGTGTCTCACCCCCTACCCCACCCCCACCCCCGCCCCCCGGGGCTGGGAACTCCATCACACTCTTCCCTGCTGTCTTCCTCCAGGGACCAAACGCCAGAGGGGACCACACTGACCAAGGGGCAGGACCGGAACCAGGCCACCTCAAAGGCCAAGGCCCCTCAGCACCAAGCTTCCTTCCAGCCCCCCGCCCTGCCCCAGGCCTTCTCCCACCCGTCCCACCCCTCCTCCAGCCACAAGTCACCTCCATTCGAGGTGGGCTCTGGCCACTTCTTCCTGAGCCCTGTTCTGTCTCCAAACCTCCAGGTGCCACGTCCAAACCTCTGCATACACTGGGTCTGCTGCCAGCAGTGCCCTTTCCACTCCATCTCCCTGGCCAGCTCTGCAGCCTGGGCTCTGGAACCAGCCTACCCGGGTCAAACCCCAGCTCCACCGGTGATCAGCTATTCAGCTCCTCCATGCCCCCATTTCCTCCGCTGTGAAGCAGGGCTGCTAGCAGTGCCCCCTCCCAGCATGAGGCCTGTGCATGGCAAACGCCACCCAAGGGTGACTGTGATACCTATTTACCAGCCAGGAGCTCCTGGTGAGGCCTTCCTCAGGCCAGACTGTTAACCGTTCTGTCAGAGGTTGTCAATCTAAGAACGCAGCGTCACTTGAATAGACATTTCTCCAAAACAAGGTGAATAAACAGACGATAAGCATGTGAAACGGTGCTCAATATCACTAATCATTAGGAAAATGTAAATCAAAACCATAATGAGATACCATGTCACATCCATTAAGACGGCCATCATAAAAAAAAATTATACTGAAAATAACAAGTAGTGGGGATGAGGAGAAACTAGAACCCTTGTGCACGGTTGGGAATATAAATGGTGCAGCCGATGTGGAAAAAGTACATCAGTTAGGCAAACATTTTTAAATAGGACTACCATAGGATCCAGCAGTTCTACTTCTCAGTATATACCTAAAGGAACAGAAATCAGGAAGTTGAACACATATATGTACAGCCATGTTCATAGTCCCATTAGTCACAACAGCCAAAGGGTAGAAGCAACTATTAATGGATTAAGCAAAATGTTATATGTACATACCCTGTTTCTCCGAAAATAAGAGTGTCTTATATTAGTTTTTTCTCCCAAAGTTCTTATTTTCGGAGGATGTCTTATTTTCGGGGAAACACGGTACAATGGAACATTACTTAGCCTTAAAAAGGAATGAAATTCTGATACATGCTATAACATAAGTAAACCCTAAAGACATGCTAAGTTAAGGAAACAGACACAAAAAGACAAATGTTGTGGGATGCCGGTGATCGGAGTGCCTGCAGTATCAGATTCATAGACAGGCACTAGCATGGTGGTTGCCGGGGACTTGAAGGAAGGAGAAAGGAGAGTTAGTGTTTAGTGAGTAGAGAATTTCCGTCTGGGAAGATGAAAAGGTTCTGGAGATGGATAGTGATGATGGTTGCACAATATGAATGTACTCAATGCCACTGAACGGGACACTTAAAAATGGTTAAAATGATCAACTGTATCTTAATACATTTTACAAAAAAATGTGAGAGAGAGAGAGAGAGAGAATGGAATCTGGAGCCAAACTTCATGGTTTTGAACTCCAGCTCTAGGGGACCTTGTACAAGTTACTAAATCTCTCTAGTGCTCAGTTTCACTTTGTAAGCTGGACATAATAGCAGTGGTAACTGCCTTACATTATTGAGGGGGTTAAATTAGTTCATTCTTACAAAGTACTTAGCACACAGTGAGTGCTCAGGAGATGTCAGTGATTTCCATTCTCTGCTGAGGGGCCAGAGCTAAAGTTCCTGATGTTTATCATTTTCATGGCATTCTGCACTCCCACCCCCACACCTTCCTTCCGCCTGCTTCTCTCCTCATCAGCAGGGGCCAAGCCCAGACGTGGGCGGAGACAGGGAGGCCCTCACCTGCCTAGAGGAGGGTCAGGAGGGCTCCAGGCAGCAGGAAGGAGGGTGGGGAAGGGGGGTGGCCGGTAGGGTAGCCCAGCTCAATTTCAGCCCAGCTGTCAGGGTCAGAGACACCCGGCTAGCTGGGCACCCCGCAGGGCCACCCCAGGCCCACGTTATTTCTGGAGTCTCCCTGGACGCTCGTGCCCTGACCTGCCTGGCGTGGGCCGTGCCCAGAGTCAGTCCTGCCGAGGGCGGCCTTGCACAAGCCTCAGGAAGGCAGAGGTGAGCAGGCTGTGGGAAGGATGCGGGGGCAGGCACCTGTGGCAGCAATCTACTACTTGGCCCAGGGAAGGCCAACTCAATTCTCTGAGCCTCTGTTTGAACCGGAGGTTGCAAAACGGGAACAAAGGGTCTTACAGTAGTGACAACATGAGACACCACATGGAAAGCCTTAGGCGGGGCCTGGCACACAGGATGGGGAAGGTGAAGGTTGGGGAAGATAATAAACTCACACAGCCAAGCCCACTTCCTGGCCTGATTTGCCCCCTTCCAGGCCTGAACTCACCACGATGGCTTCTTATCTTAGACCAGAGACGGAAAGAAACCTGCCCAAAGTCACACAGCAAGTCAGTGACACAGCACAAACAGGGCAGGGGTCTTTTGATAAATATGTGATCTAATAGATACAGATAACAATTTTTCAACCAGGTGATATATGCACATGGCTCAGTTCAAGAGCTATAAAGCGAAGGAAGTAAAAATAAACTCCCTCGCGCTCCTGTTCCCAGCCACCCTGTTCCCCTCTCTGCAGGCACCACTATAACCAGACAATGTGCCCTTGCAGGGAGATTTTAAGCAGATACAGGCAACAATGGACAGATATAAGGTGGCCCCCACAAATGTATACACACACTTCGAATAACCATAAAGGCAATGTTTATTAAATACATCCCATATTCAAAACTGAGCCATCAGCTGTTAAAATGTGTATACTGTTTTTTGGGGGGTACCCTGTATTCTTTTTTACATATATGTCAACATGCTGTATGTACTGCTTTCAGCATGCTCTTTTTACTTGGTAATATAGGTTGTTCTTAATAATATGTTATTAGTATATTAATTATAACATGTTATTAATACACTTAATAGTATATGTCGTTGCTAATATATGTTGAGCCACCTCCGTACAGAAAGAGCCCATCAGCCTCTACTGTTGCAACTGAGTGTGTGTCCAGTCTCTCCCCATTACACACCACACTGAGCAGAACCACACCTACGTCACTCTGCCTAGAAGTAGGGCAGGTGGATTCGGGGATGCGCTTGTAATTGTGACAGCAGTGGGAGGGACTGGTTGCACAGAGGCCACACGCATTACCTTCAGCCAGCAGAGCATACCACAGACGGTCCATAAATGCCAGCTTTAGTAACTCTCATTACAGAGGTTTGAGGAACCCCCTCCATTTCGCTTTGGAGGCGAGTCCCTCCCTTACCTCCTCCTACACCCCCTCCTTGCATCACATGGATGCCAGTCAGGAAAGATAATAAACTCACCGAAAAGTGAAATATATAGGACATCAAATGGGGTAACTGCTACAAAATAGACGAGGAGGAGGGCAGGGCATAGGAAGTCAATACATATTTGTTGAAAGAATGAATGAAAGACTTTTCTTCTGAGTTCCCAGAGCCAGGAGGAGAGAGAGTTCGGAGGAGAGAGGATAACTCCCCTTAAAGAAATAAATTCAAGACCCGGATGCTGTGATTCTGAGTGCCTAGATCTCTAATACTGAAAGCCAGACAGGCTGGAAGGCAACTCTGGCGGTGCCCAGTCTGCTTGTTTGACTCTGGGCAAGGGACTTATCTTCTGAGAATCTCAGTTTCCCCACCTGCAAAAGGAAATCAACAATAGCAGCCTGGGGGTGCGGGACTGAGGGAGGGGGTGGCCAGGAGGCAGGACACAGTCTAGGTCAGAAGCTCGCTCGCCAGGAAAGGGTCCCTGCCCCACCCCAACTCCAAAGTCTCTAGGGGCTTTGGTGACTGTGGCTTCGGTAGAGGGGCCGCCTCTATCCTCTCCCCCAGGTTCCCAAGAGCACAGCAGTGACTCCGGGGCCAGAGCACCTGCTGCCCACAATGTCAGTCCCGCCGATAGGCCCAGAGCAGCCTCTGGGAGGAACAGCGCTGCAATTCAAAACCTCGTGGGCGGGAGAACCACGTCCAGCCCCTGGCGCACAGGAGGAGACAGACGCCCAGGAAAGGTGGTGTGGGAAGGGACCGAAGGGGGGGGGGGGGCAATCTAGCCAGGACTCCACGTGCTGGATCCCTGCTGCTAAGATGCTGAAAAAAAAAAAAAAAAAAAGACCACCAGCTAGCTGCCCCTCTCACGCAGGTGTGGCGCGGGGAGGACATACAACGCAGTGTTTGGGTGAGCGAAGCCCCCCAGACCGAGCCCAGCCGCGCCCCAGGCCACCTGCGCCCTCACCTGGAGCCCAGCCTAGACGAGTCCCGGCTCTTCCAGGTCGGGTGGTGCAGACACTGACAGCTCGGACCCCGGCCGGGAATGGCCACGCCCAGCGCCGCTCGGGGGGCCAGTCCGGCGTGGCTACGCGCAGAGGGACCTCTTCGGAGCGGTCCTCCGCACCGAGATGAGCGGGGGGGGGGGGGACCGGCTATGGCAAGGCCCCCGCCGGAACGAGGTGCTGGTGCGCAGAGGAAGGGGAAGTGAGCGTGCCTTCTCCCCTCCACCTCCCCTTCTCGAAAATGGTCTGCCCCGGACATCCTGATTGGTTCCTTGCTTCCGTTCGAACGCCGCGCCGCCCGCGTTGCCAGGCTACGGTTTGACTTAGGTTGTCTGCAAAGCCGGGGGCTCCGCAGCCCAGCCGCGCCCGCCCCTTCGCATCCGCCTCCGGTTCTCCCAGGGGCGGCCTTAGCCTGGTGCCTTAAGGCTCAAATGGTCTTTCTCCTGGTGCCCAGCTGGACGAGGCACCATTTAGGGTCCTGGGGCTGGTTCCTAGGCCGGACTTTGCAGCTAACTCGATATATGAGCCCGGGCAAGCCCCTTTCCCTCTCCACACCCCTAAGAGCACAACAATGAGTGGGCTAGTTTTAAAATGTGCATACCCAGCAATCTCGACATTTACTAAGGAAATGACCAAAGATTTGAGCAAAGATCAATAGAGCGCAGCGTTATGCATCATAGCAAAAATAATGGAAATAACCTGCATGCTCAGCAAAAGGGGGCTGGTTTTATATAAATGCGTTCTGCTTTTTACATGCCAGGTAACTTTACATGACATAACTCTTCTCAGTGCTCATGGCATAAGCCTTTGAGATGGATACCTTTAATTAACCCCACTTACTGATGGGGAATATTATGCAGTCATTAAAAACTATGTTATTAAAAGATATTTAGCCCTGGCCAGTTTGGCTCAGTGAATAGAACGCCGACCTGAGGACTGAAGGGTCTCAGGTTCGATTCCGGTCAAGGGCATGTACCTTGGGTTGCGGGCACATCCCCAGTAGGAGGTGTGCAGGAGGCAGCTGAATCGATGTTTCTCTCTCATCAATGTTTCTAGCTCTATCCCTCTCCTTTCCTCTCTGTAAAAATAAATAAATAAATAAATAAATAAAATACATATTTTTTAAAAAGATATTTAAAGAAAATGCCAAGAAAGTGTTAGATTTTTTAAAGTATGTATCCAAGCACCATGTACAACATATGTATTAAATACATAATCATAGCACCACATGTATAGGTATATATTCATTTATAATAACAGCAGTTAATTTTCTCTTTGGCTTTTGCGGATTTCCCAAATTTCCTAGATTTAAACATGTCCAACAAAATTTTTAATAGGATTAGAATAAGTTAACTCAAAAGGCTCTTAGAGATGAGGAGATTTCATAGCTAAGAGTCACTGTTTGAGTCTAGGGCATTGCTCAATTTAGAACCAGTTAGTGTCTTTCAAATTCTTGGCTTGCCAATGATTGAGCCCGTACTGTGTGTACATGCCTTGGGTACCCAGGGAGGGGACTAATAGCATACCAATGGCTTAACAGTGATTGGGCATCCTGGCCTGGGCACCTACCAAATCAGAACAAAACTGTCAGAACCAGGGCATCTGATTGTATCTGTGAGGACCAGCTAGATATTAAACCTGGCACTAACTGTGCCCTCTGCCAGGTTGTGTTTGAGGCCTTATACATGTTTTCTCACTTGACTTTATTACTATCTGAAAAGGTAGATTCTATTATTCCTATTTTATAGATGAGAAAACAAAGGTTTGTCTGGATCCAGCAGGAGTCCTCGGACTATTTTGTGATAGCCACAGGTGAATGTGCAAAACCTGTTTGGTGGTAACAGTGAGGAAAGACAAGGAAGATCCGGTGATCCTAAAAGACACACAGAAAACTGAGCAGAGGCAGATCTAGACTTTGCACTTCCTAAGGTTTATGCAATTTAGGAAATCTTATTTAAGAAAAGAACTACAGCCCTGCCTGGTTTGGTTAAGTGGATAGAGCATCAGCCTGCAGATTGAATGGTCCCAGGTTCAATTCCGGTCAAGGGCACATACCTGGGTTGCGGGATCAATCCCCAGTGTAGAGCGTGCAGGAGGCGGACCATCAATGAGTCTCTCTCATCATTGATGTTCCTATCTCTCTCTCCCCCTCTCTCTTCCTCTCTGAAATCAATAAAAACATATTTTTAAAAAAGAACTACAAAATTACAAATATAAAATTAGGTGACAAAGTGATTATTAGGTTAGAAAGATAAAAGAAACCATGGGGAAAATGACAAGTTCCACAAACATTACCAGAAAAATAACATTACTTTTATTAATTACCTCCATGATAATTTCCACTAACATGTAAGACCACTCTTATGTATAGAGATATAACCTCTGACTCTTGTGTTCATATCACAGTGCCATTTGAGTCAGCTCAGTGTGCTAGGCAGGGGCATTCCTGGAAGCCATCCCTATACTAGGTCAGTTGGTAATAATTTATTCTCAAAAGTTACTGGAAACAACATAAATAAAACCACTAAACCCCAATAAAATGTCATGGGCATCTTAGCCAGATCACTCACTCCAACATCATCTGACACAAGGGGAAGTAAGACTGGAAAAGTGATGGTGGTTTCAACAGAGTGAGGTTAAAACACTTGAGTTGGCAGATTTTACGAAAGCATGTGACCATGTGGCCATATTGCTAGGGTGCCTTCCAGACCTCAGCATCCCCTTTTTAAGGTCGGGAATGACGGCAAGGTGTGGTCCTCAGATTCTTCCCTAAGATTTACACCCCCGTGACCAGGGGCTGGGATATTTGAGATGCCTCCACATACAGGCCCTGGCATCTTTAAAGCTTGCCTCTGTCCTGCATACGGTGGAGCCCAAAACAAATAAAAGAACACAAAAAGTGCTGCTCACATGCTGAGCCTCTGCCCTGGCCGAGGTAGCTCAGTTGGTTGGAGCACCATCCCATGCACAAACAGGTCTCGAGTTTGACTCCCACTCAGGGCGCATACCGAGGTTGCAGATACATTTCTCTCTCTTCCCCTTCCTCCTGCTCAAAACCAAGGTGTTGTTTATTTTTAATGCTGCGCCTCATTCCCAGAGTAAGAAAGCGAGGCAAAAGGAGGGCAGAGGCAACCTCCCCTGGATTCCAGGTTAGGCCTCACAAAGTGAGATAGTTTGGGCGCACCCAGATTCTAGGAGTCTGAGCATCTTCACCTGCCAGCAACATACTGGTGATGCCCCCTAGCTTCAAGGATTTGTTAAGGACCTGGTGCCCATTCAGAGAGATTGAGGGCACTCCAGTCCTCCCCATCCCTAACCATGTAAGGGGGAGAAGAGCGATCAGAGGGAGCTGGAGGGTTATTGTGACCTTATCCTGACCCAGCACGTGAGCAAATATCATCTTGCCCTGCGCACACAGGCCTGGGGCTGTTTCCATACCTCCTCCAGCATCCTGGCCACGGCTGTGTTTTCTTCCCTCCACTCGAAACCAAGATGAAATCAGCCTTAGATGTCAGTTTCCTATCTTCTGCGCACCCCCTGGCGGTATTTTGTTTTTCCCGTGTAATGTAAAGGGTGTTCTCTGTATACCTATTTGCTTGCTTCTGAACTTTCCTGGCAGCGCCCGTCAGAAACTAGTCCCCGTGGTGGCTACTGGGCTGACTGGGGGGCAGAAGAAAAGCTTTTTAGAAAATATTCTGTACTTTATAAATGTATTCTCTATTTAAAAATAAATAAATAAATAAATAAGTGACACTGTTTTTAAAAAGCTGAGCCTCATTCCCAGAGTAAGAAAGCAAGGCAAACTGAGGGCAGAAGGAATCTCCCCTGGCATCTCAAAGACTTGGTCGCAGGAGCAGACCGAAGGGAAGAACCTGAGGACCACACCACTGTTTTCATTCCCGACCTTAAAACAGGGACACCAAGGTCTGAAAGGCACCCTCGCGATATGTTCACATGATCATATGCGTTCCTAAAACCTGCCAGACTGAGGTATTTGAGCCTCATTCTGTTCCCTCTGAGAGAACAAAGTAAGGCAGTGAATTAAAAGACAGCTCAGAGACTACACCTTCAGGGATCACGTCTACGGTTCGTTACCAGTGATGTTTCTCTGAACACGTTGCCGCGTCCCCTCCTGAGCGTGAAGCCAGCTCTTGGTGCTGCTTCTGCTATGGCCACGGCCATTGAAGATTGTTCCTCCCGCTCTTGGAAGGGGAGAAGGAAAGGACACATTCTGAATAAATTAAAAAAAAAAAAAAAAAGACAACTCAGCTCAGAAAGAGAAGGATCGATGTGAAAGAGACACAGTAATTGGTTGCTCCCCACAACCCCTTCACCAGAGCCAGGGATCAAGGTTGCAGCCGCGGTGAAGGCCTGGGCCTGAACCGGCCTGTGCTGGTCCTTCACAAAGGGATCTGGGCAGCCCAGATGCCGCTGAGGTCGCCGGCCTGCCTGATGACATCTTTCCCGAACCCTACTGCGCTGCCAGCACAAGGATGCGGGGCTGGCTGGAGCCAGGAGGGCCGTCCGCGGTGCCCAGTGCACTCGGTGGACTATGCCGGCCGGAACGGGCAGCTGCCGGGGCCTCTGAGTCACTAGACCTCAGCGCTAGGACAGGACCTCACTCAGGAGACGAAAGTAATTCATGTGCAAAATGTACATTCGGATATGTATCAATGCCTTTTAGTTTTTCCAACGATTTTTACACTAGATTCTTGCCACCGAGGCCTTTTTAAATAAGAAAGAAAGAAAAAAGAAAAAAGAAAAAAAAAAAGACAACTCGACCCAAACAAGTCCCTCCAAACGTGACAGGTGACAAGGTCCATGGAGAGGTCCTCTTAGGATGGCAACATCGTCCATTTCTCAAAACACACTGAGAAGTTGTATGCTGTATCAATAGGCCTGTATTCCGATCCAGCATCTGTATTTTTTTTTAAATATATTTTATTGATTTTACACAGAGAGAAATTGAGAGGGACAGAGAGTTAGAAATGTCGATGAGAGAGAAACATTGACCAGCTGCCTCTTGCACACCCCCCACTGGGGATGTGCACGCAATCAAGGTACATGCCCTTGACTGGAATCGAACCTGGGACCCTTCAGTCCGCAGGCCAACGCTCTATCCATTGAGCCAAACCGGTCCCGGCTCATCTGTACTTTTATACATTGGCCTTAACCATATACTGAAGGAGACTCAGAAGGATGGAACAAGAACATTTATTACAGTATTGCTATTAAAAGCAAACACAAAACAAAAACAAAAAAATCTAATTTCTTGGCAACAGGGCAATGGGAATGGTGATTGGGACTGCCATTGAGTACCATACAGCCATTAAACATGATTCTTATAAAGAATGTTTAGTGACAGGGAAAGCTTTTTTTAAGTAATGTATCTCCTAATGCGATTATTTGTTCCAGAAATAGTTTTGAGAGCCACCACATAGTGCAAGCACCTCTTTCTGAGCTTCCGATTCCTCGCCTGTGGAACGGGATGTACCCAGGACCGTCTCCCAGGCTGGTGAGAGGCGCGGCCTGCTGACTGACCTTCAGCGTCCGGTGGCTATTGCTTCTGCCGCTGTGCTGATGTTGTCCGATCCTATACGCTCACGAGGCAGCGTGTCTCCAGGTAGCTCTCCCCTGCCCAAACCCTCCAAACCGCTCCCAGCAAGCTCTGAATCCATAGCCGCTGGAAGCTGACCTCTGCCCACATCCTCGCCTACCACCTTCCTCCTCTGCCCAACTCGATCCAACCACTGGCCTCACGTTGCTCCTCCAATACACCATGCAGCCCCAGGCCTCAGGGCCTTTGCATGTGCTGTCCCCTCTGCCCAGGTCTCCCTTCCCCAGACACAGCTGCCCCCCTTCCTCCATCCTTATCTCCTTCAGGTCTCTGCCCAGATGTCATTCTACCCAGGAAGCCCCTCAGCCTCCCGCATCACTCACCCATCTCTTCCTAGCTCTCCACCCTCCTGCCCCTCGGGTCCCTGCGCTCGTGCCTTGTCGGTCTCCTCCACGGACTGAGAGCTCCCAGGAGGAGGGGCCACACTTCTCTTGCCCACTTCTCCTTCAATCACTATAATAGGAAAGGCTCTTCGGGGGTCAGAGACATTTCTTTCTCTTTGCTTATTACTATTTCCCAGACAGGTTCAACCCTGAAGTCCTCTGCCCTCACAGCACCCAGAAACAGTGGAAACACTGTCTCCAGAGGGTGGGCCTTTAGCATGTGAGAAGGGACACTTCCTCCTCTGAGAGAGCCCCCTTTACAGTGCAAGGAGCCTCCAGGGGCCAGGCTGTCCAGACAGGGGAACTGTCCTCCGTCTCCAGTTCCCCACAGTGCCTGCCTCTCAGACCACCTGCTGCTTCCTGAGGGCCGGGTTCCACCTGCCAAAGCATCAGGCCCAGCTTCCTGTGGCCACACCCTGCCCGATTAGCCACCCTGTTTGCTTGCCCCCAGCTGACAGGCTGTGTGCCCTGGGCTGGGCCCTTCTTATCTCTGAGCCTCAATTCTCCATCTGTGCAGTGGAGGCACTAACACGCACTTTGAGTGTGCTCAGGAAGGTGTCCCGAACACACAACCCAAGCCAGGTTTCTGTCCTTAGAAAGTGTTTTTATTCTAAACCAGGCCAGGTCAGAACAATGACAAGGCCCAAGATGCCTGGGTTCTTGTTCTGGCATTAACAAGGGTTCAGCAATCTGGAGAAAGGCTGTGTGTAACTTAAGTAAGACTCCAGAGACAAATGATAATTTTGAAAGGCATTGGGGGTCAGAGGAGCCTGGCTAAAGAAACCAAGTTCTTCTTGTCTCAGGATCCCTTGCTTTTTATCAACACAAATTGTCCCAAAGGCACGGTGGAGATATACACTTCAAAGGGTAGGGCTTCCTACAGAAGCATTGTCGGATTGGGAAATTGCCTTCGACTGTTCAGGTATTTGGCCAGTAGGAGGCAATAACATGTAGATTAAGATGCCCTGAGCTGTCTGGCAGCAAACAATCAATTTAATGCATCCTTTCCAGGTTTGGGGAAATGCTTTTAGCCATTCCCAACAGGTGATAACATAGGTGACTCAACCCTTGTTTAGTCCCCAAGCTCCATCAACCTTTTGATGAAACTCTTGCAATTATAACGTGATGGAATTGGCTTCTGGCATCAAGATACTACACCCAATGAGCCAATACCTTGAGATCATAGGATCTACTCCTCCTGGATTTTCAGGAAACGCATGCAGCCAAAAGACACAGCAGGGGAGGGCTCAGCTCAAGAGGAGCACCCAAAGACCCCAGGCTGTGGGGGAGAGATGGGACTGCTGTCCATCCTGCAAGCTGGATGAACAGAGATTGCTTTCTGCAAACCCCTCTTAATGACAGTCTGATCCCCCAGCTAGCATGGCTCAATGGTTGAGCATCGACCTATAAATCAGGAGGTCATGGTTCAATTCCCGGTCAGGGCACATGCCCAGGTTGCAGGCTCGATCCCCAGGGTGGGGTGTGCAGGAGACAGCCAATCCGTGATTCTCTCTCATCAATGACGTTCCTATCTCTCTCCCTCTCCCTTCCTCTCTGTAATCAATAAAAATATATTTTAAAAATAGACAGTTTGATTATAGTTGTTCATTCTGAGATAAATCAGCACCCCTCCCCTGCTCCTGCTATGTGCTGGTTCTCGGGAAAGGTTGTTGCCGTGACCTGGTCTCACGTGTAAAGCGATGTCCATACCTGGCCATACCGGCTAGCACTCACGTACTACCGTGTTTCCCCGAAAATAAGACATCCTCCGAAAATAAGACCTCGCGCATGGAAAGATAAGACATCCCCCGAGAATAAGACCTAGCGCAACTTTGGGAGAAAAAATTAATATAAGACACTGTCTTATTTTCGGGGAAACACGGTAGTACCCGTGACTATTCCCCACGCCCCTGGTGAGGTCCAATTTGCCTTGCAGCTCAAGACATGTCTCCTATGCACGTTTCCCTTAAACCCTATTCATCCCCAGACTGGGGCGGCCAGCCTCTTTCTTTGTTCCCTGCCCTCCGCTTAGGGAAGGAGGCCTTCCGTCCCGGGGCCTTTCTCTGGGACGAGGTGTACGAACAGCCCTCGCAGCCGCCATGCCTGACACTGCCCTGCGCAGCCACCCAGCAGCATCCAGCTGCCCCCTCCCCACCATAGAACCCCCCTATTACCCCCCTTGGTGTCCGCTGCCTGCAACGCTCTCTCTGCCCGTTCTCCTTCTGCCCACTGCACCATGTCCTGCGGAAGTCACGTCCCCATAGCCTTTCCTGCCCACTCCGCAGCTGAGCCGGGACCCTTTCCCCGCTCCCTGTCTCCCTCATACCAAACTGTGGTGCACGTGTCCCTGTGCAGGTCCACCCTCCCCCCATGGGCGACAGTGAGCCCAGCAGGGGGACTGGGCTGTTCCGTGCCCCGCACCCCAGTGTGTGTGTGTGTGTGTGCCCTGCGGACCCTGAGAACAGAACTGAGAAAGAGCCTGGAGATTGCCCCCCACACAGCCTGGTCCTTCCTGCTGCTCTCCTCCCTGGCTGTCGGAGGGGCACGGGGTGCAGGGGGCAGGCCTGAGGGACCTGCGTTCAGATGCCGGTCCCACACCTCCTGGGCAGTGGCTCCGCCTCTCTGAGCCACAGCTCCTCCTCGGCAAACTGGGGGCTTCCCAGGGGTCTTATGGGGATCAAATGAGATAACGCACACCAAAGGTCTGCGTGGGGCTTGTCACGTGGTGAGTGGTCAACAGGCGTGACTCCCGTCACGGCTCCGGAAGCACAGCAACAACCTCCATCTTCTGTCTGAAACTCTGCTATTGTAAGACAGTCCCTAGACCTGTACACTCTGTCCTTGTAAACTCTGTCACTTTAAGACAATCTCTTATTCTATATAACACGACTTTGTTTTTAGTTCAAATAATAGAAAAGGATAAACTTAACTGTCTGGCCTTGCAAGCTAGCCATCCAATGTAACAGACTAATACTGATAAGTCCCATATTCTTATGCCAAGAACGAACTCAATATGTGTTCAAGGTTACAACTGTCAGTACCTATAGCTCACACAGAGCCCTTTGTAATATCTGCAAACAAAGAGGCTGGAAAAAGTATAAATGCGGGAAGACTTCCTGGACGTGCCGCTCAGGGATTTGGAAGGAACAGTCCCTCTGGGCCTCGCACAATAAACGACTCCTGATTAATTGGCTCGTTAAGGCGCCTTGTGTCTGGCTTGCTGATTTGCGATACAACACGACTCTCAGAACCACCGTTATGACCGCTCAGAGTGCCAGGCCCACCTGGTCCCCGGCAAAGGCCTGCTCTGAATCCTGGCTGCCCTGCTCCTGTGACCAGGTCAGTCCCAATCCCCTGTCTATCTTGTTGGGGAGCATTGGGGGCAGATTCTGTCCTTCCCACCCCCCCCCCCAACCTCCTGCCCAGGAAGAGGTGAGAGTGAAGCCAGCATCCTGTACAGAGACAGAAACCTGGAATCCCCCTGTTCTACCACTTGGTATTTCCCATGCCAATTGCCACACCCCACCCCCCCACCCCACCCCCCCCCACCCTCACCCCCACCACCCCCCACCCCCCCCCCAGGTCTCCTGACCTTGCAGCCTGCAGGTGTTTAGGTGTTTTATCAGGTAAATGGAGGCATTGATGGCCCCCAGCCAACCTTGGGGTGTTCCCAGGTGACCACCTGAGAAGGGGCTTGGGGTGTATGAAGGCAGGGGCTCTCGGGGTGGGGCTGTTATCAGTGAGCTGCTGCCGGGCTGAGCACTCCTCGGCCGCTGAGTTTTTTCTGGGCAAGGAGAGGACAGCGGCTATCCGTGTGGAGCGAGGACTCGGGCACACCCGCCCACCCCTGCAGACCTCCCTCCTTCGCCTCCTCTCGGCTTCCTCCAAAAGATTCTCTGAGCCCCTGTGTATGCCCATTACCAGGAAGAGGGACGGGAGCCCAGGGAGCTCCAGTTCAGTGAGAGAGACAAAACCACAGCCAGGTGAGTGTATCGGGAAGCGAGAGATGCCCTGATCGGTTTGGCTCAGTGGATAGAGCGTCAGCCTGTGGACTCAGGGGTCCCAGGTTCGATTCCAGTCAGGGGCATGTACCTTGGTTGTGGGCACATGCCCAGTGGGGAGTGTGCAGGAGGCAGCTGATCGATGTTTCTAACTCTCTCTCCCTTCCTCTCTGTAAAAAGTCAATTATATATATAATATATATATATATTATATATATATTATATATATAATATATATTATATATTATATATATAAAAATATATATATATTTTTTTAAGTGAGAGATGTTATTAATAAAATAGACAAGATGTGTCTATTTTATAGGGGCTGCTGTGTGTGGCATGACCAGGGAGGCCCATCCTCTGAGCCGGGCACGAAGGGCGAGGAGGCAGCCGTGCCAAAGCCCAGAGGCCAGCAGGGAGCGCAGCCTGGGCGAAGATCCTGAGGCCGGACTGAGCTCGATACCTTCCAGCCAAAGGGCCGGGGCTGGAGCAGAGACGGGAAGAGACGGACATGAAATCGCTGAGCGTCTGTAGGCCACGGGGAGGAATTTAGACTTTAAAGATAAAAGGCAGCTGTTTAAGGCCAAGGTCAGGAATTCTGGGATCAGCCCATGAGGATTCCAATCTCAGACCCGCCACCTCCAGCCGCCTGGCTGGGGAACGTTCCCTAAACCCCGGGCTCGCAGGCCTCTCCTCGGTCACGGGAAGAACCTGCGTCGTAAGGTGTTACCCGAAGTCCCCAGGACGATGCCCGCAAAGCCCTCAGCGCAGGGCCTGGCCAGCATCGGGCTTGATGATCGTGTGTAAGGTGACCAGACGTCCCGCTTTTGGTGGGACAGTCCCGATTTTTAACAATTTTTCCCAAGTCCCGAGGCGTTTTAAAAAGTCCTGGGTGTTCTCAATGTGAAGAAATCAAGTGAGAGCAAAAGATAGTAAACCCCAAGGCTGCCTCTCAGACACGGCTGGAGACTTTGGCGGGAACTTGAGGGTCTGCTGAATCAAGTGATGAAGGTTTAGATCTGAATGTGTTGAGTTAGTATAGCGCTGGGGTGTTGATCTGTAAGCGCCTTGGGTGGGGCCTGGATGAGGTTGGTTGAACTATTTGGAAATGTCTGTTGTCTGAAGTATATCATTGGGCATGTGGAGGTATTATTGATATGAGAAAATGCTAAGTAACTGATTTACTATCTGAAAAGGGATTTACTATCGAGGATAGGGAGAAGAGACTGGGGTGGGAACCTGGTGGAGGGAGGAGGAAATGAGGAACCTTTGTAATATTATGAACAATAAAATATATATATATAACAAAAAAAAAAAAAAAAAAAAAAAGTCCTGGGTTCTATTCTGGTCAACAGCATGTACGTTGGTTGCAGGCACATCCCCAGTAGGGAGTGTGCAGGAGGTAGCTGATCGATGATTCTCTCGCATCAATGTTTCTAACTCTCTATCCCTCGCTTTTTCTCTCTGTAAAAAAAATCAATAAAATCTTTTTTTAAAAGAAAGAGAAAAAAAAATAAATATGACTAATTAACAGTGGTCGGCAAGCTCATTAGTCAACAGAGTCCAATATCAACAGTACAATGGTTGAAATTTCTTTTGAGAGCCAAATTTTTTAAACTTACCGTATTTTCCAGCGTAAAAGATGACCCCCTAATTTTACAGTTAAAACATAGGTTTAGGCCTATATTCGCTGTATAAGACTACCCCCCACTTCAAAGAAAAGACTTACTTTGCCGTCAAGATCTGCAGGTAATTTTTGTGCAATTTTGGTCTTTTGCCCCCGATTTTCGGTTGACTTTTTTTTCGGTTCAAAGGTCGTCTTATATACCGGAAAACACGCCGGTAAACTTCTAATTCCACTTCTTCGAAATAGTCTCGTCCAGGCTGTGATATTTTTGTGGAAGAGCCACACTCAAGGGGCTAAAGAGCCACATGTGGCTCAAGAGCCGCAGTTTGCTGACCACAGGCCTAGTACAACTGAAGAACCGACTTTTCCATGTTACCACATTTTTTAAAAAATATATTTTATTGATTTTTGTACAGAGAGAAAGGGAGAGAGATAGAGAGTTAGAAACATCGATGAGAGAGAGTCATCGATCAGCTGCCTCCTGTACACCCCCTACTGGGGATATGCCCGCAACCAAGGTCCATGCCCTTGACCGGAATCGAACCCGGGACCCTTCAGACCCCAAGCCGACGCTCTATCCATTGAGCCAAACCGGTTTCGGCCATGTTACCACATTTTAATTAGTTTAAATGAAAGTAGCCACACCTGGGTAGTGGCTGCTGGGTTTGATAGCACAGCTCGAGTCCAAGCTATTTCCCTTTCACCCTCTGCCCCTGTGTCTGGCTTCCCCGGAGAAAGGGCCGTCTTTGGGGTTCCTCTGTCAGTGACTTGCCCCCTGTACTCGCTCATTCCCACACAGAGCCGGGAGGGGGCCTCGGACTCAGGGCTGAGCTGGAATTTGGATTCCTTTTTAAAATTTGTCTGTGGCGGTAAATGTAAATGCAATAAAACTCACCAACACCAGGTGTCCACTTCAATGATTTTTCAAAAATGTCCGTAATCCTCTGCCATCAACACCAACATCAAGAAATAGTTTCCGTAGCCAAGAAAACGCCCCCTCAGCCCCACCCCCGTGCCCGTCACAGCCAAACCCTCCCCCACACACACACACACTGTGGCCACCACGGATCCTTTCTTTCTCTCTGTCGCGTTGTCTTTTCTAGAACACCCTATAAATGTGCCCCGCCTCTGCCACTGGAAGCTGGACTAGAATTTAATAACACTGTTTTACTCCCATCCCGCTGTTTTCCCCACATCTTTCTAATTATGGCAAATGATAATGGGTTAGAGAGAATGTAAACTTTCTTTTGCTAGGTAACTTGAATCTGTTTAAGGAGGGTACATTCACTTAAAAAAACCTACATCACTGACAGAACAGGGGGGTCATGGATACGGCAACCATTGCATCAGTGGGACAGAAGTCACTGGAAGAGCCGCCCAGTCCCACCTCTGCACGTGACACGTGGGGAAACCGAGGCCCAGCAGGGGGCGGGGACTGGCCTGGGTCAGATGCAGCGGGCGGCAGACGCCGGTGTGACCCACGGCAGAGGGAGGAGGCTGAGAGGAGAGGGTTGGGCTTCCCTTAGGGTTTGGGGGCTCTCTCCTCCCCACCTCCGCAGCCCGCACTGACGGGGCTGTCCGAGGTCAGAGGCCAGGCCTGACAGATGGGTCTGCAGAGGAAGGGGGTTCTGGGAGTGAGGGCCTTTGTCCTCCTAATGTTCCAGCCCCAGATGGCAGGGCCACGCCAGAGGGGTTGGGGGAGGTAGGGCCCCTCCTGAACTGGAAGGTCACAGCCTGGAGCCAGATCTTTGTGGAAAATTAACTGCCAAGACCCTCCACCCCAGGGGCTGGTGTGGGCCTCTCCAGCTTTCAACTTGACCCCTCCATCACACACACACACACACACACACACACAGGCAACGAGATGCATTGACCCCTCCATCACACACACACACACACACACACACACACACACAGGCAACGAGATGCATTGACCCCTCCATCACACACACACACACACACACACACACACACAGGCAACCAGATGCATTGACCCCTCCATCACACACACACACACACACACACACACAGGCAACGAGATGCATTGACTCCTCCATCACACACACACACACACACACACAGGCAACCAGATGCATTGACCCCTCCATCACACACACACACACACACACAGGCAACCAGATGCATTGACTCCTCCACTACACACACACACACACACACACAACCAGACGCATTGACCCCTCCATCACACTCACACACACACACACACACACACAGGCAACCAGATGCATTGACTCCTCCACTACACACACACACACACACACACACACACACAGGCAACCAGATCCATTGACCCCTCCACTCCACACACACACACACACACACACACAACCAGACGCATTGACCCCTCCACTCCACACACACACACACACAGGCAACCAGATGCATTGACCCCTCCACTCCACACACACACACACACACACACAGGCAACCAGATGCATTGACTCCTTCACTACACACACACACACACACACACACACACACACACATTTGTTGCTTCAGGGGCTGCGCCTCCCTTCCCTCTTGCTGGGATCCAAACACCCATGAAGCCCCAGGCCCACCTCCCAGGCTCAAGTCCTCAGACTGCTCGCATGAGGGCTGAGGCATGAAACTGCCGCACCTGACGCCCCTCTGCCTGACGCTGCCACAGACCTGGGCCACTCCACCTCTCTCCCCCCATCCATCCTCCTCCGTTCCCTCCCTCTCCCTCCCTCATGTCACCCTCCTCCTCCTTCCCCCAGCTCAATCAGAACTTTTCCCCCTTTACCTCTAGAAATTTTAATTTTCTGATTCTCACGTGGCTCATATGTAATATGAGGCTAATTATGCCTCTCTCACATTGTCATAACAAAATTCAAGCAGAACTTTTAAAACATAAATCAGCATCACAAAGCTATAATAATCAAAACAGAAGGGTGCTGACATCAACACACACACACACACACATACACACATACATACACATACACATACACATACACATACACATACACACACACACACACACCAGTGGAACAGCATCTAAAGCCTAGAAATAAACCCACACAGATGTGGCCAACTGATACTGAACAAGGGAGCCCAGAACCCTCGACGGGGAAAGACGGTCTCTCACCAATGGTGTTGGTGCAATAGAGCCCACAGGTGTCAAATTATAACGCTGCGCGCCTGAAATTCACCTACTGTCATCACCAATGTCACCTTAGTACATTCAATTAATAAAATAAAATAAAACAAATGTTGCTGGGAACACTGGGTAACCACACGCAAAGGAATGAAATCGGACCCCATCCTACGCCACTCACAAAAATTAGCTAGAATCGGGTTAAAGACGTAAACAGATGCAAGACCTGAGCCCATTCAACTCCCAGAAGCCAATAAGCTCCTGGCATCGCTCCCGGCGGTGATGCTTTAGGGTGACATCGAAGCAAAGCGACAAAAGCAAAAGTCTTCACGTGGGTCTCACCCACCAACAGCTCCGCAGCCAGAGGAACCATCGGGAAAATACAAGGCCACCTAAGGAATGGGAGGAAATATTTGTGCCTCATAAAGCTGATAAGGGATTGATATCCAAAATATAGAAGGAAAGTATACAACTCAATAGCAAAAAGAGAAACAAGCTTGAATAGACATTTCTCTAAAAAAAGATATACGAATGGACAACAGATAAGATGTAGAAATGGAATGACGGGGTGAAAATGCATAGTATCTGTAATGCATATTAAAATACCTCAGAAAGAAGCAAACGGGAAAAATGCTAATGTTAAATCTGGGGGTTGGATATCGATGTCATAATGTTATTTTCTACTTTTCCGTGCATCTAAAATTATTCTAATTCCACCTAAGCCAGTCGATTTAAAGAAAAAGCATTAAGAAATCATCCATATAGAGGAGCCTGGGAATGGCCAATACTGTGAACAGGAAACAAGAATGGAGGGAGAGGGAGGGGGGACAGGGAGAACTTTCTGGGTTCCCTTTCCCGTCAGAGGCCCTCCCTGGGACACCTTCTCCGTCTCCGCACTGGCATCTGGTCTGGGCAGCTCTGTGGGCCTGGCCTCTCACCACCCCGCTTCCTGGCACATCTGCTCTCGGGTGTGGGGCCAGGCAGGAGACAGCTTACCTGCCCCAGGCTGGGAGAGGCCTGGCCACGCTGCCAGTGTCTGGAGTGGGAGCGGGCACAGGACGCAGCCCCTTCACTTCAGCCGCTCCTGGCCTAGGCCTGGGTCTAGGCATCGGTCCTCTCACTGCCTCCCCCACTGGACAGGTAGGGAAACTGAGCCCAGGCCTGACCCAGGGCCGACGCTCTTCCTAAGAACCAAGGACGCACAATCCCGCAGAAGGAAGAGGCAACAAGAAGGCCCAGACCACAGAAAGGGTCAGAAGCAGGCCCCTACCCCCGGGAGTCCGGGTCTTAGGCAGAGGGTAGGGGGCAGAAGTCTGAGATCTCTGAAGTGAGGGAATCAAGATCCAGAAGTGAACTATACATAACACACCATCAAGGGCACATTAGGGAGAGAAAACTGGAGGGGCCTGAGGAGGCAGGGAGTGATAGATAACAAGGAGGCTAATTAAATAAGGGGGTCACCTCTGGGGGTATGATTGAGCAAAGAGCTGAATGAAGAGCAGACAGAGCCAGAGAGCCAGGCGGAGGGGGCCGGGGGGAGGGGAAGAGCCTTAGGCAGAGGGAATGGCAAGTGCAAAGGCCCTGAGGCAGGAAATGAGTTTGCCGCCCAGAGAGCAGCAAGGGGGCAGTGTGACTGGAGCAGCGAGTGAGGGGATGGAGGAAGGGAGACGTGGTCAGGGGTAATGGGGCTCCCATGCAGAGGAACTGAGCAGGGTCAGGAGGGTTCTAAGCAGAAGCAGCACAGGCTCTAGCTGATGTTACAACAGCGTTCCTTGGGCTGAGGAAGAGGTGAAGGGAGAAAGGGCAGTAGTACAATGCCCAGTGAAGAAGCCACTGCAATAGTCCGGGCAAGACATAAAGGAGGCTGGATGGGGTGGTGGCAGCGGAGGGGTACCCTGGGGCCCAATTGTGGAGTTGCCAAGGCGTCAGATGTGGGGGTGGGGGGAGAGTCAGGAGGGGAGATAACGCTATTGAAGAGGCAGGTTCCTTGCTGTATCTTCCCCTCTCCCTCATACACAGGACAGAGTTTACCTCAATCAATAGTTACAGAAAGAGAAAGAGCAAATAAAGGAAGGAAAAAATCCCAGTCTCAGGTTCTCCGTTCAGACCAGACTGGCTTTTTTTTTTTTTTTTTTTTTTTCAGCTTTGTCAGAAGGCGACCTCTGGTGGCTAAGTATTGAAACTGCAAACTTCCACGTTGAGGGCCATAAGAAACAGAGGACAGAACCTAGAAGATCCCGAGCTGGATAAAATCAGAGACCACATTCCACCTCTTAACCACTTGACAGATGACGACGGTACTGATGTTGGGAGCTCATCCACTGCTTCCTATATTCCTGGGAAGCATCATACTGCCCGGGCCTGCATACATTCTAGGAAGAGGCACAACCAAAATACCCACATCAGCCCGTGTCACCTCTTCTCAGCTGGATGGGGAACCTTGGAACCCTGTGGGTTACAATCTCCATCCTGCTCCAGAGCACCCAGCAAGAACCCATTCCCACACACACACTTGGCATCCTCCCCGTCCCGGCTCAGTTCCTCCAGTTTCAGTAACGGGCTTGCTCCCCCTTCAGCTCCCCATTCAGATGGCACCATGGTTCCTCCTACCTCAGTTCTTGCCGTTCCTGGAGCTGTCATTGTTCTTTACACAGGACAGAACCAAGGAGATGAAAGGAGATTCCACGTGTGTTCTGAGCAGAGCACAGGGGACTATCGCCTCTCTTGAGCTGCATGTAAGACCTCTGTTAATGCAACACAAGATGACATCTGATGTTTCTTTCTTTTTCTACATGTTTCTTTTTTTAAAGTAATTTTTCATTTTACATTATACAACTATTAGGATTATAGACTCCCAGAAAACATTTCAATTAAAGCTAAAGTCCTCTTGGATCATTCCCTAGCTCCCTTCCCGTTCCCAGACCCCCTGAACAGAGGTAACCACTGCTGTCAATTTGAAATTTATCCTGGCAGATTTTTTCCTTTGGACGTATATGTGGTGGACACACACACACACACACACACACCACTAAAGAATATGTGGTATTTACTTATTAGGATTATTTTTCTATACAAGTACATATTTATCACACGACTTGTTTCTCCTCTCTGTACTGGACTCTTGAATTCAATTCATGGATGTGAGATGGGACTCACCTTTGAGGAGGAGCTGCATCACTTAGAAAGTGAACTGGTGCCTCGCTGTCTGGAGGCGCCCTCGGAAGCCCCTCTCGCCCTCTGCTCCCGCATCTCCTCTTCCCTGCTCCCCTTCCTCCCACTTATCACTCCTCTCTCTCCTGGGCACTTAGGTTCCCCCATGTGAGGTCCTAAGCCCCCAGATGCTCTTGAAAAGGTTCATTTCCTGAGTTTGGGGCTCCCTGCGCCGCCTGGTGGTTTCTCTCAGTAACTGCGGTAGCACCTCCTGCCCCCTAGTCCATTCATGGGTCAATTCATTCAGGAACACACCTGTCTGCAACCTACCTGTGCCTGTCCTGGGGGCGTGGCCACAGATGAGCTCATCTCTAGAAACTCTCCTGGTGGAATGCAAGTGCACTCATGACCTGCCAGAGGAATCTACCTGTTGGAGAGCGCTCAGGGAAGTGGTTTGTGGGAAACTCCGGTCCTGGTGCGGAGTCCTTGGAGGGCAACTGGGTGGTCCCTCTCAGTGTGTTGTAGGTCGCTGCTGGGACTTGAGTCTCTAGTATTCTGCCACGTGGGCAAAACACACACACACACACACACACACACACATGCACAAACACACACTGGGGATGTGCCCGCACCAAGGTACATGCCCTTGATCACAATGGAACCTGGGACCCTTCAGTCCGCAGGCCGATGCTCTATCCACTGAGCCAAACTGGTTTCAGCTTAAATATGTTTTTATTGATTTCAGAGAGGAAGGGGGAGGGAGAGGTAGACACAGCAATGGTGAGAGGAAATCCTTGAATGGCAAGCCGTTCGGCCAGAGCTGCAAAGGCTACACTCGGGGAAGACCAGCGATAAAGCGGTCAAGGCTTCCTGGTCCGGAGGGGAGCGGGCAGAAATGGGAGTCACCGGTATTTTCCTCAACTTGATAAGCAACAGAGGAGTCTTTGTCCGCTGGTGATAAAGATACAGTTTTAGATTAAAAATAACACCAGAGGCACCTGGGGGGGTTGCCAGGGTGAGGCCGTATCAGTAGGGGGTGGGTCCCCCCCCAGGGAGAACTTCCTGTGGGAGGGGTGGGTGCATCTCTGGGAGGAGGGCCCGGGGCTGCAGAGCTGCTGGGTTCTTGTGACCCAAAAGTGTCTGCTCCCAACACTTCCTGGGCCTTCACCTGCTGAGGGCAGGGTCCAGGCCTGCTCGCCTCTCATCTGGGAGAGGGATTGCTTGGTAAGTAAATGCCTTTCTCGGAGAGCGATGCAAAACGTGAGCCAGAACCATTGGTCCGAACCAGCGTTCAGTGAGCATTGACTGGGCGCCAGGCTCCGCGCTGTGCGCGTCACGCCACGGGAGTGGGTTTGAATCCCGACCGCCTGCTGGCTTTAGCGCCGTGAGCAGGTCGCTTCGCCGCTTTGGGTCTCAGTTTCCCGGTCTGTGAAACAGCACCCACCTACCTACCTACGGCCGAGGATGACTGACAGGGCTGATCAGACGGGAACTGTGACCGTTTATCCGAGAAGCATCGGTCACTGGGCACAGGGACCAGCTCTGCCAGGGCTCTGGGCGCCTCTGGGCTTCTGTTTCCTCACCTGTAAAAGGGGGACATGAAGTGCCCGTCGAGCTGTGCCTGGCGCCCTCAGCTCACTGAGCAAAGTCTGGCCGCCAGGATCTCTGCCCAAGGTGGAGGGCACTGTTCTCACCTCCCCTTTCCAAGAGGCTCGCTGAAGCGCCGGGAGTTCCTGCTCCCTGGAGCCAGGATCCCGTGGCAAAGAAAACAGTCGCCTTGGGGTGGGGCCAGAGCCAGAGACCTGGGCAGGTCCTTGGCCTTCTAGAGCTCAGCCCCCAGGAAGCCGCCGGAATGTCAGGAAGCGCTGGGTAAGGTCAGCCCTTTACTGCTCCTGTCCCTAGGATAACCGGGACCTGCCGCCCAGGTGGGCAACTAGGGAGATTCCAGGCACACAGTAGGCTCTTCAAGGCTCTGGAAGTCCTGGCCACTCCCCCACAACACCCCCCTCCCCCCCTCACACACACACACACACACATACTTCAGGGGCGGGGACAGGTTAATACTAAGCAAGCCGTCTCCTGCCCTCCCAGCAGAGCCGCTGGAGAACCAGGCAGACCTGCAGGGAGAGGCGCAGAGCTGGGCAGCTCAGGCCCGTGAGGGCACAGCCACAGGTACCAGGGGCCGTCGCTGGTAGGGGGCGCCCGGCTCAGGGTGGAGGTGGGGCCCTCGTCTGGGGACCGAAGGTGGCTCGTGGCCTTTCCCCTAGTTTCAGCCTGCCAGGTGGGAGGGGAAGGAGGGAGGGAGAGAAGAAGGGCCTCCTTCCCTCCTGACCAAACCCTGGGCCCCCGTGACCTCTGCCCCGCTGCAGCTCATGGGACCTCTGGTCGCCGCTGGCTCCTGCAGCTGGCACTGCAGCCTCACCAGCCTGGCACCAGGACTGGGGGCTGGGACAGGCCCTGAGGGGAGGGGAACCCAGCCAAGGCCAGGCCTGTGGGAGGCCTGAAGCGCTTCCAGGCCCTGGGAGAGAGGCCACTGAGGGCGGGAACTCACAGGACCAGGCTCCTTCATCTCCTTGCTTCCTCCGGAACACCCAAGCCCAACCAGCCTGGGCATCCTCAGAGCCTCTGGTGAGACGTTAGCCCAGAGAGGGTGAGCAGCCGGCCTGAGGGTACACAGCAGTCCGCACAGGCCTGGATGCCTTGACGTGGGGTTGGGGGCTGGACAGGATGTGGGCAGGCACCGTCTCCTCTCTGGGCCTCGGATTCCCCACATCTGGGAGGTGGGAGCACGGAGCTGGCTGAGGCCCCGGGGACTCTGGGGCCGGGAGAGGCGGGGAAGGAAGGCCTCTTGGTACAAGCAGGTGTGAGCTGAGCAGCTGGGCGGCTGCAGCAGGCCAGGTGCCCAGCACAGCCAGCTGCTCTCTGCCTCCCTCTCCTCCTCGCCCCAGCTCCCCCGTTTGCCCAGCCGATGTCCCCGTCTCTTTCTGCCCATTCCCGCTTCTGCTCTTGGGTCTTCTTGTCTCTCTGTGTGTGTATCTCTCTCTCTCTTTCTTCGTCTCTCCCTCTAGGTTTTTGGTTTTGACGCTCTCAGTCTCCCTGTTCTGTTGACTCAGAGTCATCCTGGTCCTGCCCAGATAACCTCCCCTCCACCCTTATTGGGGGCGGGGGGGGAGGTGCTCGGCAGGCCCTGAGAGGGGGGGCAGACCCTGAGATGGGGAGGGGGCTGCAGGACTTCTCCAGCAGCTTGGCACCTGAGACAACACTGACTCAGACCCTTGTCCAGACCTTGTCAGGCCCTGGCACTGCCCGGGGCCACCCTGGCCAGCTCAGCTCACGTGGCGAAGGCAGGCTCGGCGGTGGTCAGGCCTTGGCAGTCCCGGATGGCCACCTGGACACCGGGGCAGAGGACAGGGCTCTGCTCTCCTGGAGATGGCACTCCATGTGGGAGAGACCAGCACTCAACAGAGAGACACAGACACACCCTGGTAGCAGCGGATGCGCCATCGCACTGTGGAGGGATAACACAGAGAGCAGGCAGGAGGCCAGGAGAGGGGGCGGCCTGGGCTCTGACGGTCAAGGTCAGACAGGACCCTTCCGGCCTGAGAGCGGGGAGGAGTGACCCAGGCACACACTGAGGGCGCCCTGGCCCTCGGCGGGGACTCCTCCCTCGCCCTTCCTCCCTTGGGCTTTTTTGAACTCCAAGAACGCAACGCAGACCTCCTGCCTGGGGCTCTCCGGGCTCCTGGGTTTGCCCACCTTTTATGGGAGTGCCTCCGAGAGCCTCCCAGGATGGCAGAGGGTCTCCAGGGCCTGCCGCCTCCCCAGCCCACGTGCTGCGGAGGCTGGAGCTCCTGTAAAGGGATCCTGTTTGGCTTGGTCCCTGCAGCCTTCCTCAGGCCCTCGCCCCAGGCTGGCGAAGGGGGCTGAGTCCACATTCAGACCTGCCTGGCCTCAAATCTCAGCTCCCAAATGACCGGCTGGGTGACCTCAGGTAACTCACTTTCCCTCTCTGTGCGTCGCCCAACTATAAAGTGGAGATAATCACCATGCCTGCCTTAGGATTGCTGAGAGGATTTGATGGACAATGTGTGTAAAGTGCTTAGCACGGGGCCTGGCAAAATAAGCAGCCAATAAGCTATGGTCGTGGTGGCTATGATTGTTATTGTTACTACATCATCTTTTTTTTACCTGAACCACTACACCGGCTTCCTAACAGGTTAATAGGTTTCCCTTGTGCCCTGGCCCCCACATTCTGTTAAAAACTCAATTGGAGCCCGGCTGGTGTGGCTCAGTGGTTGGACATCACCTATGAATCAGAAGGTATTGGTTTGATTCCCGGTCAGGGCACATGCCCAGGTTTTGGGCTTGATCCCCGGTGTGGAGTGTGCAGGAGGCCCCTGGTCAATGGTTCTCATCATTGAGGTTCATCTACCTCTCCCTCTCCCTTCCTCTCTGAAATCAATGAAAATATATATTTAAAGAAACAAACACTAAATGGCAGAGAGCAGGTCCCACCTCTGCCTCGCAGTGAGGATCTTGGCCCAGAGAAAACACTCCAACTCCCGCCCGCAAGGCCCATCTGCACTCGCACTGCTGCAGCTCCCGCTCTTCTTCTAACACCCAGACCGGCTTCTGGGCCGCGCCACAGGGCCCACCACAGGGCTGCGGCACCGGCGGCTCCCGCCCCTGACCACGCTTTCCCCTCACACGGCCCGCTCCCAGCTCTCCTTCCGGTTCCCGCGGACAACACCATGGTGACTGCAGCCAGCCCCCACGATCGCCCGCTCCGCCCGGCTTCCCCTGCTCCACAGCCCTTACCGGTGGCTGCCTCGCTTGGTATTTCTGTTGCTTTGCTCAGTGGCTGCTTCTCACATTTCCCTGAGAGCTGAGATGTCGTCTAGCACCCAGCATGTACCTGATAATACTGGTTAAGTGAGTGAACAAGAGCTAGAAGGTCACTCCATCTAAAAAATAGAAAACAGCCGAAACCGGTTTGGCTCAATGGATAGAGCGTCAGCTTGGGGACTGAAAGGTCCCGGGTTCGATTCCGGTCAAGGGCATGTACCTTGGTTGCGGGCATATCCCCAGTAGGGGGTGTGCAGGAGGCGGCTGATCGATGTTTCTCTCTCATTGACGTTTCTAGCTCTCTATCCCTTCCTCTCTGTAAAAAAAAAAAAAAAATCAATAAAAATATTTTTTTAATATAAATTAAAAAAAAGAAATAGAAAACAGAGATAGTCATTCAATGCACTCTGAGCATTAGTCATGCTGAGCGGCTCCTTAGTTCTCTGGAAGCGACCAGGCCTCTCCCCAGGCAGGTCCCTCGCCCACTGCCCTTGACATTGGCCGCTCTCCTTGTCACCGAATGCTGTGTCTCCTCCGTCCAAAGCACATAGCACTTGGGGTGGCTGGCCGCGAGCGGGCCGAGGCCGGAAGCCACAGAGGACATGGGTTTCCCGATGAGGAAACAGAGCCTCAGAGAGCCAGAGCGCACAGCTGGGCCGGGCCTCGGTCCGCATCCAGAGAATTCAGCGCTGTGGGGCGTGGGGATTCCAGCTCTCAGTGCAGGTGACCTATTGCCCAGAAATCAAATCCAGGCTCCTGGCCGTCCTGCCTGCCCCGGTCTTCTCATCCGGCCCCGCTCACTACTCCAGCCATGTTGGCCCAGGATCCTTTCTGCCCCAGGTCCTCGGCAGTCTCTGCTATCTATACGTTATCTATACGACGTTCTCGGGGCATTTTTATTGCAGTCACCCGTAACAGCAGGGGCATTCTGAGAGGTGTCCTTAGGCGGTGTTGATGTTGTTGTTTGTACAGTAACAAGCCTGTTCAGCGTGTGACTATACGAAATCTCACCAGACTAATTCACGTACAAGAGAAGGGGATGCAGTTGAGAGATGTGGGAAATGGGAGGATGTGTGAGGCTGCGGCCGATGTAACGTGGCACCCTGTCCTGCAGGAAGCTTCTGTGTTAATAAGTGGGAAGAGTACACGCCACAGTAACGCCACGTACAGCACAGTGAACGCATAAGCCAGCAACAGCCCTGGATTGTCGTTATCAAGGATCCTGCACTGCACACACCTGTGTGAGCTGTACTCTTTTTTTTTTTTTTTTAATATATATTTTTTTTATTGATTTCAGAGAGGAAAGAAGAGGGAGAGAGAAACATCCATGATGAGAATCATTGGTCGGCTGCCTCCTGCACGTCCCCTCCTGGGGATCGAGCCTGCAGGTGCCCTTGACCGGAATCGAACCTGGGACCCTTCAGTCCGCAGGCCGGCGCTCCATCCACGGAGCCACACCATCGAGGGCTGAGCTGCATTCTGTGATCGGGCTGGCCGCGCACGCACTTTGTCCACACCGGGGCATCGCCACAGACACGTGAGGTGCATGCTGCGCTGCGTCATCGCTGGGCGTAGACTTTCTCAGCTCATTGGAATCGATCAGGACAAACCGGATTTCCTGTTCAGTTTTAAAATGAACAGAATGCCTTTGGAGGGTGTGGGGGCTACGTAGGAGAGAAACCCAGCTTTGCTTGCTTTTCCCAAATGACGACTCCACGCAAGCCCCGCTTTCTGGAGGTGGTTCCGTGCGGGAACACGGCAGCTCTGTCAGTGTGTAACCGCCCCCTCGCTGAACCCGCTCTAAGGTTTTATAGCTCCTGAGATGGCAAAGGTGACCGGCTCCTGTGCATCCGCTCCCGTTAATTGTTCACTTATTCCTGTTTATCAGGCGCAGCATTGATCACTCTCCATCCAGCACCTTCTGCTGTCGGGGCTGGGACAGACCTTTGCCCCACGTTTGCTCCTAATCTTTTGGGGCCACTGTAAGATGTCTCTCGGTCACTAACTGTTTGATTTTCATTTTCATCAAATCCTAGTTGGGGCCTGCAGGACCTGACTTTCTTAGTTGGGGCATTCGTACTAAAGGAGATACTAATTTTGGTTGCTATCATTGGTCAATATACAACCTTGGGTATATCTCTCTGTACACTTAGAAAGTGTTTTTGCTACATATAAGAGTGACAAACAAAATAGAAGCTTATTTATAGCTTAAAGAACATTAAGTAAGTACAATAATTTGGTGGCAGGCAGAGCAGGGCTGGTGTGGTGGCTCTGAGCCCAGAGTCCAGGGGAGGTCCCGTCTCCACCAGCCCCACACCATTTCCCCCATGGGACAGCATGGCTGCTGGAGTTCCAGACAGCAGGATAGAGGAAGAGAACCGCACACTGCCTGCAGCCCGGGCTTGATCAGATAACCATGCCTGGTGCCCAGGGAAGCTGGGAAATGTAGTCCTTCAGCTCAGTGGCTGTTTGCCCAACCAAAACCCTGGACCACTAAGGAAGAAGGAAAAAATGGCTAATGAGCATCGGACAGCCTCAGCCTTGGACTATCACACATGTTCTACCCGTTTCTTCCTTCCGTGGTCAGAGTTGGCCCAGGGCAGCTTTTCCCCGTGGGATTCTCCTGCTTTACACCAGTCTGGTCTAGGGCGGAGAGGGCAGTCTCGCCCGGTTCTGGGTCTTGGGCAGCAGCGTGGGGAGCTGAGACGCGGCAGCAGGGCTCCTAGCTTTGAGAGCTTGCTTGCTTGGAGGTTCTAAAAGGGGGGGTGGGGGGGTTGCAGCTACTCGTATATCCAGAGCCAAAGAATGGCCCCCTCCTCTATGAGGGAAGGCTGTCCTCTTTGACCCAGACCCTGCAGCTCAGGGAGGGGGGGGGGGGGGAGAAGGAGTATGCACAGGGACGGTAAGGGAGGATGGGGACACCCGCCTCACCATCCAGACCAGCGGAGTCAGCCCTGGCGATCCGAGGGGTGACAGATGTCACAGCCAGAGCTCTGGGTCATTGAAAGAGAGCCTCTCCCTCCTCCGCTCCACCCGTCCTCCCCCCCCCTCCCCACACACACACACACACACACACACACACACATACACACACACACACACACACACACATACACACACACACACACACACACATACACACACACACACACATACACACACACACACACACACACACATACACACACACACACATACACACACACACATACACACACACACATACACACACACACACACACACATACACACACACACACACATACACACACACACATACACACACACACACACACACACACACACATACACACACACACACACACACACATACACACACACACATACACACACACACACACATACACACACACACACACACACACACACATACACACACACACACACACACACACACACACACACCACCACCATTCAGTCCCAGCAGCACCTTCGCCAGCGGTTGCACTTGAGTTGGGCTGCCCACACACCTCTTCCTCAAACCTTCCTCGGGGGAAATCCCCTGTGGCTTTTCTGCTTTCATCTCCCGGAGCTCTGACCACAGTGTAGGTGCTGAGTCACCCCTTAGGGACTGATTAAGAGGACATGATGGCAAAATCTTGCCACCAGGAATCACTTGCGTTGTATCCAAAAGTGTGTTCCGGGTAGTCGCCTGTTAAGAGGGCCGAGAGAGACGGTTGCCAGTTGGGCAGGTAGACCTGGTGTGGTCTTCCAGAATATTCTCAACAAACCAGGCATCGTGTATTCCCCCGGGGCAAGCTCTAGTCTTTCTTTCCAATCTGTGGCAAACGCTTGAATCATCACTTTCACAGTAAAAATGAATGACTAGAGAGATTTAAAAAATGTAAGATTGAAGACATAAAATACACCTCACCTCCATCCCAATTTTTATTGTGAGATTTGACATACCATCCCAGGAACCCAGAAATCCTGAGTTTTGTACGCCAGGACCCAACGTGCGGGTTTCAGTAACCAAAAGAACACACCTGCTGTCTGGCGATGGCCGAGGGGGACCGATCCCCAGACCCCGAGCCGAAAACTCCTCAGAGCCAGGCCCCACAGCAGCCCTCTGCCCTCTGAGACCTTCCGTCCCCCCGGAAATGTGCCTGGACGTGTCCACACCAAAAACCCTGACAGGAGGGGCCCCAGGGCCCAGCGCTGGGCATCCTGGGATGGGGTCCTTCTGGGGACCGGGCCCTGCGGAACGCTCCGAGCTCGGAGCATACACAGGAACAGGGAACGGCCAGGCAGGCGGCCATTGCCTGGAGCTGCTCTTCTCCAGGGGCCCCTGTGGAGCCCCAGAGCCTGGCCTGGCTGCTATGCCAGCCTCACAGTGAGAGACAGGCTGAGGCGGCTTAGCTGAGGCCTGACAGGAGGCAGCGGGTCAGATCTGGTCGGGTCGGGTTGAAAGCAGGTCAGACTGCATTCTGCAGCAGCTTCCCAGGGCAAGGAGAGGCTGGGGGTGGGCTGGGTCTCCTCCGTGGAGGAAGGAGGAAGGGAGAGGGGCCCTGAGAGTCAGGTCTGGGTGGGGAGACCTTGCTGTGGTGTCAAGGCTTCCCGGAGTGAGGCCGGCCCAGAGACACCGCACCCTGCCCTGGCGGTTCAGGTGCCTGGGCGTTGTCCCCGGCAACAAAAGGTTTCAGGTTCGATTGTGATTCTGGGGCAGGACACATACCTAGTTTCCAGTCCACCCCCAGCCGGGGAGCCTATGGGACACAGCCGATCTCTGTTTCCCATCTCTCTCTCTCTCTCTCTCTCTCTCTCTCTCTCTCTCTCTCTCCCTCTCTCTCTCTCTCTCTCTCTCTCTCTCTCTCTCCCTCTCTCTCTCTCTTTTTAACCCTCACCTGAGGAACTGCGTAGAACCAAAGGATCAGGGGTCACCACAGGCTCATGGGGGGCGGGGACAAGTGCTGCAAGGGACTGGCTCCAAATCCACCTCCCCTCCGTCTCTCCATCTCTCCAGAGAATCCCTCCCTCCATGCAGACCCGTCCTGTCTCCCATCTGTAAAAGGAGGGCACTGGCCCAACTGACTCCGACTCCGGCATTTCTCTCCTCCAGGATAGCGCAGGTACCGCTGGCGCTTGCCTGTGGCTCCTCCTGGGGAATTATTCTCCCTTTTTAAATCTGAATAGCCATGCGTCCATTTTTTCATGGGAACTAGAAAACAATGCCGATGCCCCCAAACCTGGCATTTCACCACAGTAATAACAGCTAACCTCAGGCAGGCACAGTCCGGACACCAGCAGCTCACTAACACACCAGGGTCTCGTGGGTGCCGTCATCATCCTCTGTCTACAGAGGGGGACAGTGAGGTCCCGAGAGGCAGTCCCATGCCCAGTGTCACCCCAGTGAGTGGCAGAGCTGGGTTCAAGCCCAGGAGCTGGCTCCAGAGTCTTGCTTCTGGCCTCTCCTCTATCTCTGCTCATACTGAGGGGAATCAAAGAGCACAGGGCACAGGCAGTGTGACACAGCTCACGGTGTGACACAGCTCATGGGCCGGTGGTAAGCAGGTGACAGAACGGTCCTCCAAAGGGTCAGAGTTAGCTGGTCTCCTCGGGGCTGTCCAGCTAGGGAGTGCTATGCTGTCACGAGAAAATGCCAGGTTGGAATTTTATGTTAAGTAACCTTCTTTGTAATAGTATAATTACTTGTTTATATAGTCAACACTGTATAAAAAGGTCTACAAATCTTTTTTTTTTTTTTTAATTCTCACCCGAGAATATGTTTATTGGTTTGAGAGAGAGGGGGGAAGTGAGAGAGAAACATCGATGTGAGAGAGAAACCCATCCGTTGCCTCCCTCACACACGCCAACCAGGGATAGGACCCACAACTTAAGTATGTGCCCAACTGGCAATCAAACCGAAACCTTTGGATGTACCGGATGATGTTCCGGGTAACTGAGCCACATGGCCAGGGCTAGAAACCGCTCTGTGTAGGCGCCACCCACAGCCCCGTAGTTCCCGGGTGTTCTTGAGCGGCTTTATGCAAATACAAGCAAAGCTGTATCCGTTTTCATATTTCCTGAATCCAGAAGGCAGCACAGGGTCTACCTACCTCGGTTTTGTTCCCTTATCGACATCCCCTGGAGGCCTGTCCGTCAGCCCGGGAGGGCTCCTGAGTTCCTCATTCCTTCCACCTGGTGTGGAGCGTCAGACTCCGGCATTCCTGTTTTCAGCCCTCCCTTACTGACGGGCACGTGGGTCATTTTCTATATTTTGCTGTCACCAGCAAGGCCACGGGAAGCAGTAACCTCATGCTTGCATGGTTTTGTCCAGGGCAGGCACTCTTTGGGACAATCTCATGGCGAGAAATGGCACGTTGGCGTCACTGTTCAGTGACATTCCCCGTGAAGGAGGGTGATCCTCTTTTCATATGTGTAAGACTTACTTGTACTTTTTCCTCTGAACTTTTCATACCCTTTCCCCACCTCACTACTGGGTCTTTTTGTTCTTAATTTTTTAGGAAGACGAGCCTTTTTGTCTGTGATTTACAGAGCAAATACTTCCCTCCCAGGGTGTCACCTGTCTCTTGGCCTTGCTGGTGCATTTTTCCCAGGGAGTACTTTGTGGTTGTTTTACTCCTCACCGGAGGGTATGTTTTTACTGGACTTTAGAGAGAGAAAGAGCTCCCTGACCAGGGATCGAACCTGCAAGCCAAGCATGTGCCCTGACGGGGAACTGAACCGAGACCTTTCAGTGTGCGGTGTGCGGTGTGTGAGATGACACTCCGGCCAACTGAGCCACCTGGCCATGGCTTCTGTTGTGTTTATTTTTTTTTGTTTGTTTGCTTTTCTGTTTTGATATTTACGCAGTTGAATGTATCGAACTTTTCTTTGGTGATCTCAGGCTTTACAAGTCCTGGTTAAAAAGTCTTTCCTCCTGGAAGGTTAGTTATAAAGAAATTTGCTCATGTTTCCTGCTTAACACACACACACACACACACATAGCACACTTGTCCGTGAAGGGAAAGATATGAGAAAACTGGGGGCCCAAAGCCCAGTCTTTTGCTACCAGTGATGGGAACCTTTTTTTTTTGCCAAGGGCCATTTGGATACGTATAACGCCATTCTACAAAATTGTCAACTTACAAATCAGCCTGCTCCATGTGGTCAGACATTTCATTAGCTCACCCCTAAGGCCTCAGCAGGGCCAGACCCAATGCTTTCTCGGGCCTCGTGCCGCCTGTGGGCAGGACGTTCCCACCCTGAGCTAGATGGTGAACCTGACGTTGCTCACCTGGTCTTCTGCTCTGTAGGCCCTGCTGCCGGCTGGTCTGGGAGGCCTCTGACCCAGGACGGGTATCACCATGGCCCTCCTGACACACCTGCTCGTCTGCACCTTCGGGATGGGCTCCTGGGTGGCCATCAACGGGATCTGGGTCGAGCTGCCCCTGCTGGTGGCGGAGCTGCCCGAGGGCTGGAACCTGCCCTCCTACCTCACGGTGACCATCCAGCTGGCCAACATCGGGCCCCTCCTCTTCACGCTGCTCCACCACTTCCGGCCGGGCCACGTGTCCGAGGTGCCCGTCATCTTCGCCGTGCTGGGCGTGGGCACCGTCGCCTGCGCCCTCTTCGCCTTCCTCTGGAACGTCACCTCCTGGGTGCAGGGCGGCCGCCACAGCATCACCTTCATGGTGCTCACCTTCTTCCTGGCCCTGGTGGACTGCACCTCCTCCGTCACCTTCCTGCCCTTCATGAGCCAGCTGTCCTCTCACTACCTCACCACCTACTTTGTGGGCGAGGGGCTCAGCGGCCTCCTGCCCGCCCTGGTGGCTCTTGCCCAGGGCTCAGGCCTCACCACCTGCGTCAACGTCACCGACACACCTTACAATGCCTCCAGCCCCAGCACCCTGAGGATGATCGACCTCCCACAGGTACCGACCACACAGTAAGGCGCTCCGCACACGGTCACAGCAAGGCAGGCGGGTGGGCAGGCAGGCTCGGATTTCCAAAATGCTGGTGGCCCCGTGCCCTTGACCTGGGAGAGCTACTGAAACACACTATGGGGGCCCCAGCAGCCAGACCAATCAAATGAGACTCTGAGGGCAGGGACCATTGGCTCCTGAGTTAAACGCCCACTGGTAGGGACCCATAGAGAACCAGGCTGTGCCGGGTTTCCCAGGGCCCTGCTGGTTAATTCACCAGCATTGTTTAACCACACGGCTACCCCAGGGGTTGCTCCTTGTCCGTAGCACAACGCTCCCCGCAGCCATTTAACAGACAAACAAACCTCCGGGGTGCCCCAGGGAGCCCTAGGAACGCTGGAGATGTATTCCCACACACACTGAGATTTAGCCCTCAGCAACTTCTAATGGAAACGAAGACGTAAGCAATTGGCATTCTTTAGCTTAAGTTTATGAAGACACTTTATTTTAGAAACGTATTTCATAGACATCAAATTCAATTATTAACATGAATTTATTTTTGTAAACCCAGGTAAAATACAGAGTACCCCCAAAAAAATGTATACACACACTCTGAATAATTCTAAAGTCAGTGTTTATCAAAATGCATTTCACTTTCAAAATTGAGCTGCCAGCTGATAAAGGGCGTACATTTTGGGGGGGGACACCCTGTCTAAATATTATGTTTAAAATCTACAACTAAAGAAAATTATGCGTTCCACTCAAACCAATGGACTTTAACTAAGTTTTATGAACTAAGGATCAATCTGAGATCATGCGAACCTGAGAAGCATTTGAGTTGGTTTCCATTTCGTGAGAATTTTAGCCCTTGCCTTTATGTTAATGTCAGCAATGTCCGGAGGTAGAAAATTATTTCACATTTACAACACACCTATCTAGGCACACTGGTTTATAAAAGCACAGCTGGACCCCATTCTTTTCAGTGACATTTACAATTTACATCTGCCGTTGACAAGGCAAGTGCCACATGACCTTCCCCCTTTTAAAACAAGGACAGAGGGGGTTCTTTTGTTTTGTTTTTAAATATACATTTTATTGATTTTTTTTACAGAGAGGGAGATATAGAGTTAGAAACATCTATGAGAGAGAATCATCGATCAGCTGCCTCTTGCACACCCCTGCTGGGGATGTGCCCGCAACCAAGGTACATGCCCTTGACCGGAATCGAACCCGGGACCCTTCAGTCCGCAAGCCGACGCTCTATCCACTGAGCCAAACCGGCTTCGGCGGGACAGCTATTTTTAATACCTCAGAGATCTGGGTTGACGCCTAACCAGCATCGCAGGTGGATCCATTCATCTAAATCCTCTTTTTGAAGCTTCAAGAGACCCATTAGATAGGTCTTCCATTCGTTCTGCCTAGTTTTACAGCCAGTGTTTCCTAACGGGGTGCACCAGCGTTGAATTTAGAAGCACCAGAGGGTCCTTATCGCAGCCATCTCAGCATCAATGGGGGGCTGACTGTCCTGGGCTTGTTGGCCTTGGAGGTGTGGGTTCCCATGTTAATTTGAGTTTTTTCTTTGAGATCCATAGAGTCTGAACAGACTTTTGGGGGAAACCAGCCTTTATGTACACGTGTTTAGATGGCCAAATGTAGTGGATATCCCTACAGGCCATCCCTGTATCCCTGTAGGGCATTTTCTTCTGGCCACCCCACAGAGACCCTCAGTCACCTAGGGAGACCTGAGCCAGGGCCCACAAGGACCGCCCAAGCCCGTGGCACTCCGGGCCACAGCCCTCTCTCAGTATAAACCCATGCTAAGGCTTCCGCCTCCTCCTGGGCTCCCACCAGCTTCTCCGGAACCGGCTGCCCTCCCGCACAGAACGGCCCGGTGCCCTCCCGCTCCGGATTCAGGGTCTGCACCAGCTGTGGTCAACCCACTGGCTATTCAGGTTGGGGATGCAAGTGTCCTTTCTCTTTTTTGTCCTTTCTCTTTTTGAACCAAAGAGAGTTCAGGGTCTCATTTAACCAGCAAAGGTTTTGTTCAGACTCTCAGTAAGCAATCCAGTTAAAAAGCCAAAATTAGAAGTAGCAACACCCTTTCTTTGCTCTTTCCCTGGGTTACCTCAACCTTTATCCACCTGGGGAATTTTCTGAGAATAGCTCTTTTTTAAAATAAATATATATATATATATTTATTGATTTCAGAGAGGAAGGCAGAGGGAGAGAGACAGAAACATCAATGATGAAAGAGAATCATCATGTATCCCACTGGGGATCGAGCCCACAACCCAGGCATGTGCTCTTGACCGGAACTGAACCTGGGACCCTTCAGTCCGCAGGCTGACGCTCTTTCCACTGAGCCAAACCAGTTAGGGCTGGTAGCTCTTTAAAAAAAAAAAAAAAAAATTATTTTATTGGTTTCAGAGAGCAAGAGAGAGAGAGGGAGAGAGAGAGAGAAATATCAATGCTGTGAGAGAATCGTTGATCAGTTGCTTCCTGCCTGCCCCACTCTGGGAATGGAGCCCACAACCCGGGCATGTGCCCTGACCTGGAATCCAACTGTGACCACCTAGTTCACAGGTCAATGCCCAACCACTGAGCCACACCGGCCAGGCAGGTAGCTCTTGAAAAGAGATCTATCTGGCCACACTAGGCCACATGATCTCAGAGTGAGTCCGATGGGGCTGCTCTCCCACTGGCTGCTCTCCCCCAGCCCGCCCTTCTCTGAACATGCATGTAGTTGTCGGCCTTGGAGGGCTGCAGAGTAGGAAGAGGCAGAGCTGAGTCTGAAAGAACCAAGTGGACTGGCTTTGCCACATACTCCCGGGACCCTCGGGTGAGACGAATCTGTTCTGACACCTCTGTCCCTTGTAAATCCGGGAAACGGTCCTCCCTGCACGACAGGGCTGCCAGGAGGTTGCACACCAGCTGTTGCATGAGAAGTGTGGTGCCCAGTCAGCCGTCCGTCCACATGAGCGTGTATTATCGTGACCTCAGTTGTCACGGGTACATTATTTGTCACACACTAATTAGTAATAATGCGTCAAATCTGTTGCGTGTTACCATTATTTTTAAAAATATATTTTATTGATTTCTCACAGAGAGAAAGGGAGAGAAATAGAGAGCTAGAAACATCAATGAGAGAGAAACATCGATCAGCTGCCTCCTGCACCACCTTCCCCGCCCCCCTGAAGATGTGCCCGCAACCAATGTACATACCCTTGACCGGAATCGAACCTGGGACCTTTCAGTCCACAGAGCGACGCTCTATCCACTGAGCCAAACCAGTTTCGGCCGTGTTACCATTATGAGTGATTTCCCCTGTGTCCCAGCGTCACCCAGATGACCCTCGCTCTGTCTTCCCCAGGGACATGACGACAGCACTCCTGCGCCTGGCCTCGCCGGGGCCGCGCCCACCGGTGTCCACCTGGAGAGCCGCTACCTCCCCGCCCACTTCTCGCCCCTGGTCTTCTTCCTGCTGCTCTCCGTCATGATGGCCGGCTCCCTCCTCGCCTTCTTCCTGCTCCAGCGTCCCCCCAGGCGCTGTAAGACCTCCACCGAAGACCTGCTCACCTCCCAGGTCACCCTCTACTCCATCCGGCCCCTGGAGGAGGACCGGGGCCCCGCAGGCCCGGCGGACGGCCGCGGGGGCCCGGAGCCCGCGGAGGAGAAGGCAGCCCCCCACTACCCAGCCCGCCTGCTCTTCATCTACGGCCTGGTGGCCTTCGTGAACGCGCTCACCAACGGCGTGCTGCCCTCCGTGCAGACCTACTCCTGCCTGTCCTACGGGCCGGTGGCCTACCACCTGTCCGCCGCCCTCAGCTCCATGGCCAACCCGCTGGCCTGCTTCCTCTCCATGTTCCTGCCTAGCAGGTCTGCTGCCCGCTGGCGCCGGGGAGCTCTGGGTGGGGGCGCACCTCATTTCAAAAAGCCAGAATTCCAGACCCCAACCATCAGCGGTGCGTGTAGCAGCTAATGCTATGGTTTCTGGAGCCAGATGGCTTGGGTTCAAATCCCAGCTCTGCTGCTTCCTAGCTGTGTGACATTGGACAAGTCGCCCCACCCCTCTGTGCCTCGGGGATTCCTATCGGACAAATGGGGATAATCATGGTTCTGCCTCCGAGGGTGGCCGGGAGCAGGAGAGGAGCTGATTCTGTAAAGCGCAGAGCAGAGCGTGGCGGGTCCAATGTGTCCGCCATCACGGCCATCGGCCCCTGAGAAGCAGCAACCAGGCAGGAAGTGAGGTTCCCATTTACGAATGGAACCCTGAGGCTCAGAGAAAGGCAGGCCCGCTTCGCTGCCCGGAGTCCAGCCCTGCCCTCCTGCCTCCAGCCCCGCTGGCTCCTTAGGGCCACAGTTTGCTGACCACGGGGCCAGGAGGACAGACTTCCAGTGCGGGAAGGACAGTGTCCTCAATGTCAGACCTGGACTCTTAATGGAAGGCATCCACGCTGGTCCCTGGGTTCCCAGACCCTGCAAACCTCGGTTGCAGATGGGTAGCCGAGGCCAGAAGAGACGGTTCCCGAGGTCACACACCGCACCTGCAGGGCCAGGGCCAGTGCCCTGCTCAGAGCCACCGCTCTCTGGCCCAGCTTCCTGTCTAAGGCTGGGGTGTTGCGGGGGGCGGCGGGGGGGTGGGTGGGGAGGGGGGAGGAATGGCAGCAGTAGGGCTCATGGCCAGACCAGACCCTGCACGCTCTGCTCCCACAGGCCCCCTGGGCTCATTTCCCAGGTGAGGACACGGAGGCTCCGGGCCCAACCTCCCAGCTTACACGGTGGCACTGAGACTAGAACCAGGTCCGCGTAGCGCCAGAGGCATTCTGCTTCTCCTGCTGGATGCCCAGGGTGGCTTAGCCCAGCCTTGTCCCTCAGGGGCCTCACTGACCCATGGGAGCCCGGTGGCCTGGAAGTTGCCACGTGGATCTAAAGTTTCCACGGCGTTTTAAGAAAAAGTCCCTATTTTTGGAAAGAAAAATCTTCTTTCCAAAAATTGGGACTTTTTTTAAAAACGCCGCAGGACCCAGGAAAAATTGTTAGAAATCAGGACCGTCCCGCCAAAAGCGGGACGATGTGGTCACCTTAATCTAACCTCTAACCCCAGAGCTGCTGGCCATCCCACCTGGCTCCCACATTGGGGGAGGCAGAGGTCAGGCTTGTCACGACTCGGTTCTCCTCCCCCGCTCTGCCCTAGGTCTCTGCTCTTCCTGGGGGTCCTCACCATCCTTGGGACCGGCTTTGGGGCCTACAACATGGCTATGGCGGTGATGAGTCCCTGCCCGCTCCTGCAGGGCCACTGGAGCGGAGAAGTCGCCATCGTAAGTATCTGCTCCCACAGGTGGCCCTCTCCTGGCCAGGCCTGGGGGACACGGGGTACAGGCCTGGGGGGCACGGGGTACAGCCCTTTCTATTGAGCAGTCTCTGGTTGCTCCCTTGGGGAGCCCCAGGTGGCGGGGGGAGGGAGGGTGGTGATGGTGGGGAAGGGGTTGCTTCTCATTTAGGAAAGGAGACTTGGGAAGGCAAGGTAGGCGGTCCAAGGTAATGGCTCAGGCTCTCCTTGGAAAGCCACACCCTTCCCAGCTTTTCTTTGTCCACAGTGGCTTTCTCCCACAGGCCCTGGACTTGATCATGAGGGAGGGAATAACCGCTGGGCTCTCCTTTGCCCTTGGGGAGGGGTCAAATCACGGGGTTACCTTATCCCTATTACCGTAGGTCATCTTATACCTTTGGCCTCTAGGGTTTGCTCCAAAGCCCCCTGCACTCTTCATCTCTCCCACCCTGTCCCTGCAGGTGGCCTCGTGGGTGCTTTTCATTGGCTGCCTGAGCTATGTCAAGGTGATGCTGGGCGTGATCCTGCGCGACCGTAGCCGCAGCGCCCTCTTGTGGTGTGGGGCGGCGGTGCAACTGGGCTCGCTGCTGGGAGCTCTGCTCATGTTCCCGCTGGTCAACGTGTGGCGGCTCTTCTCCTCGGCGGACTTCTGCAGCCTGCAGTGCCCCGCCTAGGCCAACGGACACCTGGGAGCCCGGGGAGTCAAGGCAAGGGCCCAAGGTCACTGGGAAAGTCTTGGGGGGGGGGGGGCTATCTGAGGCGGAGCCTGAGGACTTGGACCATCAACAGAAGCTCCCCTCCTTAAGGTGGCTCATTCCACAGGCCTCCCTCCCAGGGAGCCTGGAAATGCAGAGCACGGCCCTCCCCCGGCTCTGAGTCACCGTGCTTGCAATCCCACTGTTCCAGGGCATCCTTCCCGCACGCCTGGAAGAGGACTGGCTTGGAGCACCCAGCGGGAGGCAGCTCGAGGGTGTTCGAAGGGCAGCAGCCAAGAGGGCGAGCGGGCCTTGCAAGCTGTGCGACCTTGGGGATGTCACTAGATTTTTTTTTGTGACTGTGTTTCCTCATCCACAAAACGGCGATTATGATCAATAACACCTACCTCATGCGCCTGGCCGAGGGATGAGAGGGAGACGCCGGCGGGTGGCAAAAGTGCCGGGGCCACTTCCTGACCTAATGCCCAACAGTAGTAACAAGAGAGACAACCAACACCGCAGGGGCCGGGGCCTGAGAGATGACCCCTGCCCCATGCCCTTCCCCACTGTCCTCCGAGGAGCTTCTGGAAGACGCGGCTAATGGTGGAATTTCGGGCTCCCTGATGCCCAGAATGGAGGGACATTGTGCTCCACCCACCCCTTCCCATCATCCCTCCTGACCCATGACCTCCTGAGAGGCAGAGAGAGACAATGGGGGAGGGGCTACACCAAGCCTCTGAAAGCGGGTGCCCCACCCCCAACCCAGCAAGGCTGGACCCTGGGCAGCGAGGACCCTGGGAAGCAGAGCTGCGGCCTGGAGGGAGGAGGAGTACGGGGAGGAGTGCAATGTGACCGCTGTTTTACCTGATGGTTTTTTTATTTTACTTTGTGTGTGTGTGTATTTTTAAAATAAAGACATTCCCTGCTTTTACACTAAGGTCCACCTTCCAGGAAAAAGTCCACCAGGAACCCTGAAAATGTACCAACATAATTCACGTTCAGTTGACTTCAAGGTCAAGATTGAGCTCAGAAATGAACAGAACCAAATGCTGAGAGGATGTCTGGACCTGGGGTTTCTTTCCTTTGTGGTTTGTTTGGTTGGCTTGCTACCACCCTTCCCTTTTAATTTATTTTTAATAGATAACATAGTCACATGTTTCAGAAATCAGAAAATATAAAATGGTGTTCAGCAAAAAAAAAAAGTCCCATCCCTCCTCTTTCCCCCCTCCACGCAGTTCCTCTTAACACACATGAGCACCTTTTCTTAGTCCCTCATTGACTCTTCCAAAAAGTATGCCAATGTGAGAAAACACAGATAGAGTCCTTTTACAGAAAAAAAAAAGATGGACTAACTTTGACGCTTGCACTTTGCCTTTGCAATGACAATGAAGAGCGCGTTGGTGTTCTTTGTCCTGACTGCATAGTGTTCCACTGTGTGGAGGTGCTGAATTCACGTAACCCGGCCTCTGCAGAAAGATGTTTGAAGATGAAGACAAAATTTATTTTAACACGTTCAGTGCCATGTCAGTCACTTTCCGTCTGGACCGGTCCACCCCTGGTGCCGCCAGCACATCGGTGAGACGGGGTGTCGCGGGCCGCACGGAAAGGAAGACAAAACAGGCTTGGCGCTCAATGTGTTAAAGTCTCTGAGGGACCCAGAAAGCCTCTGCACAGGTAGAAGAGAAAGAAAACAGCCTCATTACTGAATAAGCAGCAACCCTGGTGCACATCACAGGCAATCCGTCCATGAGCGGCAGAGGCGGGGAGGACCCCTCTCTGTGTACAGGCAGATACAACCGGTCCCATCACATGGCACCGATTGTCACAGTTCATTCTGAATTCACCTTTTGGTTTGGGGTGGCTGCCTGTTAGCTAATTGTCCTCATCCACAGGGGGGAAAACTCATATCTAGGAGGGGAGGTGGTTTGCAGCTGGAAGACCAGCACTGAAGATAGGCCGGGTGCGGGGCACTGGGTTTTCTCAAGGAAACGCTCTAAGTAAGACAAGGGGGAAGGGGTGTCTCCCTCTGAACCCAGGGCGGAGTCCTGTGTGTGTTGGCCTTCACCAGGGCGGCAGGTGGCTTCAGGGCATCCCGCTCAGGAAGAAGGCTGGAGTCTGTAATGAGCAAGCTCTCTGCTGACGTGGGAGGAGGCTCCAAGATGGATTACACCCACGGAGAGCAGACGCAGAAGAGCGTGTGCCATACAGAGCTGGCCGCCCCCTGTTGCCAAGGACGAGGCGGGAAGGCAGGCGACAGTATATGCACCAGGCGCCTCCCTTCCACGCCCCTCTCTGAGGTTTTGCCTTCACTCACCACACCTGATGGCATCGCAACCTTTTCCTTAGCGTTGCCTCCTCCGCTGGACAGCGGGGATGCTAAAAGCACCTCCCTCCCGTTTGACAAGGCCTTTTTGTTTTGACGTGAGCATCCTCTAACGCTTCAGCATAGGGCTGGAGCCTCTGTGTGTCCCAGGCCCTGCACACGGGGGAGTGTGCTGGCGGTGGTCCAGATGGGGGATGACCCAGCCAGAGCCCCCAGAAAACGGACCACAATGCGAGGGCACAGACCGGCGCTCTGAGTCCAGGGCTCTGTCTAAGGGACGGAAGGCACAAATACCGAGGTACCGCACTGCACACTGGAAATGTACGATCAGGCCAGGACGTGAAGGAGAGGCCCGCCGAGTCCTCTGGAAGAGAATCGGGAGGGATCAGACCAGCATGCTTCCTCGGGCTTGGTCAGCATGGCAATGCCTGAAGAGGGAGCACCAACCCTGTTCATCCTCACTGCTGTCCACCCTGGGGGCCATCAACCCTACCCTACAGCCCTAAAGAGCCTCCCCACTGCCAGCCTGCCTAGTTGGCCAGATGCTGGGGGAGGGGGAGGAGGAGGGGCCGGGGCATTCCTGTGGTCATCTGCTAAGGAAGAGCCCCAAGCCCTGGGTTCTTCCTGAGACTTGACTGAACCATCTCACAGAAGCCCTAAAAATAACTTTCTATTATTACAAGCGCTATTTTTGCAAATGAAGAAAATGAGGCACAGAGAGGTTAGGTGTCTTGGCTGAGGTCACACAGCCAGTGAGTGGCAGAGCCAGGACTTGGACCCGGGCCACCTAGGCTCTGCATTACTGTGTCAGAGGCGTGGGTCTCAAAGCACGTGAACCAGTCAAGGAAACCTTGGCTTCAGGTGGAGATCAAGGGCCTCCTCTGGCTCATCGTCTTCTGGCTTGAAACAGAAATATTTCAAATAGAAATGGAAAAATTTTACCCCGGTTGGGTAGCTCACTTGGTTAGAGCATCGTCTTGACATGCCAAGGCTGCGGGTTTGATCCCCAATCAGAACACATGCAAAAAGCAACCAATGAGTGCATAAATCAGGGGAACAACAAATTGATGTCTCTCTCTCTCTCTCTCTCTCTCTCTCTCTCTCTATCTCTCTCTCCCCTTCCTCTCTCTAAAATCAATAATTTTTAAAAATATATTTTATTGATTTTTTCACAGAGAGGAAGGGAGAGGGATAGTGAGTTAGAAATATCAATGAGAGAGAAACATCGATTCAGCTGCCTCCTGCACACTCCCTACTGGGGATGTGCCCACAACCAAGGTACATGCTCTTGATCAGAATCAAACCTGGGATCCTTCAAACTTGCAGACCAACGCTCTATCCACTGAGCCAAACCGGTCAGGGCTAAAATCAATAAATTTAAAGAAAGAAAGAGAAAGAGATAAATAGAAGACTTCAGTCCAGTCCCATGATCTCCCCTCCAAACTCACACACACACACACACACACACACACACACAGATTCCTCTGGAAGTGAGAAGAAGGAATGGGAAATGAGTGCTTTTGCAGCGGGATGTGATTTACACACACAGTCTAACGTGTCGCTTTAAGAATGATTAGTAGAGGAGCCGAAAGTCGCTCACCAGAGGTTTGCCACACACCTTGTCTTGCAATTCTGGTTTTGCAATGGGGTGGCCTTCTCTGATTTTCTCAATACATTTATCAAAGGTCAGATCTGGGAGAAGTGCCCTGGCAAACGCAATGCCTTGCATTTGGAAATTGCTGGCGGCCGCTGGCTTCCGGGTGTGCCTTAAGAAAGTCGCTCTATTGCAACTTGTAGTTTGGCCTGAGGGAAGGGGGGGGGTTGTCCTCTCACAGGGTCCAATGGTTAGAAGGAAAGATAAGATACAGAACTTTCTCTTTTGCTGAAGAGAGATGTTAGTATAGAGACAATGACGCCCTGCTAGTAATGTCCATTTTCCTGTTCCTTTATAATCCTAGAGCCCCTGACTTTTTTTTATTTTTTAAAAATATATTTCTTTATTGATTTCAGAGAGGAAGGGAGGAGAGAGAGATAGGAACAGCAATGATGAGAGAATCGTTGATCGGCAACTTCCTGCACGCCCCCTCTGGGGACTGAGCTCACAACCCACGCATGTGCCCTTGGCCAGAATCGAACCTGGGTCCCTTCAGTCCACAGGCCAACACTCTATCCACTGAGCCAAGCCAGAGAGGGGAGCCCCCTGGCTTTTATTTAGCTAGGCACGTGGGAACCCAAAGTAAAGAACACATTTCCCGGGATTCCTTGAGGCCATAAACGGCCATGTGTTTACATTCAGACAGGCATTGCCAAGAATAATGTGTGTGGCTTCCAGGCGGTGTACTTACTGAAAAGGCAGAAGCAGGGCCTCCACCCCCACTTACCCCTGCGTGCTGGGGGGAATGCAGATGTGATGGCTGGGTCTGGGGCAACTGTCCTAGGCTACGAGGAGGAAGCCAGGGGTCGAGAATAATTCGGAAAACGCAGAATAAGAGCTGGAAATCATGGCTGCAGAGCCACCATGCCTACTGGGACCCAGATTTCATGTGACAGAGAAATAACTGTCTACGTGGTTTAGCTGCAGAATTCTCATGTTCTTCAATGTCGCTCCTCTCTATGTTTATATAGATGCACACACACAAACTCACACACACACACAGTCACACAGACAGAGGACTGGAATGATCTATACTAATAATAGCCTAGGAGGCGTCACACCCTCATGTCGTCACAAGATGGCCATGTGCACAGCGGAGGCGGGGCCCAGCAGCTGCTCCATGCGGTGAGGCCTGGGGGTCCTGAGGCTCCACACTGCGTGGAGGAAGCTGGTCCTGGTGTCTCTGCCACCTCTCACGGCGGAGGTGGGTCCTGGGGCGGAGGCAGGTTGCAGCAGGCCAGGATAGTTGGGGGTGATCGGGCCGGCAGGGAAAGGCAGTTGGGGGTGATCAGGCCGGCAGGGGAGCAGTTAGGCGTCAATCAGGCTGGCAGGGGAGCGGTTAGGCTGGCAGGCAGAAGTGGGTAGGGGCAGTCAGGCAGGCAGGCAAGCAGTTAGGAGCCAGTGGTCCTGGATTGTGAGAGGGATGTTGGATTGCTGATTTAGGCCTGTGAGATTGGGCCTAAACTGGCAGTCAGACATCCCCTAAGGGGTCCCAAATTGGAGAGGGTGCAGGCTGGACTGAGAGATCACCTTCCCCACCCCCACCCCCGTGCATGAATTTTGTGCACCAGGCCTCTAGTATATATATATATATAAACATTAGCCCAGTTAATCCGGAGAGAGGGATGTCTATGGTTTTCTTTTTTTCTTCTTGACACTTTGCTGTGCTCTCCAAGCCTGTGTTATTTTAAAGCTCAATAAAGTCTAAAGAAAGGAATGCTCCTATAAATAGACTCCATTGTTTAAAATCACCTTCATTCGCTTCATATCCCGAAGATCACACACAGTTAGATCTTACAGAATAGTTGGCTTTGTTTCCTGTGGGTTATAGAACTTCTTTTTCAGATGTTCTTTTTACTGAACAAAACGTCTTGGGGGTGGTTCCGTGTCCCTGTGCAGAGGGTGACCTTATTTCTTGCAGCCACCACAGAGCCCTTTCTGAATGGGCTTTACTGGATGGTTTCCGTGGATGGAAATCTATATTGTTTCCAATTTTAAGCTGCTGAAAACACGCACGCGCATGCCGTAATGAAAGTCCTCAGTCCTGCCTCTCTGCCTCTGTGCAAGGCTTTGGAGTCTCACAAACTTGGGTTTTAATCTGTGTGACCTAAACTTACTGTGCATCCAAGTCTCCGACTCCTCGGCTGTAAAACAGGGAAAATAATGAAGCTTGCCCCATGGAATGATTGTGAGGATAATCCTATATAATAAAAGGCTAATATGCAAATGGACCCAACGGCAGAACGACTGGTCGCTATGAGAAGACCAAAGGGCAGAGGATCAACACAGAAGCTGCCCACTGGTGGTCAGGGCGCCAGAGGCTGGGCTCACAGCTGGCGAGTGCAGTGGTGGTGGCAGGAGCTTCCCCCACCTCTGTGGCAGCGCTAAGGATGTCCAACTGCCAGCTCAGGGGGGGCAGGCCTAAGCCATCAGTTGGACATCCCCAAGCGCTCCCAGGCTGTGAGAGGGAGGAGGCCAGGTAGAGGACCCTCCCCACAAATTTCATGCACTGGGCCTCTGGTAACATATAAAATGCATCATGTGATTACTACAAGTCAGGAACTTTTCTAAATGCTTCCCATGAGTTAGCTAACCTAATGTTCGCCGCAGGGTGAAAGATGTCCCAAATGTTTTCTAGAGGCTTCCAGCTTTCACACACAACCAATATGAAATCCTCTAGCGAAAGCTTCATGTGGGAGACCTTCCACAGACTTCTTAGAAGTGGTGGTTAGAGGAGATACTTGTATGACTTCAGTCGTTTAAAGCTAGTCGAGATCCATTCTATGGCCTAACCAATGGTCTACCCTGGAGAATTTTCCGTGTGCATTTGAGAAGAACGTGTATTCTGCTGCTGCCGGGTGAGTGTTCGGTGGACAGACGTCTTTTAGGTTTCATTGCTGATCGTGTTGTTCAAGCCTTCTATTTCCTCCTCGGTCTTCTGCTTAGATGTTCTTTCCGTGCGTGAAAGTGGGATATCGGCGTGTCCGTCTATTACTGAATTGTCTAGTTCGCCTTTCAGTTCTGTCCGTTTTTGCTTCATGTACTTGGGGCTCTGTTGTTAGGTGCCTATATGTTTATACTTTTTATGTCTTCCTGACAGGTTGACCCTTTTAACATTAGAAAATATCCTTCTTTACCTCTTGTAATATATTTTGTTTTAAAGTCTACAGTGTGGTGAATGGCGGAGGAGGGGGTGGTGGTTAGGGTATAGGGGTAAATGGTGATGGAGAGAGAGTTGGCTTGGGATGGTGAACACACAATACAGTGGACAGATGATGGGTTGTGGAATTGTGCACCTGAAACCTGTATAATTTTGTTAACCAGTGTCACCCCAATAAATTCAATAAAAGGAAAAAAGGAAAGTCTATTTTCTCTGATACTAATATGGCCAGTCCAGCTTTCTTATGGCTGCTATTGGATAATATGTTTTTTCCCCATCCTTTAACTCTCAACTTATTTGTATCTTTGAATCTAGAGTGTCTCTTAGAGACAGTAGTTGGAGCTTGGTCTTTTATAAATCCAGGAAATCTTTGCCTTTGGATTGGTTCCATTCACACTTAATGCTATTATAAACAGAGTTGGACTTATGCCTATGATTTTACTTTATGTTTTCTATCTATCTTGTGTCTACCCCCCCCTCTATTTTTCCTTTACAGATTTCTTTTACATTAAATGGGTAATTTCTAGTGTAACATTTTACTTTTTTAATAGTTTTTTCTCACTTTTTAAAATGAATGCTCTACACTTACCATATAATCTTCATTTATCAGGATCTACTTCAGATTTATACTAATCTAATTACAATGAGATATAGAAATGTCACTCCTCTATAGCTCTATTCTTTCTTCTATTTGTACTACTCTTGTAATATATGTTACATCTCATGTTACAAACCCCACAACATTCCTCTGGGTGTGCACACTAGCAAGAAGAGAGGGAAGGAATTCTCGGTTAGATCGCCAACTTCCTCCAAAATCTCTTCGGGGATCCAAGGCTAACTAACAGCAGCCTTCCCCCTGAGGAACTGGAGGAGGCCCCTTAACCCCAAACATCAGGTACGCAGCCCATGACTCAGCAAGATCTGGCCTCCAGCGCCCAAACCTCCTTCACTGGGGCCTTGACCTTGGGTTACACATTGTCCCTGGTGAGGCTCCTCTTTGACATTGCAAGTCCCGTTCCCATCACCACCTTTTCTAGCATGTGGAAACAAGGTTTCCCCATCGCCTGGCTTGATATATATAATACTAATTAGTATTGGGAGAGCATTTGTATGGATAATTGCGTTGAATCCCTAAGGAAATAGGTAATCTCCTTATGAATCAGACTAATGAGGCTCAGAGAGGTTAAGTAATTGAGCCAGATCACACAGTAAGTGATAGGGCTGGGGCTTGAACCCAGGAAGTCTGGCTCCAGAGCCAATAGGCACGATCACTCCACTGTGCTGCTGCCTGAAGGTGATCATTAGGGCATCTGTTTTCTCCTGGTAGTGGTAAATGCTTAACATCTATAAGGGGGGGAGTGGGGGGGAGGGGGAACCTCCTGTTTCCATTGCCGATTTCCATGGTGTAAATGGAAAGAGAGCTGATTGTGCACATCTTTTCCCAGCTTTGCATTCAGTACCATCATGTTTGTAGCTTGAAATCAGCAACAGTGTGTTATATTCTGCACTCAGCAGGCGCTCAAGTGTATATCCATTCCCTATGACCTAGTTATGCAGGCAATGGGCTCTGGATGCCATATAGCTTTGGGCCAGCAGGTGACACTGCAGCCCACGAAGCAGGAAAAGGGAGCCAAGAAAGCTGGGGGGGGGGGGGGACGAGAGGCGGGGGGGGGGGGGGGGGGGGGGGGGGGCCTGGAGGGTTGGTCGCTAGGATTCTGCAGGCGAGGAGGGACAGCATTCAGAGGGAAGGCAGGAATCCATGTGTGCCTCCCACGCCCACATACACAGACACCCAGAGGTGTCTGCCTGCTCCCTGAGACTGGACCTGGAGCAGGCCGCCACCAGGTCATGTAAAGGAAATAGCAATAAAAAGGAACGGGCTTCTGATCAGTGGAACGATGTGGATGAATCTCACATGTGCTATGCTGTGTGAAAGAAGCCAGACTCAGAAGGCTGCATGCTGTAGGATTCCATTTGCCAAACATTCTTGCAAAGGCAAAGCTATCCAGACAGACAACAGGTCATGGTTGGCCGGTGTGCTCATTGCCTAGAGCTACTATATCAAAGCCACAACATCTGGGTGGCTTAACATACGGGCATTTGTGTTTATACCATCCCAAGGCCGGAAGTCTGCAATCCAGGTGTCAGGAGGGCCACACTCGCTCCCCAGGCTCCAGGAGAGAAGCCGCTGCTTGCCCCTTTCAGCTTCTGGTGGCACCTGCACTCCCTGGCCGTGGCCACCTCACTCCAGCCCCTGCCTCTGTGCGAACATCACCTCCTCCTCTGCATACGGGACTCTCTCTAATAAGAACACTGTGATGGCATTCAGGGTGCATCTGGAAAATCAACTAACCTCCAGCTGAAGATCCTTAATTTAATCACCGCTGCAAAAGTCCTTGGTCCAAATAAGATAAAATTTACAAAATTCAGGGGTTAGAACTCGATATTTTTAGGGGGGACCATTGTTCAATCTACTACACCAGAGGTTAGGGGCACTGGGGAATTTGGGGGGGTGTTGGAAATGTTCTGCATATCAATTGTGGTGGTGGCTACATAGTTTATACATTTGTCGGGAGACTCCCAAGGTGCCCAAGTTCTTTCTTTTTTTTTTTAAGGATTTTTTTTAATGCTTTTATTAATTTCAGAGAGAGGAAGGGAGAGGGAGAGTTGGAAACACCAATGATAAGAGAGAATCCGTATTCAGCTGCCTCCTGCATGCCCCTTTACTGGGGGGATAGAGCCCACAACCCCGGCCTGTGCCCTGACCAGGAATCGAACCATGACCTCCTGGTTCATGGGTCGATGCTCAACCACTGAGCCACACTGGCCAGGCAGGTGCCCCAGTTTTAAGGGCAGAACTGGGGGGTGAATGAGACAGACTGGCACCCAGTCTGTTCTGAATGAAACCAATGCGCTACTTACTATTTGGGGACAAAATGAGGTGGGGGTGGGGCTCCTGGGTTTCACTGCTAATAATTAAGCAAACAAGTTTGAAAATGACAGAAATGGACGAGCTCCCCCACAGCCGTGACATTTCAGGATTCCGCGGTTCCTCGGCGTTCAGACTGGACTTGAGAATTCCGAGAGGCTGGAGGTGCTGCCCACTCTGGAGCCAAGAGGGCAGGCGTCTGGGATGCTCTGGCTGGACGGGGGAGGGGAGAGGCTGAGGCGGATGGATGAAAATAATAGCAGGGGGGAGGGTTCTGACCCCTCTCCCGGACAGCACTCACGCCCAGCCCCTGGGGACCAGGCCTCTGTCCCCTCCATTCACTCGCCCCAGCTGATGCCACACACCCCCACCAGAGGCCTCCCCTCCCCCTCCCATTGTCTGGAGGGCTCAGATGGAGGGGCAGCCCATTAACCCCTTCCTGGCCTCATTGCTTCACTCTGCAGCTGTCACACCCGCAGCCCCGGGCCCGAGCGGCAAAGAGGACCCAGTAGTTAATCACAATTACAGCTCAGTGTCAGCTGCGAAGCTGGCCTCACCGCCATCCCTTCGGCTGCCAGCCGGCCGGCTGACAGGCCCGCATCAGCCATCCAGCAGGTCCTGAGGCCTCAGGGAGGCAGAGGACAGGTCCACTCCACACAGGTGCCCGCCCAGTGTCCTTTGCTGTCAGAGCTGCATCCAGGAGCTTTCCAACAGGACAAGCCCCTGGATCCCCTGCCCCAGCACCTCTGCCTCGTCCTCCTGCGGCAGGTTCCTCGTTCTGCAGGTCTCCACGGACACGTCACCTCCTCCAAGCGGCCTCCCCTGGCTTATGGAAGCTGGGCCCAGTCATGCTCCATCACAGGCCCTGTTTTCATGCTTTGCTTTATTTTTCAAAGCACTTGTCACCACCTAGAATTGTCTTGGGTGCTGACTGGTTCAGGGAATGTATTAACTTCCTAGAGCTGAAGGAGCAAACGACCACAAGCAGGCTGGCTAAGGCAACAGGGTCTGTCTATGGTCTCAGTCTGGAGGCTAGAAGTTCAATATCAAGGTGTCACCGGGGCCATGCTCTCTTCAAAGGCCCCAGGAAAGGATGCCCGCTGCGTCTTCCTGGCCGTGAGGGCTGCCTGCCATCCTTGGCGCTCCTTGGCTTGAAGACACATCACTCCAATCCCAGCTTTGTCGTCGCATGGCCTTCTTCCTTCTTTTGTCTGTGGCTGTGTCCAAATTCCCCTCTCCGTGTATAATCAGTCTCTGGGTCAGGGCCCTCCTCAGGCCAGTACGACCTCAGAGGTGATTGCATCTGCAGAGCCCCTATTCCCACAGTGGGTCACACTCACAGGTACCGGGGGCTGGAACTGAACACGTCCCACAGGCCCAGGACTGCGTGCTTGTCGGTGTGTCCCAAGAGCGCGGGGCCAAGAACAGACAAGGAAGCAGGTCCGTCGCTAACGATGGCTTCCATCCATCTCCAGGGTCCCCGGAGCCCAGCGCACGGGAGCGACAGTGAACACGTGGTCTGAACAGATGAGGAAGGGGAGAGGGCACGGAGCAGGGCACCGCAAAGACCCGAGGAACCAACTCAGACTGGAGGCTGGTGAGAGCGTCACCAGGCAGTTAACCTCACGGGAAAGCAGTGGCTGCGGACACAGGATCGGCACGGAGGTCTGAGAGAACCCGGCTACTGAGCTGGCTGCAAGTGGGTGACCAGCACCACCGAGGATGCTGCCCGGATGGGGCCTGACAGGCGGGAACAGCTCAGAGCCTGAGCTCCGCCCGGTGGCGATGGGATGCCGCTGAAACTTTTAAAGCAGAAGTGTGTTGTCCTACCCAGTTTGGCTCAGTGGATAGAGCGCCAGCCTGTGGACGGAAGGGTCCCAGGTTCAATACTTGGTTGCAGGCTCCTTCCCGGCCCAGGGCCATGGTCGGGGCTTGTGCAGGAGGCAACCCATCGATGTGGTTCTCTCACATCGATGTTTCTCTCTGTCTTTCCCTCTCTCTCCCACTCGCTCTAGAAATCAACGGAAAAATGCTAGTATCTTCGGGTGAGGATTTAAAACACACACACACACACACACACACACACACACCACACAATAAAATAAATAAAGCAGGGGTGTGTTGATGTGAATTTGCATGTAACTGATCCCTTCATTTTTAATTTTTTTCAGGTAGTACATGCACCTATGTCCTTAAAGAATCAGCAGTTGTAAAGGAAATAGCAAAAAATCTTCCCCTTCCCCAGCCCCCAGCCACCGTCCAGCAGGCAGCCACTGTGACCAGCCTCTCCCAGAGACTGTGCAGATACAAGCAATTCTCTTTTCTTTTAAACATGAAGGGTAGCATAACTTACACTCTGTTCTGCACTCCGCTTTTTAAGAAGACTGAGGTATGATTTGCATGCGGTGTGACCAACACCCAATCAGAAAACAGTACATTTGCAGCACCCCCAGAAGCTCTCGCAGGCCCCTTCCGAGCCAATCCCCATCCCACGGGTCTGGTTCCTAGCACCACAGGTTCATCAGTTCCACCGGCTGTAGACGTCTTATCAATGGCATCCTTACAGCAAGCTGGTCTGTGTGTCCAGCTTGCTTTTGCGCAGCACGTTCTGAGATGCTTCCATGTGTCATATGTATCACTAGTTCATTCATGTCCACTGCAGTGTAGTATTCCATCGTATGCACTCACCCATTCACCGGAGCTGTTTCCTATTGTTGTCTATTACAAATTAAACTGTTGTGAACATTTGTATAAAGTCCATGTAGTCCTTGAAATTATTGATTTCAGAGAGGAAGGGGAAAGGGAGGGAGAGATAGAAACATCAATGATGAGACAGAATCATTGCTTGGCTGCCTCCCTCACAACCCCCTCTGGGGATCAAGCCCAAAACTCGGGCCCTGACCTGGACTGGAACTGTGAGCTCTGGTTCATAGGTCAACGCTCCACCACTGAGCACACTGGCCAGACTTCCCTCCCTTCTTGACTCCTTTCTCCTGTCTAATGACAGAGAGACTCTCCACCTGGGATGCAGATGTGATGAGTGGTGTTTGAGCAGTTTTATTGGGCCATGAGGTAGAAGACATACACTGAGGGTGGTGTGATAAGACAGAAGGAGTCTAGTTCCATGAACTATGGAGTAGCCTACCAACCCTAGCCTGCCTGCCTTCAGATTTTATTTACATGAGAGAGAAATGCCTTTCTTTACTTATGCCACTATTACACGTGTTTTCTGTCATATGCAGCCACTGGGCTATAGATCCTGTGCATTTGTAATTTTGGGAAAGTAGTGCCACATAACTTGGCTTATAGAAAGGTCATTTGGGGTTGGGGCCGGGGGAGTGCAGACAGACTAAAGGGCAAGATAAAGGGAGACAAGTAGACAGTGGTCAAGCAGGGAGACTGATAAGGCCTGATCCCACTTGGGAGCAATTTTGGTGGAGGAGGGGGCAGCCAGCTTCTTTCCAAACCTAAAAATGAGAATGTGAAACTGGAAATGGGCTGAGGGGTGTACCCGCCCTGCCCCTCCCAATGCCCACACTTTCATCTGGCCCCGCCCACTTCCCCAGCTCATTGCTCACCTCCTTCCTTTGCACCACGCGTGTCAAACTCAAAGGCTAACACAAGACAAGTAAACAAGGTTTAAGTGTATGTGGGCAAAAAAAAAAATCAATTTTTATATAAGTGTAGGTTTATTTCAATAGAGACATGCTGAATACAAAGGGCTGAACTAGATGAGTAGTTGTTAACATAAAATAATAGAACTTTTTAAAAATATATTTTATTGATTTTTACACAGAGAGGAACTGAGAGGGATAGAGAGTTAGAAACGTCGATGAGAGAGAAACATCGATCAGCTGCCTCCTGCACCCCCCCACTGGGGATGTGCCCGCAACCAAGGTATGTGCCCTTGTCCGGAATCGAACCCGGTACCCTTCAGTCCACAGGCCGACGCTCTATCCACTGAGCCAAATCGGTTTTGGCAAATAATAGAACATTTTAATAAAAATTAATATTGTTTCTTGAACATTAACTTACCAGACACTGAATAACTGCACAAATTAATAAGGGTAGCACAAATAAACCTATTTTTCTTGTCCTCTGAAAGGGAAATATTTCCTGTTGCGCACACCAGATAAGCCAGTCCAAGACTAACGGCGTGGCAATCAGCTGCTAAAATATTCGCTGCCAGTATCAGCGGCGAGAAATGGTGCACCTGCGTGTAAGGTGCGTAAGGGAAATGAACGCGACACGATTATAGTAATCAGTCATCAGCGAACGTTGTAGTTTGCTATTAATAATTACGTATAACAGGATATGGTAAAAGTAAGTTATGAAATTTTTATTAAATGTTTCTTACATACCGTTATATCGGCTGGCCGCAAGGATATTTGTGTGGGCTGCTTGAAGCCCTCGAGCCGTGAGTTTGGCATGCTTGCTTTGCACAGTGAGTTCCAGGACCCTCCCCAGCTAAGGGATGCTGCTCTTCCCAGAGTGGACCGTGCTTGCTCTTACGGCAACCCCTGGCTGATTTCCACCCCCTCTTAGGTCTTATCTCAGAGTGGGCCTCCTCCGGTGAGTCCTCTTAGACTCCTTCTTCTCCCCAGGTCCTCAATTGGGCCCTCCATGCCCTGTTGCTGCCCTTACTCTAGCTTTCTAATCTATACTAATAAAAGGGTAATATGCTCAATAGTCTAAATAGTCCGGACATCTGTCTTCCAGACATCCAACTAACGTCCTTGTGGACAAAGCCATGGTGGTGGGGGCCAAGGCAGAGGCTGTGAGGGGCAACCAGGCAGGGGAGCAGTTAGGGGCCGTCAGGCCAGCAGGGGAACAGTTAGGGGTAACCAGGCCGCAGGTAGAGGCAGTTAGGGGCTATCAAGTAGGCAGGGGAGCAGTTAGGGGCCGTCAGGCCAGCAGGGGAGCAGTTAGGGACCAGGCAGGCAGGTGAGCGGTTAGATGCCAGTGGTCCGAATTGGGAGAGGGATATCCAACTGCCTGGGGGATCGGGCCTAAACTGGGAGTCAGACATCCCCCAGAGGGGGTCCCAGATTGGAGAGGGTGCAGGCTGGGCTGAGGGATCTCCCCACCCCTGCCATGCACGGGCCTCTAGTTGTATATAAGTCGGCCTGCAGCACTAGGCTTACAACTTTTCGCTGGTGAGAATGGGAACCAAGACGCCCAGCGCAGGGCTCGGCATTTAAAAATGTGACCCGTTTGTCAGACCCTGTTCTCAGCCCTTATACTAACTCCTGCAATGCTCCGCACAGAAATCCTGCATGGGTGAGCGAACAAATGAATGAGTGAATGAATGAGGTGCCCGCCAGGGGGCGATGGCGCTTGCCCAGGAACCGAGGAAAGCCGCCCTCCGGCGCTCCGCCCCCTCCTGGGGTCCCCATCCCTCCCCCACCCTCCAAGCCTCCCTCCCCGCCCCCCGGGGAGCGGCCCGGCCCCGCCCACCCCTCCCGCTGCAGATAATTAACTCGAACCAATAAAACGCTGATTGCGGTGCCTTTGTACCGCCGCCTCGGCATTGTCATGGAAAACGGGGTCTCCTCCCCATCCGGGGGCTCTCCCCGCCCGGCCCCCGCAGCTGAAATCTTCTCCCGCCACCTGGACGGGACCGGGGGACCCCGAGCCGCCCGGCGCCTCGTCCATCTGCTCCCCATCCCCAGCCGCACGGTCAGCTGAGGGCCCGGTCCAGCCCGGAGGCCCGGAGCTCCCCGTGCAGCCCGCACCTCTTCCCCCCACTCCGCCCGCGGAGCCCCGGGGAGCGGGCGGCCGGGATCCCCGCGAGCCGGCCTGGAGTCTGTCCTCAGAGAGGGCGGGGGGGGGGGCGCTCATGGCAGAAATGACAACTGTGTTGGGAAGCCGAAGAGCACAGAAGGGAAAAGCCCACCCCCCCATCCCCAGTCCCCTGAGAAAACCTCCCAGCAACCATCCATCACATATCTGTACATTATATCTGTACATCTATGAACATATTTAAAAGAGGGTAGGAGTCACGCAGGAAAAAGGAGTTGGAGGTACCCAATTTAAACACTGCTGTGCGTTTTTACAGGATTGCTCCCCCTTCGTCCTCACCCCCCACCCCACACACACACACACACACACACTCACTCACCGTCAGTTTGGGGGAATTTCTCCAAAGAGCTTTTTCTCTGTGTGCACACTTGTAAGTGTACCTGCACACACACACACACACACACACACACACACACACACACGCCTAAATGGAATCACCGCTCCCTATTATCTATGGGCCGCCTTATTTCCTTTGACAGGTAATGTGGCAGAGACCTGTTCACCGCGTGGGTGTTTGCACAACAGCCTTGCCATGGGCCCCTCCTGTTGGCTCCCGCCCCGCCCCTGCCCGTCAGCCTGGGTGTGATGTGCTGTCTGGCCTGTGTGCGGGGACTGCCATCATCTGTCAGCCAAGGCTCTGCCCTAGTGGCCCCCTGTGAGAGGGGGTGGGGTGGGGAGGGGTGGAGTCTGTGTTTCTGGGAACTTATAAGGTTTGCGAGCTGCCTTTCAGCAGAGAGAAGTGGAAATAATAATAATAATAATAACAACAACAACAGCAGCAAAACAACAACAGCTGTAAAGATAAAAATATCCCAAACCTGGAAATACGGCCAAAGGAAGCCTGTGTCCTTTCAATGTCGTGGGAAGGCTCTGTCTGACACCTGGCTCCCTAGCCAATGCACCTCGGTGTGACTCTGCCATTTATTACCGATCAGAGATGTCTGCCCTGCAGTAAGAACAATGCTCAGGCTGTGGTCTGGCTGCCCGGTTGAGACGCAGGAACCAGTTTTGTACCTAACTTTGCCACCTTGTCCTCCACCAAACCAGCGTTTCCACCTTGCTGGTTCCCTCACCAATGAGTTGAATAAGCCTTCGATCTGTGCTCACTATATATGCGTACAAGACTCGTGTTTCTGGAAATACTTTGGCTCAGTTACCGTTTTTTCCTCCCTCGGGGCCAAGCACCATCTACACACAGCTTCCCACCGAGGAGCAGGTGAGAGGTGGGCTCTGGAGTCAGACAGGTCTGGGTGTGAATCCCCTCCTTCCCCCCCGCCACTCACCAGCTGTGAGATGAGACCTCTAGTAATAATAATAATAATAATAATAGCAATAGCAGCTGTAAAGATAAAAATATCCAAAAATGTCCCTCAGTTGGTAGACATGTCGTCCCATTCACCACAAGGTTGCAGGTTCGATCCCCAGTAGGGGCAAGTATAGGAGGCAAATGATCGATGTTTCTCTCTTTCCTCTCTCTTTTCCTCTCTTCCCCTTCCCTCCCTCTCCCCCCCCCCCCCCCGTTTGTCTCTAAAACAAAAAAAAAAACAATAAAAACAATAAAAAAGCAAAACCTGGAAATGAGACAAAAGGAAGTCTGTGTCCTTCCCTGTCCTATGAAAGCCCTGTCTGATCCGCCTGCCTGAGGCACCTGGCTCTATGAAGCACCAGCTGGGTACCAGGCCCATCCACGTTCGTATCTCTTATTCCATTCAGACTGCACAACGCCGCCGTCAGGTGAGATTTGCGTTCACATTTTCCCGGTTTCCGTGTGTCCTTCTGCGCGTGTCCCTCTGCCAGTCCCTTCCGTCTCTGAGCCTCGGGGTCTCTGCCCGTAAGGGGGGTGGTAATGCCGCCCCAGGACCATGTGGAAACGGGTACAGTGTGATCACAGAGAGAAAGCAGCTCCTCCAATGGGAAAGCCCGTTTATTACTGGTGATTCCGCAGCAGCGAGCTCAGGGCTGGGCAGTAACGAACCCCAAGTCGTACCGTCCCAGAGCCTGGGCCGTCGCTCCGTCCCTTCATGCCTCAGACCCTCTGTTTCCACATCTGTCAAGTGGGAATAGCAGGTGGACGCTGGCGGTCTGGCAGAGGGGTCCGCTGTTGTGGCAGCTGCAAACTGTTCGCCTTGTGGTTGTGCGACGCATCAGGGGCCGCTGTGGAGATACCATGTTGGTGCTCGCTTTCAGAGCTGGCACCCGAGAAGTATTTTTCTTTCTCCCACCCCCCAACACGCTGAATCCGTGCCCTGAGCTCCAAGCTCCTGCTGGGCCGTGTCTATGGTTTCTTTCCTGGAACGGACCCCCACACAGAATTGGGGTCAAAGGTGGCAGCTCCCCAAACTTCAGGCTTAGATTGTGTATCCGTTTTTGGGGGTCGCTGCTACAGAGTACTGCAAACGGAGTGGATCCAAGAACAGAAACGTGTCGCGCCCCCATTCTGGAGGCCAGAGGTCTGAAGCAGAGACTCAGCAGGGCCTGTTCTCTGGGGGCTGAGGGAGAGTCCCCCACGTGTCTCCCCTAGCCTCTGGAGGTCGCCCACCATCCTTGGTGTCCCCTGGCTTGCAGCCGCGTCACTCCCACCTCTGCCTCCATCACCACAGGGCGTCCTCCTTCCTCGTGTCTGTGTCCAAATGTGCCTCTTCTTCCAAGGACCTAAGTCATCTTAACTTGACTGCTTCTGCAGAGACCCCGTTTCTAAGGAAGGTGCGGCACGTTCACAGCTTTCGCGTGAACAGGAATTTGGGGCAGGGGAGAGAGGGATGCTGTTCAGCTCAGCACAGACAAGCGTCTCACTGGTGGTCCTGCGAGAACCCCAGGATCTCTTCTGGATGAGCTCTGTCCGGCGGGGTCTGTCCGTCCCAGCAGCAGGCAAGCAATGCACAGGCGTGTCTCTGCTCCATGTGCACACGTGAGCGCTGAGCTCCGCGAGCTGCCAGCAAGCCAGCCTCGCCTCTGTGGTCTATGCGTTCCTCCTCTGTCAGGTGGGCGCAGTGACTATAGCTGCACAGACGTGAATTCCGAGAACAAACAGCATTCTGGGTGATAAACATCAGGAGAGTGGTTACCTGGGGGGGTGGAGGTGATCTATATCTCGATCCAAATGGCAGCTGCGCCGTACACACAGATTTATTGAAATGCACACTTTAGATGTGTGTGCTCTAGGTACTTTATTGTGTGCGTTTTATATGTTAATAAAAGGGTAGGAAGAAAATAAAAGGCAGGAAAGAAGAGGGAAGGGAAGGAGGGGGGATGGGAGAGGGAAAGATGAGCACAGCGATCCCTGTCCAGCTTGGCTTCCGGGGGGGAAAAGGAAAGGCTGTGAGTGCCTAGGTCTTCCGCAAACAGTGGGCAGAGGGGCACCCAGGTGTAGCCTTGAAATGGAGCAGGAATGGAACGGAGGGGCACGTTCCTCATTATTGCCCTCCCCCTCCCCCCTCCCCACGGGAAGGACATGGGGCTTTGCAGTCAGGCTCCCGGCTGTGTGACCTCGGGCATGTTGTTACCTCCTCTGGGCCTCAGGCTTCTCCCCTGGAAAACAGGACCAATGCGCTCAGAGAACTGTGGCAAGGACGAGGACACCGGCTGAACCACCCTCCGTGTGGTGGTGCCGCCTCCGGTCAGCGGCTCTCGGGCCCAGGCCCAGCGTGGCGAGGGAGGTGTGCCTGAGTGCCAGCCACTCTGTCCCGACGAGGTGTCAGACAGGGAAGGGGCGGCGTTCTTCCCCAGTCAAGCCCTGTGCGGCTGTGGGCCAGTCATTCGTCTTGGCTCCCACCTCCTGAGGTGGTCATTTCACTCACTCCTTCAACCCCGGGCAATGTCCCACACTTTTCTGTGGCTCAATCTGCTCACCTCTAGGATGAGGGTAAGAAGAGTCCCCACAGCATAGAGTTGCCCTGAAGATAAAAAGAATTTGAGCCCGCACCGGTTTGGCTCAGCGGATAGAGCATCAGCCGGCGGACTCGAGGGTCACAGGTTTGATTCCGGTCAAGGGCATGTACCTTAGTTGTAGGCACATCCTCAGTAGGGTGTGTGCAGGAGGCAGCTGATGGATGTTTCTAACTCTCTCTTTCCCTTCCTCTCTGTAAGAAAAAAAAAAATTAAATTAAAAAAAATCAATAAAACATATTTTTTTAAAAGCATTTGAGCCAAAACTGGCTTGGCTCAGTGGATAGAGCGTCGGTCTGCTGACTGAAAGATCCCGGGTTCAATTCCGGTCAAGGGCATGTACCTTGGTTGCGGGCACATCCCCAGTGGGTAGCTGATCCATGATTCTCTCTCACCGATGTTTCTGGCTCTCTATCCCTCTCTCTTCCTCTCTGTAAAAAATCAATAAAATATATTTTTAAAAAAAAAAAAGAATTTGATACTGCAATGCCTGGCACCGAGCATTACCTCCATGACCACCCGCTGAGTGAGCGTGCTGGGCGCCGTGCTAGGAACCCCCTTCCTCTAAGATCACGCGGGTAGATGGCAAGGACGCCCCAGAGCACCCTGCTTCCCGAGGCCACTGCCTCCCAGGCGGAGCTTCTCAGCTGCACCCGGGCCAGATGCCCGGTTCTGCCAAGTGAGGCGCCAGGAGAGGCTGTCACCCGGTGGCACAAAGGCGCCCGCTGTGGGCAGAGCCCAGGGAAGAGCTCCAACCACCTGGCTCTGCAACTGCTCCTGGGCGGCCTGGCCCGCGCCTGGCTCCCCGGCTCCGCCCCGGCTCCGTGTGCAGGGAGAGGAGGGGCAGCGGGAGGGCAGGGCAGCAGGCGGGCCAAAGACGACTGGCAGAGAAGGGGCGAGGGACAGAGGAAGGGAGTGAGGGACGGAGGGAGGGAGACCACTCAGGCCGTGAGGCGAAGAGGGGTGGACAGAAGGACATTCATGGGGAGCAGCTAAGACTCCCCTCGCTACCCTACTGGGGCCCAGCCCTGGTCTAAGTTATTCCTCATAACAACCTTCAAGAAAGATACTGTCCCTACCCCCTTTTTACAGCTCAGGAAACCAAAGCACAGAGAGATTGAGTAACTTGCTCAAGGTCACACAGCCAGGATGTGGCAGAGCTGGGATTCGAACCCAAGGCCGCCAGAGTCCAAGGTCTTAGTCGTTATGAAGAAGAGGACAGGGGGAGGAAGAAGAAAGACCAGGCAAGAGAAAGGTGGAGAGAAGAAGAAAGGGTGGGGGGTGAGAAAAGAGAGGAAGGAGTGAAAAAAAAGGGGAAAAAGATGAAGAAGAGAGGGGAGAGGAAGAAGAGAGCCCTGGACAAAGCTGAGGAGGGCGGAGTGAACATTCAGGAGGGACGGAGGCCCATCCCACGGGGAGGCAGGGAGAAGAGCGGCCCTGTGTCCTGTCCCTCCCCTCCCCCACGACACTGCCGGCCCCTGGGAGCGCCCTGAGGTCACCCCAGCAGAGGACGGCCCTCCGGAAACAGCGGCTCCCCGAGAGCCTGAAGGGCCAGCGGCTGCCGAGTGCCGGAGGGGGGAGGTCACCACCAAAGACCAGGAGGGCCGCCTGTGAGGAGCCCCTGCCGTGTGCCCACCGCCACCCCTCAGGGGGCTTTCCTCCAACTCCAAGCCGAAGAAGCCCCGGTCGGAGAGGCCAGGGAAGCCCCCAGGTCACAGGGCCGGTGAGCCAGGACAGGGGCCAGTCGCCGCCTGGCTCAGAGGCTGCCCTCAGCCTCCACTCCCCGCCCTTCGTGCTGGGCGAGGCGCCAGCAGAGCTCGCTGGAGAAGCCGGCCCGGACATAAATGGGCTCTCGCCCTCTTCCCCTTAAACTGTCTCCTCAGCCCACTGTAGGCCGTGCCCGTGTCTGCCTCCCCCACGCACCGTAAGTGCCCTGGGCTGGAGGGCTGACCCACTCCGGCCCATCGCTGTGAATGATGGATGGGAGACACCCACACACACCAGGAGCCCCTGTGGAACGGAGAGGCCCTGAGCATGGCTGGTGGCCTCCCTGGGCCTCAGTGTCCCCACTGGTCACAGTCCACGGAGGCCTCTTCCAGCCCCAAGATTCTGCTGTGACATCCCCCAGGAGTATTCAAGAGACGACACCTGGAGAGTAGAAGGGATGGGCCCTGGCCCAGTGTTTTCCATGCAGGGAAGGGACCCAGGTTCGATTCCTAGTCAGGGCACATTCCCAGGTTGTGAGTTCAATCCCTAATCATACAGAAGGCAAGCTATCAATCTCTCTCTCTGTCTCTGTCTGTCTCTCTCTCTCTCTCGCTCTCAAAAATAAAAAATTGATTAAAATAAAAAGAAGACATGGGTTAGAGCAGGGATCAAATCCCTTAACTCAAAACCAGGCAAGCCACTCGTCTCTCCACACCTCAGATTCCCCAGCCATAAAGGGACGACTGCTCATAAAGGGAAGCTGAGAGGAGGGAGTGCTATGTCACCAGAGGGGTTCACATCCTGGTTCCATCCTAGGCAGATGACTTAATCCCTCAGCACCTCAGTTTTCCCTTCTGTTAAATGGGACAACTGTGTTTGAGCGGATAAACGCTCCCCCAGAACCGGGCACACAGTGGCCACAGGGGCAGCCGTGGAAGAGGGCACGCAGTCCCCCTTCAGGAAAGAAGGTGCCCGTTAGGTGCCAGCAGAGCAGTGAGGTACCTCCCGGATGCCCCCTCAGCCTTCGGGCCTAGGCCACGCTCTTCCCGGGCAATCCCAGCGAATGGCTGGGCCAGCGGGGAGCCAGGGCCATGCTGCCCAATGTGGGCTCCTGTGACGGGCAAACTCTTCCCCAGAGCTCCCTGCAGGGGTGCCGACGCCAGACCTGCGCCGTGGTCTGAATCTTCCCCGCCCAGTTCTGCTCACCCCGCTTTGTCTTCCACAGGTTCCATGCCTCTTACTCTCCTGGCTCCAGCTCAGAGCCTGCACCGAGAGGAACTCAGCACTCAACAGAGCAGTGGTTCCCAAACACTAGCTGGTCTGGCTCAGCGGATAGAGCCTTGGCCTGTGGACTGAAAGGTCCCAGGTTCGATTCCGGTCAGGGGCACATACCTCGGTGGCAGGCTGGATCCCCAGGCCTGGTCCAGACGTGTGTGGGAAGCAATTGGTGTGTCTCTCTCACATCGGTGTTTCTCTTTCTGTATCTCTCCCCCTCCCTTCCAGTCTCTCTAAAAAGCAATGGAAAAATGTCCTCTGGTGAGGATTAACCAGGTTGGGGGTGTGGGGTGGGGAGAATGTGTTCCCCAGAACCAGCAGCATCAGCATCACCTGGGAACCTATAAGATATGCACATTCTCAGGCTCTGCCCACCCCAGACCTGGGACTGGGCCCAGACACCACACTCAACTTTTAGAACTGCTGTCATCCACGGGAGCCATCCTAGTAGCAGTGCGTCTAGGGCTGTGCTTTGTGGGAAGGGGGGAGGTTTATCACAGTCCTAGCCTTTCCCCGCCACTACGTCCCTCCTTCATTTATTCCAAGAACGCATCAGGGTGACCCAGCAAGCCTTCCTCCCCACCCCACGCAGGGGAAGGACCTACTCCCAGCCTCCGGCTACAGACGGCAGGCCTGGGTCTGTGAGGCCGCACACAGCCCTGCCTCCTTCCCTCCCGCTCCCTGCCCCTCCACCTCCCGCCCTCCCCAGGGGCACCCCGGCCACACCCACCCGCCTCCCCTTTGTCTGCCAATCTGTCTCGTTCCAACCAGTCTGCCTCCACCTCAGGACGCAGAGAGAGGCCTCCAGGCTCCGGGCTGTTTCTCACTTTCTCCGGGAAAGGTGCAGGAGAACGGTTCCTGCTACGGCTTCCTGTCCCTCCCCACCAGCATCAGTCTCTCCCTCTAAGACCTCAAAGCTTCTCCGCTGACAAGTGAGAAAACGGGGACAGAAAGGCACAGAGACTTACCAGGGGTCACACCGCAGAGAGGGGCACAGCCAGGACATGGGCCTTGCTTTCTCTCCCCCCCTCAGTCACCCAGGCCCAGACCCCAGCAGGGGGCAGGGAGCAAGGGACAGTTTTTTCGTGGTGACATGTGGTAGGGACCTAGTTGACCCTGGAAGATCCAAGGCCTTCCATAACTCACTAAAGCGGCCACGCCCATCCCGGTGCCATGGTGTTCGCCTCTCTCCAGCGGGCATGGTCCCCGTCCTTCCCGCTGATGCCGCAGCCCATCCGCGGAAGCTCAGAGTCAGGCGGGGCCACCAGCCAGGGTCCCATGGCCGCCTGTGCTTTCCTAGACTGGCAGCTTCATGGGCGCCCAGCCCACCCCTGTCCACACCACCGGAGGGGCCCCTGGAATGTCAGCCAGGATAAGGGGCAGTGACAACAGGCACGTGTGTTGAGCACTCGCTCTGCGGCGGGCATGGCGGGCACCTGCTCTGCAGGCCCCGACCCATGGCCTCCTCACAGGAGCCCACTCCACGGGTAAGGGCGTGGGACTCAGAGGCTCAGTGCCTCCATCCTGACCGACCCACACCAGCCCCTCCGTTCACAGAGAGGCGCATGACTTCCTCAAAGACACACACGGTGAGCGTCCGAGTCGGCTGTCCCTCGTGAGAGCAGTCATCGTCCACTCATACGGCACTTTACCACTGGTCACACTCTCCTCTCAGAAGGCAAGGGTTCCTTTTGTTGGATGGTCAGCATTTTGGGGTGCTGATGTAATGTCCCGATATGGTCCCAAAGGCTTTAGAAATATGAGCCCATTTAATGCTCACAGTTACAAGGCAGTTACTTTTATTACCTCCACTTTGCAAGTGAGGACACTGAGGCACAGAGAGCTTAAGTAATCTGCCCAAGGTCACACAGCCAGGGTTCAAATGCAGGCTCCCTGATGTGCTAACACTTTAATGGCCTGTTTTTGTAGCCAAAAAACGTGAGGCTCAAAGAAGGCCACACACTGGAAAGGGGGCGGGGCGCAATGGCGATGGCGATGGTGATGATGGTGAAGGCCACACAGCTTGGATCTCCTTCCTCCAAGGCCATTGCCGGTCCCCCTCCCCACGATGATCTTCCTCACTCCTGATTTAAAAACAGACTGGGAGCTTCCTTTGCCAGAACAGCCACCACCGTGTCCCTGCCCGGACGGCGAGGCAGACAGGAAGCAGACACCGCCATATAGAAGGATGAACAGCTTCACGGAGGTCCCAGAGGCAGCTGTGGGAGCACCTGGAAGGTCACTGCCCACCCTGGGAATAAGGGAAGGTTCTTGAAGTCTGATCCTTGAGTTAAGACTTTTAAGTTCAAGCAGCAACTTTTCCAGAAGGACAGGGGAGAGCAGGACATCCCAATCGGAGGAAACAGCATGTGCAAAGGCCAGCAGTGTGAAAGAGAACATAAATTTGTTGTGAAGAATTCTGTTCAGGCCCAGCCAGTGTGGCTCAGTGGTTGAGCATCAACCTGTAAATGATTCCTGGTCAGGCCACATGCCTGGGGTTGAGGGCTCAATCTCTAGTAAGGGGCGTGCAAGAGGCAGCCAATTAATGATTCTCATTCTTGATGTTTCTATCCCTCTCTCCCTCTCCTTTCCTCTCTCTGAAATCAATAAAAACATTAAAGTAGAGAGAGAGAGAGAGAGAGAGAGAGAGAGAGAGAGAGAGTTCTATGAGTGAGGGTGGGGACAGAAAAACCTAAACAGGGAGGATCATGGAAGACCCCTGAGGGAGTCAGGACACTGAGTCCTGGCCACATCCCAGCCCCTGTCTCACAGAGTGACCTCAATATTCCCATCTGTAAAATGGGAGTGAGGGTGAAGGGTTGGTGTCCAAGAGCCCTGCCAGCACTTTCAACTAGAGGAGTCAGAATGGATTTGAACAGGACAGTTTTGATGTGAGGGTAAAGGACAAGGGATAGAAGGGTACGCTGGGAAAAAGGACCCGCCGCAGCAAAGGTTCCGAGAAAAGAAAGTTCAGGACAGGAGTTAAAGATGAGGAGAGGATATGGCTTCAGGCCCCTGGGATGATGTGGACAGAGGAAAGCATGTGAGGAAGCTGTATCAGCGGGGATATTTTATTTACAAGGGAAAGAAGGCGGGGAAATGGACTATTGCTTTATATAATGGAGAAGCCCAGGGTATTGACTTCAGGGGTGGCTGGACCCAGGAGCTGACAGGTCATTGTGAAGACCCTGTCTCTCCCTCTATCTTGGCTTTGATGCCTTCGTCATTGATCTCACTCTCAAGGAGGCTCTATAACCTCCTGAGGCAAATGTGGCCACCCACCCGTGGCTCTAGAATCCATCACACAGACTCCACTCCTGAAGGCAAAGAAAGATCTCAAACCCTCGCATGCCATTCCTTACCCTGCACCTTTTCCCTTTCCTCACACCTAACATTAGTTCTATCCTCAAATCTTGTTGAACCTTCCTATAAAAGAGATCCAGACTCTGCCCACTTCTCCTCACTTCCACTGCTAACAGCCTGATTCAAGCCATCCTCATCTCTGCATTTTTTAATTATTTTTTGAGGTATTACATTCATATAGATGAACACAACCGGGTGTGTAAATCCAGCTTAATGAATCTTCACACAGAGAGCACATGATGGAAGTGCCACCCAGATCACGACACAGAGCACTGACAGCCCCCCACCCCCTCAGCCCCTCCTAGTTAATAACCCCCTTACCAGCACGTCCTCTGATGCGTGAGTCACCGTCCTCTCTCGCCTGGTTTACTGCCCTAGTTCCCCGCTGTCTCAAGCTTTCACTCTTGCTCCTTTCAGTTAATTCAGTCAATTTAGAGATCCTATAAAAGGTAAATAAAAGCTATTCCTCCTCCGCCCCAAATCCTCCCATAGCTCCCATTTCACTTGGTTTGAAAGGCTTTGTGTAGGCTTGCAAAATCCTAACAAACTGGCACCTCATCCCCTCCCCTCCTTTCCATCCCCTGCTCCAGCTATATGGGCTCCCTTCAGTTCCTCGAACACTCTTAGGCACACGTGCACAGGGCCGTGGTACTTGCTGTTCCTGTTCCCTGGCATCCTCTTCCTCATCCCCGTAGCCTCAGGGATCACTCTGTCACCCCCTTTGAGGTGAGCCCTATGACTGCCCTACTTACAACCTGGAAGGAGCTTCCAGATCCTCCTAGTGCGGGAAGAGAGCCCCGGTGGAGGCCAGCAGAGTCCCTGAGCGAAGGAGAGGATGCAGCTCAGAGTCCAGGGAGACGAGAGGAGCGGAGTCTGCAGGACAGAGTATCCAGGAGGAAAGATCTGCACCGAGAGAGAATTCCAGAGGCCTGCAGAAAGTCTCCCTGGAGCACTATGCTAAGCACTAGCTGGCACTTTGATGTGACAAAATTATTCTGGGCTAGAAAAAAACACGGGGAAAGATTAGAAAACAGTGCCCAGCACTCACACAGGACCAAAATGGTGCCAAATAGAAAGAATTTCATTAATCCATGGCACACTGGGTACAGTATAGTAGTCCCCCTCTAATCCATGGAGAATCCGTTCCAAGGCTCCCAAAGGGTACCTGAAACTGCAAGTAGTAGCTGAACCCCAAATATACTATGTTTTTTTCCCAAACATACATGCCTCTTCACTTAAAGAAAGCCCTTCATGGCTTCTCTTTGGCATATCTAAATTGCTATCATCACTCCTCTCCCACTTTGGGGTCATTATTAAGTGAAATAAGGATTATTTGAATACAAATACTTCAATTCTGAGACAGTGGATCTGAAAAGCCAGATGGCTACTAAGTGACTAACCAATGGGGGGGAGGGGGGGCATATACAGCATAGATACAGGTACAGCAGACAGAGGGATGACTCATGTCCCCGGAAGGACTCAGAGCAGGACAGCTCGAGATTTCATCATGCTACTCAGGACAGCACACAATTTAAAACTTTCAAATTGTTTATTTCTGGAATTTTTCATTTAATATTTAAGACCATGGTTGATCGCTGGTAGTGGGAACTGAAAAGTCAATTTGTGGGACCACTGTACGCAGGAAGGCCTTTTCTCACTATGGTAAAGAATTAGCTCTCAGCAGAACGCTGCACTGGACCCAACAAATCATAATAGCAAGACTTGAAAGGATCAGGTGGTTTCCAAGTAATCTCACTGCCTCTCAGCAAAACTCAAGAGGATTTATAGAAATACAGCATCCAACAAAAAAGGTAAAATTCACAATGTCTGGCAACCAAATAAGGATTACCAGCTATACAAAGAAGCAAGGAAACATGGCCCATAATAAAGAAAAGAGGGAATGAACTGAAATTGACCCAGAACTGACACAGAAGTAGTGATTAAGAATAATAAAATAGCTATTAACACTGTATTCTATATGTTTCAAAGTTGAATAGACAGCCTGGCCAGTGTTGTTCAGTGGTTGAGCATTGACCTATGAATCAGGAGGTCAGTTTCAGATTCGATTCCTGGTAGAGGGAGTGCAGGAGGCAACCAATCAATTATTCTATCTTATAATTGATATTTCTCTTTCTCTCTCCCTCTCCCTTCCTCTCTGAAATCAATAAATATATATTTATATATATATATATTTTTTTAAAGTTGCCAAAACCAGTTTGGCTCAACGGATGAGCGTCAGCCTGCAGACTGAAGGATCCCAGGTTTGATTCCAGTCAAGAGTATGTACCTTGGTTGCGAGCAAATCCCCAGTGGGGGGTGTGCAGGAGGCAGCTGATGTTTCTCTCTCATTGATGTTTCTAACTATCTCTCTCCTTCCTCTCTGTAAAAAATCAATAAAATATATTTAAAATAAAAAGTTTTTAAAAAAAAAACACATGGAAGATATAAAAAGATCTAATTGATCATCTAGAAATGAAAGCTACAATGTCTGAAGTGAGAAATATGCTAGGATTAATGTCTGACTAAAAACAGCAAGAAAAAAGATTAAGTGAATCTAAAGGCAGCAAATAGAAACTATCCAAAATGGAACACATAGAGCAAAAAAATAATTTAAGAGAAAAAACAAGAAGAGTATCAAGAGCTGTGCAACAACTTCAAGCAGCCTAATATATAAATAATTAAAGTTCCCAAAGAAAAGGATATATTTGGGGAAGAAAGCTGAAAATGTTCCAAATCTGATGAAAACTATAAACTCACAAACCTAAGAAGCTTAACAAACCTCAAGCTCAAAACACAGGAAGAAAATTACCCATCATGATCAAATTGCTCAAACTGGTGACAAAAAGGAAAATATTTTTTAAACTGTCATAAAAAGAAGTCTTGTTAAGTACAGAGGAACAAGGATAAGGATAATAACAGATCTCTTATTATAAATGATATAAAGAATAAAATAGTTGACAACATCTTTAAAAATGTGTCAACAGAATTCTATACCCATTTAAAATATCATTCAAAAATGAAGGTGAAATAAAGATGTTTTTAGAAAAACAAAAGCTGAAAGAATTATTCACCAAAAGACTTGCTCTATAAGAAATGACAAATGAAATCCTTCAGGAAGAAGGAAAATTGTATCTGATGAAAATTCGGATCTATACAAAAGAATAAAGAGCACTGAAAATGTTAACTACCTAAGTAAATATATAAGATATTTTTTCTTATCATTTAAATGTCTTTAAAAGATAATTTATTGTTTAAACACAAATAATTATAACATTTTATGAAGTTTAACATTCACATAAGCATGGCAATAATAGCATCACAATCAGGAAGACAGAAATAAAAGTATACTATTGTGAAGTTCTTACACTACATATAAAGTGATATAGCCAAAACCAGTTTGGCTCAGTGGATAGAGCGTTGGTCTGTGAACTGAAAGGTCCCAGGTTTGATTCCAGTCAAGGGAATGTACATTGGTTATGGGCACATCCCCAGTAGGAGCTGTGCAGGAGGCAGCTGATTGATGTCTCTCATCAATGTTTCTTGCTCTCTATCCCTCTCCCTTCTTCTCTGTAAAAAATCAATAAAATATATTTAAAAAACAAACAAACATTGAAGTGTTATATATATATATATATATATATGTATGTATGTATCTGCCATATATATATATGGCAGATACTTATATATATATATAGTGATATAATATCACTTGACAATAGACTGTGATAAATTAGAGATACAGACTATAAATCCCAATGCAACCTCAAAATAACAAAAGGAAGAATTATAACTAATAAACCAACAAAAGAGGTAAAATGGAATTAAAATGTTCAATTAATCAGAAAAAGAAAAAAGGGAAGCAAAGGGTAAATGGTACAAAGAGAAAACAAATAGCAAGACAATAGATTAAATCTAACTATTAATAATCACATTAAATGTAAGCGATCTAAACACTCCCATTAAAAAGCAGAGATTTTCAGACTGGATTTTTTTTTTTAAAGACCCAAATACATGCCAACTACAAAAAAGCATACTTTAAATATAAAGACACCAGTTAACGGTACAAGGATAGAAAAGGACAGACCACATGAATCAAAAGAACACAGGAGTGGCTAGTTTAATATCAGACAAAGTTCATTTCAGAGCAAAGAATCTTACCAAGAATAGATACGGTCATTTCATAATGATTAAGAGGTCAAATAACCAAGAACATATAAATTTTAAATGTTTATTCTCCTAATGGCAGATACTTAAAATACATGAAGCAAAAAACTGATAGACCTGCAAGGAGAAATAAAGCCAAAATTATAGATTGAGATTTCAAATCTCAGCAATTGAAAGATTGAAAATTACATGTACTGGGGGCTGGTTGTGGCCAGGGAGAGGTCAATGGGGGAAAAAAGAGACATATGTAATACTTTAAACAATAAAGAATTTAAATTTACAAAAAAGAAAGACTGAAAATCAAATGCCACCTTCTTAATGCATCCTACCTTGGTCATCAAGTTTAATTGCACCTCTTACTCCCTAACCCCTCTCTCCTGCACACACCACCTTCTAACGAAATATTTATTTATGTAATTTATATATTTGTAGACTGCCTAGAACAGTCTGGTACTTAGAAGATTCTCAAAAAGAAAAATACTTCTATAAAACATGATTGAAAGTCTGTTCATTGCTGCTATTGTGACTTGTATTACAGGACTCTGTATGTAGTCTTTCTCTGTTGCCATTTCAAGGCACAGACCCCAACAAAATCAATATAGGAGACCCAGAATTCCTGGCAGAAATCACAGAAATGTAGAATGTTTGTATACGATGCATAGGATGTTAAAGCTTACAATGTTAGAATTCTGCGATGTTTAATGCCAGAACTTTAGAATCAGGCAGCACCATTGATGAGGGATCTAAACCTGGAGGTTGTTAAGAGGGTGGGGGAGTTCGGTTAAACAGTACTTTTTTAAATTCCACCTGCTGGTCCTGATGTTCCCTATCTTTAATACCCGTAGGGAGGTTTACACATGGCTAACTAACTCAGCTCAGCCAGGCAAAGGGACTGCGAAACTATTCACCCATGGCCTCAGGGGCTGGGGATGAGGGGAGTGAGGAGAGGGGGAGGGGGAAGGGAGGCTGTATTTCTCCATTTTAATTCAGCTCCCGCTGACAGGGCCCCTTCTGGACTGTGGGCCCATAAGGCCTTTCTGTCATGCAAGACTGGAGGTTGTCATTATCAGAAGGAACCACCATCACCTCCACAGGAATAAGGGGGAGAAGCCACAGCAGCCTGAGGCCTGCCCATCACACCCTAGGGACCCCACGGCCACAGAGCTGGCTGGGCTGAGTCCCAGGGAGAGAGGAGAGAGGCTGCACATAATGGGGGTGGCCTTACATCTCTGGGCCCAGGAGTGTAACCTTCGCTGCTCTGACAATGGGGCGTCCTGGTGGGGGTGAGGGTGGGGATCTCTAGCAAGTGCGGCACACACACCTAATCAGCTGTCCTGCTTTGCTTTTATCTACGGTTATCATCCCCTGAACCTTATGTCTTATGTTGGTCTTCTCATCCGTCTCCCAGACTAGACTGTGAGTCTGTGAGGACATCCAACAGCTTCTACTTGGCTCATGTGGTCCCAAGCATGAGCCACTGGTGTTGCTACTATGGAGACTCCCATACAGGGACCTGTGTTCAGTGTTGGTGGACTGTACAGATGAAGCGGCTTTTCGGGCCCTGTACACAAAGCCTCTGTGCACACACTGGGCCACGCCTCCCTTAGGAGAACCAAGGAAGGCTGTCCATTCCCTACCCCAAACGCACACCCCTCAGACACGGGTGCAGACACTCCCCAAGGACCACACCATCGCCCGCACCAACCCCGAGTGTGCAGCCCACGCCCCAGCACCGTTCCGTCCCACTGGCTCAGGAGCAGCATGAGACTCCAGGGCTCATTCCCAGCAGCAGCTTCCACCCATCAGAGTTCAGCCCTGGCCCTCTCTTGGGGAAACTTCAGGAAATACCAAGAACCAACATCTGCGAGGACATGCTGCCCCAAGGTAGTCTCAGCCTGTCACTTCCACCATCCCAGACACAGAACTGTCACCCACACACGACCCCTCACAGTAAGGGGGGGGGGGGGCTTTCTGCACCTCTTTCTGAACACCCTGCTATTGGCCCCTACAATAGACCGGGTGGACCCTCTATTTAGGACTCAGGTTCCCACCTCTCCTGGAATCACAAGGCTGCCTTTCTGAGGCTGGGCCACCTGCTGACAAAACCCCAGGAAAACTGCACAAAGAGGCACGAATTATCAGCCAAATCCCCAAGGACACTCCCTCCCTCCTCTCCACCCCTCTTCCCATCACCACCACCACCACCACCACCACAGTCCTTAGAGCCTGAAGACCCCCAAGCCAGGAACCAGACATGGCACACCTGGGGGTACAGGAGGGGTGGCCGGATCCCCCTTTTTGGGCACTGCTGGGAGGCCCACCTACCCCATTCCTCAGACTCCTGCCGCTGGGCTCGCCCCCCACCCCCTTCATCACCCCTCCGCTGCTGAATTGGGCAAAGGGCGCGCGCGCGCGTGTGTGTGTGTCGCGGGGGGGATGGGGGGTGGGGGTTTCACTCCTCGCACATGGGGCGCCGGGCGGAGGGGGTGCTGGCTTCCTGCCCGAGAGCCAGCCCCCTCCCCCAGCCGCAGCCGCTGGAGGATGGAGAGCGCAAACAGATGGGCCGAGCCGGAGGGGCGGGGGCGCGCGGACGGGGTGCGAGACGGCGGCGCCCTGACAAAGGCGGGGCCGGGCGCGGGCGCCTTATCAGCGCCGGCAGACCGCGCGGCCGGCGGGGCCCGGGCCGGGCCGGGCTCACAAAGGCCGGGCGGCGGCGGTGGGGGCCCGAAGATTAATTGCCCCATCAAGTCGCCGGCGCGGGGCGGGGCGGGGCGCGGCCCCGGGGGACGCGGGCGGCGCATAATGAAGTGTGCAAAAAGTTAATTTGCTCCGCGACTCGCTGCTCGCAGCCATCCGAGGCGGATGGCGGGGAGGGAGGGAGGGGGGTGGTGCCCCCCCACCCCCACCCCGCCCCAGCTTGCGATCGATCCACAGGGAGTATGATGTGGGGACCCGGGGCACCCCCAGCGCCAGAGGGGGCGGAGGTCTCCAGAGGTACCTTCACCCCAACTTCCTCCCGCTGGGTGTGTGTTCCCCCCGGCCCCGGCCCCCACCCCGCCGCAGGTCCCGTCCTGTTTCCTCTCTTCTCTCTCCTCTCCCGCACGCACAATGGTTGACATTTCTGGGGCGCTCACCGGGCCGGGCTCCGCGCCAGGCGCTCGCTGGCGTTATCTCCTCCGGTGAAACCTGAGCGGCGGGGCCAGCGAGCATCCCGCGCTGCGGAGGAGGCACCGCGCTGCAGAGGCTCAGGGAGTGCTCCAAGGTCAAACGCAGGCCCCTCACACAGCCCCGGGGCCTCGCGTGGAAACTGGCACGGCGGAATGTGTCCAAGACAAAAAAATAAAAAATACGTCAAGCAACGGGGAAGATGATTTCATGCAAGCTCTTGCAATAGGGGAGCAGCCTGGACCCCCAGAAGGGAAATGGTAGGTGGGGTAGGTTTGCCTTAGTCTTTCACAGGGAGGTGTGGACAGGTTACAGGCGCGGGGATTGAGCGTTGGGATCGTCTTGCAATCGGGAGTCTTGGTCAGCCAGCGGCACAGGAAATGTTTGTCTCAGCGTCCAGCTTCAGAGGGGACAAACAGTTCTAATCTCAGCCAATCAACCGTGCCGCAACGAATAGGAAGTGGGAGGGTCTGTCTGGTCTTATCCGCAGGTTCAGGCGAAAGGGGAAAGGTCACAGGCAAACAATAGAGCCCTCCCTGAGCCTTACTGGGAGTCCAGGGAAAGACAAACAGTCTTATCTAAGTGACATGGAAGGTGGCTCCTTGAAGTCAGCCAAAATGGTGGGGGCAAGTAAAAAAAAAAAAAAAAAAAAAAGGTTGGGGGATTTCTTAACCACCATTTTCCCAGGAGCCAAGCTTACCACTGTCAAAAGGTTATCTGACAGCAAGGGCAGAAGCCCAGGTACCCTGCGACAGCAGCTTTCCCCAGTGGCTTAGGGTCACTGCCTCTTGAGGAGCTCATCCTCAGAAACTATAAGTGCCCCTTGGTCATCTCCCCCAGCCCTCTCCTGTCACCTTGGGCCAGTGATTTAACCTGTCCTCCAGGTTAAAAAACAGGTTAAAAAACCGAAGCAATGATAATACCTGATAGGATACTGTTATCAGTGAGAGCATAAACGGCAAGCACAAAGCAAGCACATGGAACATGCTAAGTGCTATGAGAATTAATATTATTTTATTTATTTATTTATTTATTTATTTATTTTCAGAAAGTAGTGGTGTCAGGATTTGAATTCAGGCTGCATGGTTTGGGAGCCTGCACACTCACCCCCAGGTGCACTGCCAGGTCTCCGTGCGTTGATTCGGTTCTCCAACACCCAACACAATCCAGACCTGTGTCCCAGGCACTGGGTCTCCCACGAGAAAAGGAACAGGCAGCTCACCCTGCGAGGCAGGCCAGCCCTAAAGGACAATGGCACAGAAGCCACAATGGCCCTGGGAGCGCAGAGGAAGTGCCGAACCTGAGCTTAAGGACAGCTCTTGGGAAGCGTGGCAGTCATGTCCCAGATGCCCAGGGGCCAGCTGACACAGAACAGCACCTGCCCCCAACCCCAGTCCTGTCAGACTCTTACTGTGAAGCAGCTTCCAGGACAGACTCAGCCCCTCGCACTGACTGGTGGCTCCTGAGTCCTGGTTCTCTGACCCACCGTCCAGGCCTGTCTCTGGGCCCAGACAGGACCAGGGAACTGGAGAGGGAGCCCTTGAGCGTGACAAGAACTAGGCTTGCAAAAAAGGGTGGGATCACAGCCAAACCAAGATTTATGGGCCCAATCATAATAATGAAAGAAAGGAAGAAAAAAGGGATGCGTGTTCGGTAATGCCCAGGGACTAGGACTGCTGCCCTATTACCAAAAATGTCGCTCTCGACTCTGCAAATTAGCATAAAACATGCTGTTTTGCATTCGTTTGCATATCATTTGCATGCTAATGAGTTGACACCACAATGTACCCAGTCCCCTAAGCGGCTTCTGGTCTTTGCTTTTCTCCCAGCCCTGCCCATTGTCTTGCATTGAGAAAACCGGGAGATCTGGGTTCTAGGATAGGCTGAGCTACTCACTCCCTGTGGGGCCCAGTCCCTGCCTTTCTCCGAATCTCAGTTTCCCTAACTGTGAGCCGAAGAAGTCACACTGGGCAGGAGATTTCATATTATGCTCCAGCAGCCCCCTTGGGGAGTACTGAGAGAGAGATGGGAGAGCAGGTGGAGCAGGCGCCCCCCCCCCCCTTCGGTCCCCTTCTAACAGCTGGGGCTCTGAGTAAAATTTCTCTTGAGCAATGCAGAGCTTCTCTGTTAAAACCAAAGGCAAAAAGTTTACACATGGACCCAGTTATTCCTGCTGTCTTTCTTGTTCTCTAAAGACTTGGATAATAATAAAAGTTAGAGTTAAAATATAGCACTTACCACGAGGCAGACACTGTTCTACGCACGAGATACACAACACCCAATCGTCACACGACCCTTGAAATAAGCGCTAATATATTTCCCGTTTTATAAATGGGTAAACTAAAGCACTGAAAGTAACGTTGGTAGGTTTAAACAGCCACTCCATGGCAGAGTGAAGAAATTCAGATGGTCTGGCTCTAGGGCAAGCATGTCAAACTCGCGGCCCACAGGCCACATGCGACCCACAACACATATTTTTGCGGCCCCACCAATATAACGGTATGTGAGAAACGTTTTAATAATATTTTCATAACTTACTTTTTACAATATCCTGTTATACATAATTATTAATAACGAACTACAGCCCTAACCGGTTTGGCTCAGTGGATAGAGCGCCAGCCTGCGGACTTAAGGGTCCCAGGTTCGATTCCGGTCAAGGGTATGTACCTTAGTTGCGGGCACATCCCCAGTAAGAGGTGTGCAGGAGCAGCTGATCAATGTTTCTCTCTCATCGATGTTTCTAACTCTTTATCCATCTCCCTTCTCTCTGTGAAAAATCAATAAAATATATATATTTTTAAAATAATGAACTACAACGTTTGCTAATGACTGATTACTATAATCGTGTTGCATTCGTTTCCCTTATGCACCTTACGAGAAGGCGCACCATTTCTCTCCACTAATACTGGCAGCGAATATTTTTTTTAAATATATATTTATTGATTTTTTTACAGAGAGGGAGAGTGATAGAGTTAGAAACATCTATGAGAGAGAAACATTGATCAGCTGCCTCCTGCACAGCTCCTACTGGGGATGTGCCCACAACCAAGGTACATGCCCTTGACCAGAATCAAACCTGGGACCTTTCAGTCCGCAGGCTGGCCCTCTATCCACTGAGCCAAACCGGTCAGGGCAGCAGCAAATATTTTAGCAGCTGATTGCCACGTCATTAGTCTTGGACTGACTTGTTTGGTGTGCGCAACAGGAAATGTTTCACTTTCTGAGAACAAGAATAGATTTATTTGCATTACACTTATTAATTTATTAATCTGTGCAGTTATTCAGTGTCTGGTATGATAATGTTCAAGACAAAATATTTATTTTTATTAAAATATTCTATTATTTTATGTTAACGATTACTCATCTACTTCATTCAGCACATACTATAGAAATGAACCTATGTTTCTATGAAAATTGAACTTTTTTTGCTGCCCTCATAAACTTAAAGCTTGTTTATTTGGCCCATATTAGCCTTTGAGTTTGACATGCTTGCTCTAGAGGCTATACCATGCGTTTAGCTAGGCCAATTACCCGTTATACAGAGAAGGAAACTGAGACCCTGACAGGAAGAGAGAAATTCAAAGCACAGCAGCTCAACGTGAACTTGGCTTTCTACCTGAGCCCTTGCTTTCTGCCACCAGGAAAGGATGGCCAACAAAGGGAGGTCTGGGGTTTCAGAGATGCTCTGGGAAACCTCTCTCCGTCCAATGGGCTTCCGGGGTGAAGGGCGCCTTCTTCCCTGGCCACCGGAGCCTGCTTCCTCCCCTCAGCCAGCCCAGTCGCAGCTGGCGGACTTCAGGAAACAGGCTCCATCCGGAACCAGCCAGAAGGACCCCCTAAATCAGGGCAGCCAGCAGGCTGGTGAGAACACCAGGTGTGCCGTCAGAGCCAGCACACAATGCCCTACCCGGCTGCGCAGGTGGGGGCGCTGCGGAGGGGGCTCCCCTGCGGGGGGGCTGGGGGCCTTTATCTGATGGAGGCAGGCAGTGCCAGGCCAGCAGGTGTTGGGCCCCCGCCCTGGGGGTCTGGCTGGGAAACCCACAGATGCAGGGATGACTGGCCTCCCTGAGGGATGCCCATCAGGTGGGGGGTGGGGATGGGAGGCTAGTGGTCCCTTCTCTCTGTTCAGTGCCCCTCCATGGCACCTTGGCCTTTCCTAAGCCCCTCCCCTCCTGTCAGTCTTCCCCTCTGAACCGTCCCCTCTCACCCTGCTCCAGACACCCTGGCCCTTCTTCCCTCGGCTCCGCCCACACCCCAAGCCCAGCCCTGCCTCCGCACCTTTGCACTTCCTGTTCCCTCCACTTCACCTGGTTTCAATCTGGATTAATCTTGTTTATGTACGTGTCTCCTCATTTAGTGCCTGTCTCCACGGCTAGAGCCAGGACCATGTCTGTCTTATAGAAATATAGTTCTCAATAAATATTTGTTGAAGGAAAGAAATAAAAAGGGAAGACAGCAGCTGTTGACTTATTTGGTGAGAGTCTGTCTCCCGCTCTCCTCCCTGCCCTTAGAACAACAGCCCCACATTTCCCACTGTGATCACTAGCCCCGAGCCTGGCGCACAGTAGGTGCTCAATAAGATTTGTTGCCTAAATGAACCAAGTGTGCTCGAGATCTCTGCCCTGGGAGTCAGGAGACCTGGGTCCCTGCCCAGCAGCATCCCTGGTGGCACACAGGACACCGGGCAAGTCCCCTCTTGGGGAAGGGACTTCCGTTTCCTCATCTGAAAGCTGGACTTTGGGCTCCCTGCCACATGCAGCAGGACTAGGGAAGCCCAAGGGTGGCCCATCCCCACGCACGCCCCAGAGGAGGCAAACGGGACAGCTGCCAGGAGGCAAAGGGCAGGCATACCTGGGTTCCCATCAGGACGCAGCCACCACCCTGTCCCTCTCTGAGCCTCTATTTCCTTATTTGCAAAAAGGGCCGCAGACCCCGTGGGGACGACAATAAATAAGCAAGTGGGGGCTGTGGCGCGTCAGGCCCACGGAGGTCATTCTCGGCAGCAGAGCAGTCAGTGCAGGAGGCAGCCACAGCATGACTCAGCCCGGAGCGTTTTGTTTATCTGTTAAAGGGGTTTTGGATCACACCGGCCTCAAGGGGCTGCTGTGAGAATTAAAACTAAAAAAAAACGTACCATGTATGCACCTGGCACATAGTAAGGGCTTGGTGACCACGGGACACCAAGGAGTTGTTAATTGCCTCTGGGGTGAGCCTGTTGAGATGGGTTTTCCAAGTAATCAGAGCACAGAGGAGACCCAGGGTGAGGGTGGGGTGGGCGTGGGGGTGGCCGTGGTCTGGGTTCCGTGTCGGGGTGGGTTGGGGAGGATGAATGTGGAGAGGTGGGACACGGTGAGACCTTGCAGCCCTGAGGGCCGGATGAGGGTTTGGTCTTTATCACAGCAGCAACAGAAGCCAAAGGTTTTAAGCGGGGAAGTAAAGTGACCTGGAATTTCACAAGACTCACTCTGGCTGCCTGGCTGGCATTGCTGGGAGTTCCCGCGCCCATCACCTTCCTTTCCCTCAGTGTGAGAACACCCCAAAGTCACCGGGCACATGGACACCCAAACAGAGATCACACTCACCGGCCTCTCCAAGTTATGTGTGGCCATTGTCTCTATTCTGGCCAAGCAGAGGGAAGCCGTATCACGTGCATTTTCTAGGACAGTGGTCGCCAACCCGTGGTCCGCAGACCACTGGTGGTCCGTGGACTATTGGTGGTCTGTGAGGTCCCAAAGGTTGGCATCCGCTGTTCTAGAAGAAGTCCTTAAAGAGTGGGAAAACAGCCGAAACCGGTTTGGCTCAGCGGTAGAGCGTTGGTCTGCGGACTGAAGGGTCCCAGGTTCGATTCCAGTCAAGGGCATGTATGTTGGTTGCGGGCACATCCCCAGTAGGGGGTGTGCAAGAGGCATCTGGTCGATGTTTCTCTCTAATCGACGTTTCTAGCTCTCTATCTCTCTCCCTTTCTCTCTGTAAAAAAAAATCAATAAAATATATTTTAAAAATAAAATAAAATAAAGAGTAGGAAAACAGCCCTGACCGGTTTGGCTCAGAAGATCGAGCCTCAGCCTGAGGACTGAAGGGTCCCAGGTTCAATTCCAGTCAAGGACATGTACCTTGGTTGTGGGCACATCCCCAGTAGGGGGTGTGCAAGAGGCAACTGATGGTTGTTTCTCATGGATGTTTCTAACTCTCTATCCCTCTCCCTTCTCTGTAAAAAATCAATTAAAAATGCATTTTTAGAAAAGAGTGGGAAAACCTTCTTTGCCACCTCCCCCTCCCCTCTGGGTGGAATTGGACATGATGGCTGGAGAGCGAGTAGCCCATGGGAGCCATGAGGTGCTGAGGAGGATGAAGCAGCAGATAGAAGGAGTCTGGGACATTGGAGATCGAGGAGCCATCTTGCTCGCCTAGAACCACCTGTCTCCAGACTGGTTATAAGAAAGAAAAACCAGTATTTGTCTCATTGAAGTCCCTCTTCTTTTGGGCTCTCTGCCACACATGGTCAGCTCCACGCAAACAGAGCTAGTTGGTACAGCTGATGCTGGAGCTCTGTGGCCCACCTTGACACATGAGGGCAGAGGACTCTCCCGGTACATCTTCCTGCTCACACTGGCCCTGATGCCGCTGGCTTTTTACCACCCAGCTCTGCCATCTGAGGGCAAAACCCAGGTTCGCCCAATTGGCTGGCGTCCCTGGCTGGGCCAAACTGTGACAGGTGCAAAGCACAGGGGCCTAAGACCAGGGCTCCTGCTGCTGCCTCTGCAGCCCTGAGAGGCAGGGAAGAGAGAGGACAGTGGACAATGGCAGAATGGCACTGTCCATTCTTGTGGGCCACCGCCAGCCCCTTCTCACCCACCCTCCCTGTGGCACCCAAGAGAGCTTCTGGCCTCACAAACCCCACGTCGGTGCCCTCCAACAGCCCCCAGGGTCCTCAAATGGGCGTCCAATCACCTCTCCGGCCCCTCAGGTCCTGTAGGATGGGGTGGACTCTTCAACACCCAGCGTCGAGCACACCCCTGAGCACAGATTCCAGCGCTTATGAGCTCTGTGACTTCTGCAAACTTGCTAAAGCGTTCTGGGCCTTCATTTCCTCCTCGTAACAACTGCGGTGTACATGAAGCTCCAGGGAGTGAGCGTGGAGATCCCAGTTACTGCGGTCTTAGCAAACCACCCCAAACACAGGCCGCTACACCCTGTCTGATGCTCGCAGATTCCTACGGGTCAGGATTCAGACAGAGCACACGGCAACGGCTTCCTTCTGCTCTACGACGTCCGGGGCCTCAGCTGGAAAGAGTTGAAGGCTCAGGGAAATGGTGAACAACATAGACTGATGAACAAGCACAGACCCAGAGACAAGGAGCCACGGGTCAGACTGTTGGACCTCAGAGGGAGGCTGGGGATAAAAGGGAGAGATCAACCAAAGGACTTGTGTGCACACATATGAGCCTAACCCCAGTGGTCAAGGACAACAGGGAGGTGGGGGCATGCGTGGGGAGGGGTGGGGGATTGGAATGGGGGGTGAGGACAAATCTGTGATACCTTAATCAATAAAGAAATAAAAAAGAGTTGAAGGCTGGGGTTAGAACCATCTTGTTGTGTCCTCCCCGGTGTATGTGGCAGTCAGGACTAGTTCGGCTGAGGCTACCGGCCAGCCCACCCCGGTGGCCGCTCCCTGGGTGCTGGGCTCCCTCACTGCTTGGTGGCCGGATGCCAAGAGCGAGGGGCCCCTGAGACCCAAGCGGAAGTGGCTCGGCCACTTCTAACCTCTTCTCCAAGTCACACAGGGTCACTTCTGCCCCCGTTTTATCCCTGGAAGCAGTCACCGGAGGGGACATACACCCCACCTCTTGGCAGGAGGGTTGCCAAGGAACTCGGAGTCAGACTTTTAAAATGGCTTGAACCATAAACACTCATTAAATGTTAGCTGGGAGAAATAGCAACAGTATAATAGCAACAGGGTCCAAGCCTGTGTGTGTTGAAATAGTCGTATCGGAGGATACTGGGCATAAAGGGGTTAATGGAGGGGGCACAAGGGCAGGTCCCTGGAACCTGACTTCCCCACTGAAGAGGCAGGGAAAGAGAGAACTCAGATAATAAGAGCTACTGTGTCCCGAGGGCTTACTAGATGCCCGGCGCCGAGCCAAGCACTCTATGCGTGATCTAACAGAATCCACACACTAATCCGAGAGGCAGGTCCCATCACTGTGCCCGTTTATTGACGAGAAGCCACGGGCTCAGAGAGGCACAGGACCGTGCGTGAGGATGAGAACCTGCACAGTGGGTTTCGGAGCTGGTCCTCACTTCCTGAGACTGAGCTGGGCGTTAGCCAGCCTGCCAGGTGGAACAGGACTTCCTGCCTGCTTGGTGACAGACAGGGAGGGCTTGTACTGTGGGACGGAGAGCCAGGACCAGGAGGTGTGTCAGCTGCAGGCCCACAGCCACAGGCTGGGGGAATGGGGCCAAGCCCTCCGTCTGGTGGGGTGGGGGAGGGGGGGGAGTGAAGAGAACCCAGGGAGCGAGGCAGAGCCCCCTCCAGAGGCAGCTAAGCAGAGAGGGGCGGAGGGACGGCCTGGTCACCAGTCACCTTGAAATGAGCTCTCGGGTCATGGAGGGGCCCTGACCTCTGCTCCTTGGAGCCCCGATCAGGCCATCACAGCTCCACCACATGCAGCAGGGTGTTCCGGAGGCTCGGATGTAGGGGGAGGAGCAGGAGGACAGAGCGGGGAGCACCCATCCATACAACAGCCAGGAAAGATCACAGGGGGCATGCCCAGCAGCACCGGGTCTACAAGGGCACCCCGTATACGTGCACCCTCTGCCCTTGACGTTTCTCCTGTTTTCTACCACCCCTTTCCCTTCCTGACCGCCTTCCTTCCACCCGTCCGCTCCTTCCATGTCTCCCGTCCTTCCTCCTCCCTTCCTTCCTTCCGCCCGCTCCCCATTGTGGAGTCTCACAGGGAGAAGCTGCGTTCCCCGGAGGCAGGAGGAGCCTGGTCATGGCGTGGACTTCGTGACGTGGAACGTGACTCCTCAGCCATCACAAAACCAGTCCTGACGATGTGGAGTCTGTGATGAGTGCCTTCGACGCTCAGAAGTAATAGGGTGCCAACTCCTCTGTGCCCCAGAGTGCGAGGGTGTCTGAGCACCCACGGCTCCCGAGTGACCCAGGGAGGCAGCTCCAGGGGGCCCTGGGCAAGTTAGCCGATGGCCTGGGACCCGCTGCTAAGCCCCTCCGAGCCCTGGTTTTCTTGGTGGAAACAGCCTCTCGGCTGAGAGGAGGGGAAGCTGGGCGCAGTGTGCGCTCTGCCTTGCCCGGTCCCTTGCTGGCACGGGCCTCTGACCTTTCTCCCAGGCCCGTGGGGCAGAGCCAACTCTCAGCTGATGTTGGCAAGCGGAGGGGAGGGTGGACGGGCAGGCTGTCAGGGCCGGCCTTGTGCCCAGAGAACCTTCTGCGGCACGGTTCCTCAGCCAGGCAGGCCCGGCCCCCCGGCCACTTCCCGTGCCCCTGGCAGGACAGGGCCGCAGCCCCTCCTCCCTGCGTCTCGCTCAGCCGACCGACCGACCGACCGACCCACCGACCGAGGGGGCCACCTCCTCCCCACGGGCCCCAGAAACAGAAGTCTCCAATATAAATGCAAATGCGCGGCCGTCCGGGCCGGCCTGCTCCAGCCAGCCCGTGCTGCAGGCTGGGGACAGGAGCTGACACTGGCCTGGAGAGATAAGGCGTTTCTGGGCCACCCCCACCCCCACCCCTGGCCCTGCCCTCTCCTCAGACTGTCAGCTCCGCAAAGACCCCAGGGAGCCCAGCCCTTCCTCTTCGCTGCCCGTAAGGCCTGCGATGGAGCCCTGAAGGGCCCCTGGCTGCAGTTAGGGAGGGCCGCAATGCTCGGTGTGATCCTCACCCCCATACCCTCCTGGGAGGGCAGGACAGAGCCAGGAGGCGGGCTAGGAAAGGCCGGGCGGCCTGGGGGCTCTTCTCTACGTCCTCGCCGCCAGGCTCCAGGCTGCACCAGCCCAGAGAACCCTCTGTGTGCATGAGAAGCAGGCACCCTTCTTCCCGGTGCAAGGCGGCCCCTCGGCGGAATGCAGGGCAGCCGCTTAGCCCCCAGCTGGACACCCCTGAGCCCGGCACAACGCGCGCTGTACGCCACAGCTCTCGGCATCAGCATGAGTTGACTTTCTTTTTTTAAAACGAGGCAATTTAAAGAAAATATTGCCTATAATGAAATACAGACAGACTGCACATGGGAGCGGGGGGACGAGGTGGTATGGTTTAGGTCAAAACCTTGAGAAACCTCCCTCAATGGGAACCTCTTCCTCGGAAGAGGCCCAAGACGTGTCTGGGTCGGGTCAGGAAGCAGCAGGGAGGATGGGAGAATGGACTTGCTTTTTGGAGCACCGTTTATAGTGGGGTGTAGAGTGTGGCGAGTGCAAAATGATGGCACGTTGTTCTCCAAAGTGGTTGTCCAAAGTGAGCCCGCATCACCCGTGTCACAGAACCCCCGCCCCAGGGTACCTGCCAGCGCACTCCCCTTCAGGACTCGGTTTCCCCTCTGGCCAGGGGAACCACCTCCAGAGACCTCCAAGGGCCACACAACTGGTCTGCGTAGGCCAAGCACACAGGGCCCTGGTGCTGGCCAGGGTAGCCCCCGGCTGAGACTCTTCTGCCTCCTGTATCTTACCACCCTTCCCTTCCTCAGCCGCAGACATCCCCACCCTGAAGCCACGACTCCGGATTCTCCATACTGGAGCAAGACACCTCCGGCCAGAGCATTCTGTGGAATGCCAAAGTGGCGGAGGAGGTGTGGGGGTCCCAGGCAGAGCTCTGGAATGGCCCAGGTTCAAACCCAGTACATTCCTGGCTCCAACTCTGAGGGCACCTCCTCAGAGAAGCCCCCCCCCGATGGTCCCATATTGGAGCAGTCCCTTCCCTGCGGCCAGAGACCAGGCCCTGTCGCCCTGTTGCTCTTCCTCACGGTGTTTATCGCTATGTGACATTACCCCGGTTATTTATGTCTTCCTGTGGGTACTTTCTGTCTCCCCATCTCCCTTATTGGAATGCAAGTTTCTACAAGGCCAGGCACCGTGAATCAATAACTCCTCCCTCGACACTTTCTGGGAGACGATGGCGGATGCCCTGCCACAGGGTTAGTGCAAAGCCTTCATCGGGAGAGCCAAGTTTGCTCAGCGGAGAGCCAGCACACAGTAAGCGCTCAATAAATGCTAATGGATTTTTGCTGTTATGGTCCTCATGAAAGGGCTGGTGTCCTGGTGCCAGGAGCCCAAGGCGGGACACACGCCTCCACCAATTCCAAACCCAACACTGAGCCAAGTCCTCCTTCCCCCTGTCTTCCGCCAGGACCGCACTGCAAACGGCTGCTTCTCTCTGTGCCTCGGTTTCCCTCTGTACAGTGGCGGGCTGGCTCCTCACTGCCCGAAACTTCACAATGCTGTTATGAGTGCCAAGTGGCATAACGAGAAAGACCATTTCCAGTTCCTGAATATGACTTCAACACTGCAAAGAACTCCGCCCGCTTCTCCCGATGGCCTGCCCCCTCCACATGTGACATTACTCCTTGACTACCACTCCCTTTCCCTTCCCACCCTCCTTCCTTTCATCCATCCATCTCTCCTTCCATCTCTCCCATCCTCCTGCTGCTTCCTGACCCGACCCAGCCACATCTTAGGCCTCTTCTGAGGAAGAGGTTCCCATTGAGGGAGGTTTCTCGAGGTTTTGACCTAACCCATACCACCTCCTCCTCCCGCTCCCGTGCGCAGTCTGTCTGTATTTCATTATAGATAATATTTTCTTTAAATTGCCTCATTTTAAAAGAGAAAGTCCATTCATGCTAATGGGAAGCTTTACCCCACTGCCATACTTTAGAATTATTATTAGGTGCTATAAAAAAAAAAAAAAAAAAAAAAAAAAAAAAAGATCTATGCTGATATTCCCTAAAATAAATGCCTAAGTATTAGAAGTCTGATGCGCCCAGCAACATTTTCAAGTTCTCAGCCTGAGTGTTCTCCGGGGAATTTTTTAAAGGTCCCTCGTTCGCTGGACAAACATTTCATGAGAGCCTTGCCAGTGTGTGCCCAGCCCAGGAGGCAGCAGCTACCAGTGACCCCACTTCCAGCCCTCAACACAGGGGGCCTCGTTGAGGTGGCAACGTGCGCCCTTCAAAATGCAATTAGTTAGCAGACAATCACCACCCACACCGGCCTCACCGGGCATTTCTTGGTTCTTGCCTCTCCACACCACTCAACAGAGGTGTCTCACCTGTGGGGGCTGGGAAGGAAGAGAGCGGGAAAGGTCTTCATCCCTCAGCGTGACCACACACGTGTGTGCAATCACATGCCTGCTGCAAGCGCGGGCTCCAGGACCCCTGTCCGATGCCGTCCGTCCATTTTGCCGACTCCAGACTCTTGGGAAGGCAAGTCAACACAATAGCATATTCCTTCCGGGAAAGGTGTCAAAGTGAGACCCCTGCACATTTGGTAAACTGTATCAGAAACCTTTCATTGGACAGGCAGTTTCTCTCCTAAGACTTCATCTAAAAGAAATCATCATGGCCGAAACCGGTTTGGCTCAGATAAGAGCATCGGCCTACAGACTGAGGGGGCCAGGTTTTATTCCGGGGATGTGTGCCTTGGTTGCAGGCACATCCCCGGTGCGGGGGGGAGGAGGGTGTGTGTGTGTGTGTGTGTGTGTGTGTGCAGGAGGCAGCTGATTGATGTTTCTCTCTCATCGATGTTTCTAACTCTCTGTCCCTCCCTTCCTCTCTGTAAAAAATTAATAAAATATATATATATATTTAAAAAAAAATCATCATGAATGTGAACCACAATAGTTGCAGCATCGCTGATGACAGTGAAAAGTTTAAAACCTAAATGTTCATCAATAGTGAATTTGGTAAATACTGTATTCCATACAATAGAAATGTATGCAACCCTTCACCAATGGTGCTGCAGAATATTTTGACATGAGAAAATGTTCACGTTATGTTGTAAAGTAGAAAAATAGCTACAAAATAGAATGCATAATATCACTACATACACATATAAGTGAAAGACTGGGATGGATTTGAGTCACAGAGAACTCCTTAAACAAGAAATGAAAGCCAAACCATGAAGGCAAATATTAATAACTTAATCTACCTTAGAAATATGACTCTGTTCAAAGTTCACCATGAAAAAAATAAACAGATAAGCCATAAGCTGGGACATGACTATAACAATCTAGCAAAAGTCAGTATTCAAAATATATAAAGGGCCAAAACCGGTTTGGCTCAATGGATAGAGCATCAGCTTGGGGACTGAAAGGTCCCGGGTTCGATTCTGGTCAAGGGCATGTACCTTCATTGTGGGCGTATCCCCAGTGGGGGGTGTGCAAGAGGCAGCTGATCGATGACTCTCTCTCATCCATGTTTCTAACTCTGTATCTCTTTCCCTTCCTCTCTGTACAAAATCAATAAAATATATTAAAAATATATATATAAAGAGCTCCTACAAATCAATAAAACCAAGACAAACAATCAAAAAGAAAAACAGCCTGAAGCTTTGAACAGATCCGAAGGATAGAAAACATGAGCAGCCAGAAAGCATATAAATAGATGCTTAACCTCTTAGCAATTAGGAGAATCCTCATTAAAAGCTCATTTTATGTCCATTCGATTGGCAAAACCTAAAAGCTGGACAATTTTAAATATAACCACTTGTGCGGAACAAGAAGGGTTCTGTGACACTGGTGGGGGGGGGGGCCACTTTGGACAACCACTTAGGAGAACAGCTCGCCATTATTTTGCACTTCCCGTACTCTACAAGCCAGCAAGCCCCTTCCCGGAGACATTCTAGAGAAACTTATGCACCAGCACAAGGGGTGTGGGCAACCTTGTTTATCCTGGCAGGGCTCAGCCCTTCTCCCCATCCCTGATAACCCGCCTTCCTGTCACTGTGTCTTTAAACTTTCACTGGGCAGCATTCGCCATTCAGGGGAGGGTACCTGTCCGGCATGTTCCCCGCCCTGTGAACATGATGGCGCGTACCGCTGTGATTAGGTCACCCTCTCTAGCACAGGTTTCTGTGCCAGACCTGTGACTTCCAGGGCTGGGACCTTAGCTCTCCCACATTCTGGGTGAGGGGACCCAGCGCTGCAGGGCAGTCACTAGGCACGCCAGATCCCACACTCGTCACTGGAGTGGAAACAGCAGGATGAGCTAGAGCTACCGTGACTGTCCAGGGAGAGGCCAGGAGTGCTCAGGGCATGAGGAGGAGAGGTGGCGGGGCTGCAGGTAGGGCTAGTTCGCAAAAGGCAGTTCATCCAGATAGCAGACTGTTCCGCGGGTCGCAGGGAAAAAGAATGGGGGCTCCATGGGAGCCAATCAGAGCATCTCCAGGATCCATTGCCAAGGGGAACAAAGCAGGCTGAGCCGCTGCCACTGGGAAAAGGGGGGGCGGGGGGGAGGGGAGAGGCTAAGTGAATATGTACCTGGACGGGCAGACATACATCGGAGCACAAGAAGCTCACCTCAGGGGTGGGAGAGAGTCTTTTTACTGTGTCCCCCTGTGTCCCTTTGTATTTTGTACATTGCATATGGTACCATGTCATTAAAAAAATGGAAACAAAACACAGTCCCATTAGATATAACACATATATAACTAGTACTATGGAAGTTGAATCAGTTACTGGTCAGCAGTTGGCCTAATGCTACTTTGTAGACAATTAAATCATATTGCTTTCAACTCTGGCAAGTTTTTGTTTTGTGTTTTGTTTTGTTTTTTTCCAGCCAACATTTTTTAGGTTTCAGACTTTTCCACAGACCCCCAAAGAGCCTGTGACTCCCTGCACTGTGCCTGCAGGGCCACCTGCACGCCATCACCCCTGCCCAGCAGCCCACAGATTCCCCACGGGCTACGCGTAGGTAGGCATTCCGTTGACTTAAATCACCTACAGGGTTCTGCCCTGGGATTGCTCTTCAATTCAAGCGAGTCCGTGGGACTCAGGCATCCTCCCTGAACTCGGGAGCCGAATGCACAAGGTCACTTTCTGAACCTCAGTCTCCTATGGGGCTGCATAGCTCACTGAACATTACTCTGCTCTCTCCTGCCCTCACCCCTTCGCTCCTTCTTCTCCAGTCACACTGGCTTCCGCATTCTTCAAACCCCCTCTCCGTGGCAGGCAGAACTCTGAGATGACCACCGAGATTTCCAGTTCCTCCCTCCCACCCCCTTACCCCCCTTCGCCCCCCCTCCCCGCCCCCGCCCCAGGTGTAGCTGCTCAGCGCACTCCCCAGAACTGAGAACATGATAGCGTTTCCTGGTGTGACTAGGTGGTGATATACAGCGCAGGTGACTGTGCCAGGCTAGTGACTTACAGAACCCGGAGCTAAATGGGCGTTGTTCTGAGCCACTACGTGTGTGGTAATAGAGAGGAATCCGCGTGCTAGGCAGGTTCCACGTAGGGCCTTTTCTCTGATGGATGATGCTTCAGCCTGGAAGCCTCTCTCCCCAGCAAGCCACAGGATTCAGTCCAGCCCTTCACCCAGGCTTCAGCTAAAATGTCCCTTCCCAAGGAGGCCTGCCTGACCACACCATCTAGAACATCACTATCCCTTCACCTGCTATTTCCCTGCCTACTTTACTTTTCTATGTGTCACTTACCACTACCTGACCTTACATGATTTACGTTTTGTCTGAATAACTTTTAAACTTTATTCTGAAATAATTTCAAACGTACAGAAGCGTTGCAAACATTGTACAGAGGATTCCCATATATCCGTCACCCAGAACTCCCAAATGTTGACATTTAAACACATTTGCTTTAACATTCCCCCTCTGTATAGAGAGATCATTTTCCTGAACCATTTGTTAAGGTGCTGATCCAAAGCCCACGTGTGACGCCTGCCATACTTGAGCCCCTATTTTCTACAAGCAAGGACATTCTCTTACATGTGAACCACAATACAATCACCCAGATCAGGACACTGACACGGATACATTGCTATCACCTGATCTTCAGATGCCAGTCAAAGATTGTCCGTGGTCCCAATAATAATGTCCTTTAGACTAAGCCAAAAGATCCATCCGGAAATACTCGTGTATTCAGCGGTCTTATCTCTTTCATCTCCTTTCATCTGGCACCGTCCCTCCGCGTTCCTCTCGCCTTTCATTATCTTGACAGTTACCAAGATTATGGGCCAGTTATTCCGAAGAAGGCTCCTCAGTTGGAGTTTATCTGATGGAGCCTCATGATTAGATTTAGGTTTTGCATCTTCAGCAGGGACATCGCAGAAGTGATTCTTTGTGTAGCCTAAGAGGAGGCACACGCCATTTGTCCCATAACCAGCGAAGTTGCCTGGGACACTTGATTAAGGTAGCGTCTGCTCTCTTTCTCCACGATAAGTTGCTCCCCTTCCCTCTGTAATTAATACATTATCTGTGGTGAAATACCTTAAGACTGTGGAAATACCCTATCCCCCTACACATTTCACACAATGGCTTTCGTGTAGCATCCAAGGATGATTCTTGCCAGAATCAATTATTATATTTCCATCCTCCCTTGTAGCTTTGTTATTAGACATTCTACTGTCAGAAAGAGAGCTCTTTCTTCATGCATATGTATGACACATGGATGTGTGTACGTATGATCTATTCCCTGCTATTTCCCCAGCACCAGAAACCATTAGAATATGGTAGGCACTCAATAAGATGTGGTCAGTAAATGAATGAATGACCAATGCTCTCTGATTCTGAACTTGACTGTCTCAAGTGTGTACATCAATCATGTCAAACTCTCGGCCCACAACAAATATTTTTGCAGCCCAGCCAATATAATGGTATGTAAGAAATGTTTTAATAGCCCTGGCGGGTTTGGCTCAGTGGATAGAGCATCAGCCTGTGGACTGAGGGGTCCCAGGTTTGATTCCAGCCAAGGGCACATGCCTGGGTTGCAGGCTCAATCCCCAGTAAGGGATGTGCAGGAGGCAGCCGGTCAATGATTCCCTATCATCAATAATGTTTCTGTCTCTCTCTCCCCCTCCTTTCCCCTCTGAAGTTAATAAAGAAATATATATATTTTAAAATGTTTTAATAAAAATTTCATAACTTAATTTTTATAATATCCTGTTATACATAATTATTAACAACGAACTACAATGTTCACTAATGACTGATTACTATAATCGTGTTGCATTCGTTTCCCTTACCCATCTTACGTGCAGGCTCACCATTTCTCTCCACTAATACTGGCAGCGAATATTTTAGCAGCCGATTGCCACGTCATTAGTCTTGGACTGACTTGTTTGGTGTGCGCAACAGGAAATATTTCGCTTTCGGAGAACAAGACAAATAGGTTCACTTGCGTTACGCCTATTAATTTGTGTAGTTATTCAGTGTCTGGCAAGTTAATGTACGAGACAAAATATTAATTTTTATTAAAATGCTCTATTATCTTACATTAACGATGACTCATTTATATCAGCTCTTTGCATTTAGCATGTCTCTATTGAAATAAACTCACGATTCTATGAAAATTGGAGCTTTTGTTTTGTTTTGCAGCCCCCATAAACTTAAACCTTGTTTACTTAGCCTTTGAGTTTGACATGCGTGGTGTATATAGTGATTGGTGTGTGCTAGGTGCTAGGCCTCTTCTTGCCAGTCCTCCTAACTCCCCTGTGAGGTGGAGACTGTTTTGACAGCGTCGCTTTAAAGATGAGAGCCCAGAGGCCCGGGGAGGGGGCCCAACCAGGCTGATGTCATACCATCAGCTAGCCAAAGGCCACACCTCAGTTCCCACCCACGGAGCCAGGCTCTGGAGCCACCAACAACCTCACCTACTGACACATTTCTCCTCTCCCTACACACAGCTCCGTCCCCCGGCCCTTCATGGACCCCTCACCTTGCCTGGCACACATTCACGGCCTTATCCACTTCCTCTCAGCCTTACCCCAGCCAAAGGAGCCTGCTCCCCACCCTCAGCCAACACAGGACAGGACCAGGAAGAGGAGCTGTCATTTCCATACAGCTGTCCCCAGGAACCCGGCCCTGCCCAAGCCCCTCCATTTCCCCTGAAAAGGCTGAATTGTCTTAGCTGTTTGGGGGGCACCTCTCGGCACAGGCTGGGCTGCCTGGGCAGGGCCTGGCTGAGCCATTATCCCACATTATCTCACTCCCCTGCCCCTGAAAAGAACCAGTGACTGCTCGCCCCCCTCAGCCCTCCCCTGCGCACTCCTGTCTTTTACACTTAATTACCTCACTCATTACCCCGCAGCCTGCAGAGGCCGGACCACAACTGGGGCGTGAGTAATCTCCGCATCGCACACCCAGCCAGCCGGCCGGCAAGCAGCAAATCGCTCACGCAGCCCATAAATAAAGGCGCAGGGCCCACTCCAGCCTCCGCGGCAGAAGGACCTCCGTGGCACGGCCAAGCGGCAGGCACGGGTCCCAGCTTCCCAGTTGGCCTTTGCCAGCCCTGACGAGATGGTCTCTACCCCAGACAGTGACCTTGAACTTCCCCAGGCCAGTGTAGTCACAGCTCAGTGCCACCGACAGATGGGGCAGCGGGGGGCCGCACCCCTTCCCTACCACACACACACAGCCAGGGAACTGCCAAGCATGGCTCCCAGGCTTCCTGTGTGCCCCCTCCGGCCACCCCTCACCGCTGCCACTCCCTCATTGAATGTTTTGCAAATCCCCTATCTGCTCTTTCTTCCCCAGCTTCTGCGCACATGCTACCATTCCTGCTTCCAGAACTCTCCTCCTGAGCGCCCAAGGGCCTGGTTGACTCCTACACATTTGAGAGGTCAGCTCCTCTGGGGAGCCCTCCCTAATCCCCTCTGGGCTGGATTAGGAACCTCATGCACTTTCTCCTTCGAAAGCATCAGGCCTTTATTGCTGTCATTGCCTTTTTGCTTGTGTCTTTTGAAGGAAAAACTGAGCCTTATGCATCTTCCTTTGCCTAGTGCCCATCACCAGGCCATTTACTAGGCACTAAGTCAATGGGACTGAACCAACGAATGAGTGAATGAATGAGTGACGACTGTGAAGCTGCATATGTGGGACAAAGGGGTTTAAGACCTCCTTTCCCCATGGGCCTCTTCCTTCCCATGCAGCAGGCTCCTGCAGGGCAGGGCCTCTGAGCCCTGAAGGGAGGCCTCCTTGGGGCTAAAACTTCCCTCAGACCTCCAGGAGGTCAGGCTCAGCTCCTCCCTTTGGGAACACCAACTTCTCAGCGCTGTCATGAGATAGTCTAGCCCTGGCCAAGAAGTAGTCTGTACAACCTCTTCTCCACCAACGTAAAGGCTTCCGCTGGCCCCTCACCTCCCGGAGGGCAGCGCGAACAGAAGCTGGCTGTGTGGTCAGCTTCTCTCCGTCTGGAACACTGTATCTCCTCCGCCTGCTCCCCTCCCTGACCCGTGACAATGAAGGGAAGCTAGGAAAATGGTGGGGAGGGAGGTCCTCACGCCTCATAGGCCAGAGTTCATGGAACTCTCATCTGGTGAAGCCTCTGGACCCTTTCCCAGAATAATGTTTTTAAATTAATAAAATGCAATACAGCCTTTGCCAGTTTGGTTCAGTGGTTAGAGTGTCGGCCCACAGACTAACGGGTCGTGGGTTCGATTCAGGTCAAGAAAGGCACATACCTCGGTTACAGGCTCGATTCCCACCCTAGTTGTGGTGCATGTAAAAGCCAACCAATCGATGTGTCTCTCTCACATCCATGTTTCTGTCTCTCCCCTTCCCTTCCATTCTCTCTAAAAAAAAAAAAATCAACTGGAAAAAATATCCTCTGGTAAGAATTAACAAAAATAAACAAATAAATAAATAAATAGTTTACAAAGGAAGCCAATTATATTTAAGCAGTTATCAAAATATTAAAAACAAATTTACATTACAATAATACATGCGCTTCTTTATTATAACACAAGCTTAGCAAATAACTATTATAATTTCTAAGTCATCATGAGTGTAAATGATATCTCAAGATACCGGGAACATCTATAATATGATGAGAAAATATCCGTGATTGCTCATGGTGGCAAAGCCACGGGTCCCGCTAAAACCACTGTGGCCTGCTGTCTGTATTCATCATTGAAGGAAAGCTACATTTCAGAGAGAGGCTAGTGAAATTAAAGGCATAATGCTTTTCTTGTTCCAGTTAACCTTGGACCCCCTGAATTCTTTCTATGGACCCCAGGTCAGGAACACCTGTGACAGGGAATAACAAGATCATCAAGAACGTATAAGCATTCCCTCCCTGTACCTTGGCAGGCATCACTAGTCAATTACAGCAATCTTTCCCACTGAGCCCAAGCTCAGCTCCAGAATCCATCTCAACACCATGTTCCAGGGAACTGAGACCAACCAGTCAACACGGGCTCTCTTAAGCTGTAATCCATTTGCCATTCCTGGGGTGTTGGGCATGTGGGCAATGCCATACTGATGATGAAATTATGGGAGAAGTGTGGTAAAATGAGGTTTAGCAACAATATAGGAGGGGAACACTCGATGGAAGCTTAATGTGTGTCATCAGGACAAACAGTTACCAATAAGCTTCTGAAGTGTCTGGTCATGTTATTAGAAACCAACATCTAGAGTGAGGGAAGCGACAGTCCCTTTCTGCTCAACTCTGCTCATACATGGCTGGGATTTCTGTGTTCAGTTGTGGGTTGTACCCTTTCAGGAAAAAAACATCAAAACTGGAACATGGTTCAGGGGAGCAACCAGGACGGGCAGATGTGTGAAAACCACCCCTGGCTCACTTATTCATATGATGAGCTCGTATTGATATTTTCCTCTGAGCCACATTGTGCTGGGAACCGGGAACACAGAGGTGAACAAGCCCAGGCCCCCGTCCTTGGAGTGCGGACAGTGGGAAGAACTGGGTGTGTGCCTGGTATCCCCAAGGGGCCATCCTGGGCAGAAGGATGGAGTCTGTGGGATTCCATTCAACCTGAGAAAACATATTACTACTGGAGTCTACAGACAATGGCACGGGTGGCTAAACCACCCAGGATCCACAGCAGCAAACATGCTTGAAGAATCTCTAAGAGAGCCAGAAACCAGGAGTGGAGGCTTCACATAACGCCCCAAATTGGGTCAAAGCTCTGGCCTGGGGGAGAGAGACTCCACTGCTAACACCATGACGCCCCAAAGCCACACCTCATGCTGCTGACGCTGGACACTGACACCTGGACGTTTGTCTCTGCTGCTTGTGGGCACTCGGCGGACAGGTTACCACTCTCCAGCCAAATGGCACAGGGCTGCCTGGGGCCACATGACCACCCCTGGCTGCAGAGGAAGCCAGTCTGGTCCCCACCAGTGGGAGGAGGGGCCTCTTAAGGCAAGGAGTGCTGGGCAGCTGGAAGGAAGGCGACCTGTCGCTCCAGCCACCACAGATTGGGGGCTTTTGAGGGGGCCTGCTCTGTGTTCAGCCCTTCCCAGGGATTGTTTCCGTTCATCATCTCAGTTCTCTGGCGTGTGGCTGTGCTTTCACTTCTCTATCAGCACCCGTGTTACAGATGAGAGAAGTGAGGCTCAGAGACCCTAAGACATTTGCCCTGTACTTTTAACTGCCCCACACAGTGGGCCAGCTAGTGGAGGGGAAGATCATTACCCACTTGGAAGCTGAGCCAGCAACAGAGCCCTAGGTGCCACCAGTCCCGGGATCTCTAGGACCGCAGATGGAGCCTGCCACAGCAATGCTAGAGTGAATCCCACGTCCCACCCAAGCACCGGAGTGTTCTGGACTCTACACGGAAGTCATCTCCTCAGAGAGGGCATCCTGGAGCGCCCCATCTACAGCAGTCCCCGCCCATCCTATGTGTGTCCTATAACACTTCCTGTCGTCCTAGTGCTTTGTAGGCAGGAAGCTGGCGTATCGACCTACTTGCTATTATCTGTCGGCACCATAGGCTGTCAGCTGCAGGAGGGCAGGCCATGGTCTTGGTCACTGCTGTGACCTTTAGTGCCGTGCCTGGCACATAGGAGGTGCTCAGCAAACCTTTGTGGACTCAGTAAGGCTGGAAGCCCTTGGGCACTTTCTTGACCTTTCTGTGCCTAGTGCCCATCTTTATAAAATGGGTATCACCGCCGAAACTGGTTTGGCTCAGTGGATAGAGCATCGGCCTGCAGACCGGAAGATTTCAGGTTCGATTCCGGTCGGGGGCATGTGCCTTGGTTGCAGGCACATCCCCAGTGAGGGAGGGAGGTGTGCAGGGGGCGGCTGGTCAATGTTTCTCTCTCATCGATGTTCCTCTCCCTTCCTCTCTGTAAAAAATCAATAATATATATATATATATATATATAGTAAAAAATCAATAATATATTATTGATTTTTTACAGAGAGGAAGAGAAAGGGATAGAGAGTTAGAAACATCGATGAGAGAGAATCATCGATCAGATCCTCTTGCACACCCCCCACCAGGGATGTGCCCGCAACCAAGGTACATGCCCCCGACCGGAATCGAACCTGGGACCTTTCAGTCCGCAGGCTGACGCTCTACCCACTGAGCCAAACCAGTTTCGGCAATAAAATATATTTTTAAAAAATAAGAAATAAAATGGGTATAACCATACTGTCTATCTCCAAAATGGCTGTGAGGGCTCTGTAAGTCCCGGTGGTATCACAGCCAAGCCGGCCTGTCAACAAGCCCTGCCTGCGCAGCCGTGGCCAGCAGCAGGACCTCGCTGCAGGGCCTGGCCTTCGGAGCCACAGGTGTCAACAAGGAGATGCTCCTCGGGACCCAAAGGTCCAAGAAGTCAACCGGAAGAGGGTGGGCTCAAGGTTAACAATGGCTGGTATGATTAACATCAATCCTAAACACCTCATGGCTCTGTGAGGTGGGTACCATTCGTGCCAGCATCTCCACCGGACAGCCGAAGAAACTGAGGTACAAAAGGGACAGGTATGTTGCCCAGAATGACTTGTTAGGTAGTAGCAGAGGAGGGAGGTGAACCGAGGCCATCCATGGTTTTAACTTCTCTGCCCCCCTGCCCCTCTGCAGCTAGGGGAGATGTAGGGGCGGCTGGGAAGGCGGGCACTGGGGCACGTGGGTGTTCTGACTCCTTAGGAGTCTGTCCACCCACCAAGCCTGGGGTCAGGCGCAGGCCAGTACTGACAGCCCCCTGCCTCCACACACCTGGGTCGCCTCCTGACTTTCTCCAGAAGCCAATGGGGCCCAGCTGGTGATAAGCAGAGGCAGGGAGCAGGAGGCGGAGCAGGGGTGCTGAGGGGGTGGGGGTGATTCCTCTGTTCCAGGAGCCCTGGGAGCCCGGAAATGCCAACTCTGCAGCTCTGACAGACGCCTCAGCATCTGCTCGGGATGGTTCTGGGCTCAGCGAGTGTGGAGGAGAAGGAGGCAGGAGAGGCCACCATGGGGCTAGGGAGCCAGCCTTGGTCTGGCAGGCAGGAACCTGAAAACCCCAGAGAAGGCATGGCCATGTCCCGTGCCTCAGTTTCCCCAACTGTCAAGTGGGAGTGGGAACGGAATGATGCTCATATCCCAAAGGCTGTTCAGAGAGAGCTTCTATTTATCAAGGGCTAACCATGGCCCAGGCCTCATGCAGCCCTATGCTGTAGGTGCTACTGCTGGCTTCAGTTTACAGTGGAGAAACAGAGACAGAGAGAGGAAAGTGCCTTGCCCAAAGTGACACAGCTTGAAGAGGCAGAGCTGGGATTAAAATGGGGCTCAGGGTGACCCAGGCCCAAACTTTGAACCAGCTCACTTGCGGGGCTCTTGCATAAGAGCCTTTTACCCACCCTACCCCAACTCATCTGGCATCCCATCCCCAAGCGCCCTGACCCCCAGGAAGCCTGGTGATCAGATTCCTTCAGCCAGCCCTTTCTACAGGTTTTAGGGAGCTGCCGAAGGGCGACGCTGCCGTGGTTAGCGTTTTCAGGACTCTCTCCAACTCTGAAGGAAAGACACTAATTGGGGAATGCCAAGGTCTGTGATCATCAGAAGAGGAACTCAATTGTCCCCAAAAGCAAAGGGAAATAGGGGGAGAGTGGACAAATCAATCGGAACTCAGGCCAAAAGGGACCAAGGTGAATGAGGGCCACAGGAGGATTTTCATTCATTCATTCATTCATTCATTCAAGAGATGTGTTTATTGAGCACTTATCCCTGTTCAGCACTGTGGGTGATGGGATGTGGCAATGAATGGAGAGGATCTGGGCTTCCACGTGAGGAGCCGTGGCAGGGGAGGGAGAGGGAAGGGAGGCACCAGTCTCTCAGAGAAAGGAACTCTGGTTTAAAATCAAGGCTTTGCAGCCATCGAGCCTGATTTGAATCCCCTTGGACAAGTCACCTTGCCTCTCTGTGCCTTGATTTCTGCCCCTGTAAAATGGGCACAGTGACAGGCCCCTCACAGCCTGTTGTGATGGTTAAATGAACTAACCCACAGGAGGAGTTGGATTTGCCCCCGGCATATAATAAATGCCCAGTCAATGTCAGCTGGCAGTATTATAATCTGGGACTTAGAAACATGGTTCTTCCTACCACATACCATCTCCATTCTGGGCTAGATCCTGGGGTCCAGCAAGGGGCAATGGAAGGAGGGGTTAACTAGGCAAAGAGGAGAGAGACGTGGGCTTTGGGTAGCAGGGTAGAAGCTTTAGGAGGATATGGGACCCTGCCATGCCCCCAACTGCCCCCTCCCAGAGTTTGCTGAGGCTCAGAGCTCCTGAGCCCATGAGGGATGGAAATGGAAAAGTTCCCAGAGATCGATGCCAGAGCCTCTGCAGCTGGCGAGGAGGCAGCGTGGTGCAGACATCAGAGCACAGCCTCTGGAGCAAACTGGGCTGGGCCTGCTGTAGCTCACCACCTACTAGCTGTGAAACTTTGGGCAAGTTAGTTAACCTCTCCAGGCTCCTCAAGTAGAGCTAGCAATACGGTCTGCCTCCAAAGCAAGTGTGAGGATTAACTAAGGTAATATTTGAAAAGCGTGTAGATCAGTAGCTGGCACCTAGCCCAGAGGTGTGTGTATTAAATAAATAAAGTCAAGCAAGACATGCGGGGCCGTGGGGAGGTGCCTGCTCCTTGGCTCTGTGATGGACTGCAGTCACCGAGAGCCTCCAGCCACAGCAACCCCTCCGTCCGCAGCCTCTGAGCCCAGGACAGCCCTGGCCAATGCCTGGGCACGGCAGAAAACCAGCGCCTGGCCGTTCTGTCCAGCAGGGGACTCCTTGCCCTGGAGCTTCCTGTGGGGATGCCCAGACGTCCTCAGAGCTGCACGGCTGTCTGAGGCTCCTCTTACCTAATCTTCCTTTCTCCCACCTCTCCTCTCGCAGGTGCCAGACCTGTGCCTGGCCTGGCGACCTGTGCACCCTCTCCACCGCAGTGCTATCTCCAATGCATCTTTTGCACTTCCACTTCCGTTGGCACATCTGCCTCCCGGAGGACCAGTGACCCAAGAGAGACTGCAGCATTTAACATTCCAGAGGACCCACCACATCCCACGGGCAAGTCTTCTCTGCGAGTCTCGGTGTGCACAGCTGTAAAATAGCTCGTTTCGTATTTTCCCTCCCCCCTCTCCTTTGGCTCGGAGGAGGAGGGCCAGGGTAAACAACACTGGAGGTGCAGGGCAGGGGAAGCGACGCTCACCAGAGAAAGAGCCCCATCAGCGTGGAGTGGATGCATTTGTAGCCACTCTACTCGTTGGAATCCATACAGAATTCCATTATCAGTTCTGCACAGCAGCTCAGGGACCATCTTGTCCCATGCCCATTTGACAGATGAGAAAGCTGGAGCCGGAAGAGAAGCAGAGGGAGGAGAGCCAGGGCTGGACTCTGGCTCCTGACTCCCAGGGCAGTGCTCCTTCCTAGCACCACAGAGTGGAGCCTGCAGAGACGATGCTGCATGCCCTTTTGACGGACAGGCAGAGGCTCAGGGCAGCTCTGCCAGCCACCTGGAGCCACACAGCATGAAGAGTCACACCCAGACACTACTGATTACCCTCCTTCTTGATGGGCAGGGCAGGGTTGAAATCTGGAAGACATGGGAGCAAACCAGGTAGGGTGAGGAGGGCCGAGCCTACAGCCCCCACCAGCCAGCTCCATTATGCCAAGCCCCGGGCTCCTGGAAAGACAAGAGCTCCTCAACTCCCCCAGTGACTGTGAGGCCTTGAGACAGTCATTTCACCACACGCTACTGAACGGGCCAATAATAGAGTCTTCTCCCAAGAGGCCGTGGTGGGGCTTAGATGAGAGAAGATATGGAAATAAAAATAGTCAACAGTTATCAGGTCAACTTCCCGCGTACCAGGCACTGCTCTAAGCATTTCCTAGGTACATTATCATTTAACCATCACCACAATGATGTGAGACAGGCCTTATAAAAAATAAAACAAAAAAAACACATTTTCCAGATCAGGAAATGCACGCACAGAGAATCATGGGGAAATGGTAGAGCATGGATTTGACTGAATACAGGCTGACTCCAAGCACCTCTGTCTAAAGCCCCTGGCTAAGCCGCTTCTGTGAAGGGTAAGTGTTCAGCACAGTACTATGCGCGTGCATCTGCTCAGCAATGTTGCTGTTGATAGAATAGTAACTATTGTTGTCCTTGGGGAAATGTGCCACCAGCAGTGCCATCTTCCCCAAAGTCAGGAGAAAGAACACCCTGACATGGTTTACGGAACTTTATCATTTCTTCTCTTAAGAAGTAAGGGAGTAGATAGCAAGTACTCAAGATAAATGCTTGGTGAATCGAAACAGTTTATGGTCTTTTGGGAAAGCACAAAAAGAAAGGGTAAATAATTTTTAAAAAAAAATACCTATAGCCCTGCCACCCTCCTTTCACTTTTCTGTGGGTGTTTATTTTCACTTTGGTTCATAGTTACAAACATGCCGGGAGAGATTTCTAGATTCTGCAACCTCCACTAAACACGAGCTTTCCCCCCCATACTATAATTTTTAATGGCTGGAGAATATTCTATCTAGCGGTCTTCTTCACAGCAATCACCCATTTTCTTTAACTTGGGGACTTTATCTGATGTGACTGAGAGAAATACGTTCCTAACAGTGGGCTTTCTTTTCTTTTTAAAATATTTTTATTGATGTCAGAGAAGAAGGAAGAGGGAGAGAGAGAAACATCAGTGATGTGAGAGAATCGTTGATCGGCTGCCTCCTGCACGCTCCACACTGAGGATCGAGCCCACATCCCAGACATGTGTCCTGATAGGAAATCGAACTGTGACCTCCTCGTTCATAGGTTGACACTCATCCATTAAGCCTCGCCGGCCAGGCATAACAGGGGACTTCCTGAAACCAGTCAAGTGGTGCTGGAGAAGGCTTGGGAACAGAACACCCTTCTCAATGTCCAAGTGATGAAACCCTGCTGGCCATTGTGGACTTCACCAATGATTAAGCATAGGTATTTTTGAACCTCACCTCTGGGCTGAAGACTTCTTATCTACTAAAGATGCCCATGCCATCGTCCACAAGTCCTGATGTGGGAGAGTCCTGTCCCAGCTCTGTCCCTAAGTCACCATGGACCCACCGTATCTTGTGAAACTCTCTGGGCTCTGTTTTACCATCTCTCTGTAGGAGCTTAGAATGACAAGACCATCAGGCAGGTGAGCTCATGGGCACCCACTTCCCTTATCTACCTCACTGGACTAGACACCCCGAGAGGACAGAGACCCCAGAACCCAAACTCCAAACTATGAATACACTATGAATAACTAGCAACAACTTCCTCTATGGCCCAAGCTCATTCCTACCTCAGAGCCTTGGAATTCATGAAGCCTCTGCCTGGAGCACTCTTTCCCTGGCTCCTCCCAGGGCTGGCTCCATCTCATCGCTCAAGGCTGAGCTCAGATGTCACCTCTTCCAGGAGACCCTGATCACCCTGTCCAAAGGTACCATCACTTTCCATTGCCTACCCTGCTTTATGTTCCTCACAGCACTAAACAATTATTTGGAAGGATATTGTGGACTTCAGTGTTTCCTTGTTCAGTGTCCATCCACTGTCCCTTGAATGTCACCTCCAAGACAGCAGGGACAAGGACTGGCTAGGTCACCACTTATCCCACAGAACCCCACAAAACATGTGGTAAACGGATCCTGAGTGCTCCAGGCACAACTGTATACATAGAACCCACATGTATTGGGCACCTACTATATGCCAGGCACCATGCTAACCAACTTTTTGTAATGCTCCCAACAACCCCTGAGATAGCAACAATCATTACTAACATTTTATAAATGGGGAAACTGAAGCACAGATCAGTTGAATAATTTTCCCAAGGTCCCATGGCTAGTATGTAGAGGCTAAACAGTGTGATGAGCCAAACATGGGGCCGAGTCCCTGTCCTCAAGAGGCCCAGGGGCTAATGGGTAAGCTGGCCTGGCCCACAGTGTGGGAAGTCAGGGTCTTTCCTGGAGGAAGCGATGCCTCCGCTAAGCCCTGAGGACAAGCAGGGGTGTGCTAGGGTGAAATGGAGGGAAGGACAATCTGACAGAATGGAGGCCAAGAGACAAAGGAGGGAGGAGCACACAGGAGGGTCTAGAGGGAAACCTGTGTGGCCAGAGTAGGGAATATGGGGTGTGCCCTGAGTCAGAGGGTGCGGCCACCTCAATCCGCACTGACTGAAGTTGAAAAAGTCCCAGAGGACGAAATAGGAGGCAAGATGGCTGGGAAGATGTGCAGGGTGCCCCAGATCACAAGAGGCCTTGGCAAGATCGGGGGGCGAAAGTTTTATCCTGAGGTTTCGAAGCCACACCTCAAAAACTGTGTACAGCTCTAGCTCAGCGATGCCCAAAGACCACCGGGGGCTCCCGAAATTTCTGCTGACTCACTGTGGGGCCTTGGGCATCTCCAGGCCCTCTCGGGGTCTGAGTGTCCCAACTGGCACTGGATGACCCAGTCCCTGCTCCCTCAGCCTCGCATCGCATAAACAGAATACTGTTGACTAACGAGATCGTGGCATTCCTAGAGTTTGATTTTGGGGCTCTTGTGCACTGGCCATCCCATACGGTTGTGGCCAGCTCACCGCGAGGGCACTTTGCCAAGCAGCTTCTGGGCTGGGGGCTGAGTTCTCAGACCCCTCGGTCATGTCAAGATATGGGAGCTCCCCCAGATTTTGGCTGGATAGACGGGGGTTGGGGGGTTGGAGGGTGGGGCGGTGAGGGGGTGAGGGGGTGTCTGCTCAGATCCTCCCAGAGACAAAGGAGCTGACCTGCAAAGAGTTCCAGCGGGAGCCCGCTCCCCCTCCCTTCCCCCCCTCTCCCTTCCCAGTCCACGTGTCTCTATTGTCTGTTCCCGGCTTCAGGGAAAGACACAGCCTCGGATGTGTCAAAACCACCACCACCATCACCCCCACCCGCCGGCAGCAGGGAAATTAATTACTGGACGGTTTTCACTTCCTCTTGCTGCGCCCGCCTGAGCTAGGCACCGGAACAGGACCGGCTGAGCAGGGCAGGCGTCGCATGGAGGACTTGCTCCCCCCACCCCCACCCCAGAAGTCTGGGAGAAGAAAGTTGAACCCCCAAACCCAATAGGGGGCTTCCATGGGAAGCTGAGCTGGGGTAGGGGGACGACTTCCTTTAGTTAAAGCTGAGTGTCCACATTGGCCACTTCAGAATTGGGGGGCGAAGGAGAGGACTGGAGGCAGGAGGGTCCCCGCCGGCAAGCTCACACTCTTTTCTTTGCACCCCTTCCCTGGGTCCCCATGTGTGTGAACTCCGCCTGCTCGGAACTGCTCTCCCTGCTCTCCCCTCAGCTTCTCCCTCTATCTTGCACTTTTCTTTTCCTTTCTTTGCGTCGCTGGGGGGCTTTCTTTTTGTGTGTCTGGGTCTCCCTTTGCCTCCCATGGGCGTGTGAGTGTGCGCCGCTACTTCTCTCCGCCGTTCCTCCGCTTTTCTTGCGTCTTTTTGTTCTGATCTCGGTCTCTCTGCTTCTATCTCCACCTCTTTCCGTGTGTGTGTGTCTCTCATCCTCTGCATGTCTCTTTCTGCCTTTCTCCGTGATCCTCCTCTCTCTTCTCCCCACTCCATACCTACTTCTTTCTCTGCCTCTCTCTCCTCTCACTCCCCTCCTGCCTGCCCACTGCTCCCTGCGCCTGGCCTGCCCCCACCACCGCCGCCGGTTCAGGGGAACGTGTGCGGAGCGATTGTCCTGGGGGACATTTGATGGATTAGAGCGCTGAACAGTTCCATTGCTAGGGGACCACCTGATCTCCTCCAGCTTGCGTCCCATATAAAGCCGGCAGCCGGAGTGCTGAGCACAGCTCCAGCAGCCAGTCGCCTGTCTCCGCGCCGCCGCCGCCAAGCCCGAGCGGGAGCCGGAGCCGAGCCGAGCCGAGCCGGGGCCGGCCCGCCGCCCGCGGGGAGCTGTCCAGTGCTGAAACCCTGCGCAGCAGCCAATCGCGCCCGGCCGGCCGCCTCCCCCACCGGCCACCGCGCGAGTGCCCCCGCCGAGCCCCCGCCGGCCGCACCATGCCGCGCTCCTTCCTGGTGAAGAAGATCAAAGGGGACGGCTTCCAGTGCAGCGGGGTGCCGGCCCCCACCTACCACCCCTTGGAGACCGCCTACGTGCTGCCAGGAGCCCGGGGGCCGCCCGGGGACAACGGTGAGTGAGTGGGGACCCGGCGGGGTGCGGGCAGGGGGACGGTGGAGAGGAGGGGGTTCGGGCTCTCCCCAACTCGGGCTACAAGGAGGGGGTTGCGCGCGGAGGGGAGCCCCGGGAAGAGACTCCCGTGTGCCGTGTGCGCCTCTGGGGCTTCCAAAGGAAGGACCGGGGCGGGTGGGGCAGGAGCTAGGTCCTTACAAAGGGAAAGTCGCAGGGTCGGCCCATCCCCAAGGCACGCACCAGACCGGACTTTGAAAGTTGTGGCCCTAGAAGGGGCGAGAGTGAGGGGTGGTGAGAGAAAGGAAAGAAAGGGACTCACTCCCATGCAGGGCTAATGCTGGGGAGCTAATGCACAAGGCGATCTGAGGTTCCACGCTCCCGGGCTGAGTGAAGGAAACCGGCTGCCTGAGTGTGGTCCCCTCCGGGGACGGGAGCCAACCAGGACTACCAGTCCCCGGGGTGATGGGGTTGGCTCCCTGGGGAGAGCTGGGGGCGACCTCCTTCCCTTTAAACTTGCTCCCCCTGGCGATGCCAGACAAGTGTTCTCAGGCCCCCTCCCTCTCTCAGCAACTCTTTTGTTACCCTCAGCCACATGCCTGCCAGCGGGCAGGGCCTGTCCTGGGGACTGCAGGGAAAAAAAGAGGGGATTTCTAGGAGGGGTTCCCCCAAAGTGGCTCCTGTGTGCCCCTAGGCAGCACCCCCTCCCCACCCCAGCTCCTCACCCTCCTCCGGAGGCAGCCCTGCTGCTCCTTGTAAGTCCCCCACCCCCAACACGGTCCATCTCCTCTCAGAGCAAGTTCCTGCGGGGACAAGGGTTTGGGGGACAAGAGAGGTCATTCAGGCCCAGAGGAGGGTGATCTCTGAAGGGTGTGGGGAAGAGCCAGAGACTGCTTCTGTGGCCCCTATCCCCAATCAAGGGGATCACAAAACCGGGCTCCACTGATGGGTCCCACCAGGGCAGGTGTCTGAAGAAGAGGCAATCAGAAATCTGACATCACATGTGGCATGAGCTTTGTGTGTGTGTGTGTGTGTGTGTGTGTGTGTGTGTGTGTGTGAGAGAGAGAGAGAGAGAGAGAGAGAGAGAGAGAGAGAGAAAAGAAAGGGCTGAGGATAAGGGGGAAGCTGGTCCGGCAAAGGCAGGAGCCCAGGAAGGTGGGAGCTCCTGCTTCGGGGATTTCCAAGCACTTCACCCACATTCCATCACTACACCAAGCCAGGTAGCAAGAGGGCGCTGGGCAAAGGGCTCTGTGACCTCATCAAGGTCAAAGAAATTAGGGAGTGATCAGGAATACAGCGGCAGTCCCTCAGCCCCTGGCCTCACCCAGACTGCCGAGAGAATCAACCCCCTTTCTTGTCACCCACATGCTCCTTATTCTACCGTCTTCTTTTCTTGACCCCAGGGCCTCCTGGGGTCCAGGGCGGAAGCCAGAGCTGTGGCGAGGCCTGGCTGAGTGCTGGCAGGACAGAGGGTGGACTGGGGCCATGCCAGGGCCAGGGAGTGTGTGTGCTGGGAGCTGGGTAGAAACTGAAATGCCTGCAAGACTACAATGTGGATCCCACGGGACTGACAAAAGCCCCGAGCTCCTTGGTCCTGTCTCCGGGCCAGTTGAGGAAACCCAAAGAAGCCCAGAGGATTTCTCATGCAGAGCCAAAACTGCAGGTTGCTCCTCAGGAGGGGGGCAGGAGTGCCTTGCCTTGAATTCAGTCCTGAAGAGCTTACAATGAGCCCCTGAGTGAATGGTGGAGAGCAGGGTCAGGGCAAAGCCATCAGCAGAGGTGTTCCTGTGGAGGTCCTGAAACCACCTCTCTCTTTGGCCCTTTCCCCAAAGGGCACCAGACCAGCTCCCTGGCCTGCAGGGAATCCCCAAACTGTCCCGATGGCCTGATGCTGGCCTGGGACTCTGGGAGGCCTGAGCTCTAGCTCTCCGACTTGCTGTGTGACCTTGGGCAAGTGCCTTCCCTTCTTCTCTGGTCCTCCATCGCCCCAGCAGCAGAAGAGTTTAGGTAGCATGAACTAAGTATCCTCCCAACTTTGACAAGCTCAGCTTCTATGAAGGTCAAGTGCAGGAGGCACTGGATGCCTGGGTGAGGGTCTAGCAGAATGCAGGGGGGCCATTGTCAGGGATTCTGTAGGGCTCTCTTTACCATCTGATGCCTGGCTGGGGGGAGAGGGGCAGAGTTTTGAGGCCCTGTATGGCATTTTTCTTGGCTTCAGTCTTTGCAGCCCGCCCCATGGTGAAGACAGGCACCCTGGCCTGGCTGCCTTGGCAGTATCTGTATAGACAGTTGGTGCCAGAGATCAGGGGGTGACCCTTCAAGCTGGTACAGCCAAGGAAACACAGGGTCTGCCTTATCCTGTTTTTAGGGGCCTCTCCCATCCCTGGGGTGTGGCCAGATGAGGCAGTGAGGGTTCTCTCACTCCACAGTCGGGAGGGGCGCTGGGGGTCCTTGGAGAGCCTGCCAGCTCCTAGCGGTCCGTTGTCTCAGCTCTGCCGGAAATAACCTTGCTGAGCGTTTGAGGGAAGTGTGAAAAATTGCTGAGCTGACGTTTTTCTCTCCCAGCGTGTGTAAGTGTGCTGGGTAAACAAGGAGAAAGAGAGGAGGGGGGGGAGGTGAGGAGAATGAAGGAGGAAAGGAGGGAGGGGAAAGGAAGGGGGGGAGAGGGACGGGGAAAGGGAGGGAGGGAGAGAAGGCCTGGGGCTGGAGATAGTTCCAGTTATAAGAAAGATCCTCTTACAAGCCATTCTTACAGCAAGGGCTGCAGGGTCAGGAGGAGGATGGTGGGAGGGGGAAGGAGGGAGGGGACAGTTAGGAAGAGGGCTGTGAATGTGGAAATCAAGGGAACCACAGCTCCTAATGGGTGAAGATGCAAGACCCCATGAAAAAGGTGTACCCCCCAGCACCAGGAATGCCTGGGAGTGCTGGAGAATTCCTGGAGGAGACACGCAGACACACACACACACACACACACACACACAGCACAGTGTTCACTTTTTTGCCTTCCTGCTCCCTTCCTCTTCCGCTTCCTTGGGCGTTTGAGGGTGCAGCAGGTGTCTGGTCTCCAGGCTCCCCCCAAACCACAGAACCCATAAACAGGGAGAGGCAGCCTCCAAATGAGGAAAGCTCCAGGTCCCTCTGCAGGGCTCCCCGAGGAAGGAAGAAGAGTTCTAATTTCACCGTCCTCTCCAACAGAATGCCTCTTTCTGCTGCTCCTCCTGCTTCTCCCCTGTTTTCCGCCTCTCCCCTGGGTGACTCTGAGCAGATTCACTCTGTGAGTGATGCCAACTCACACCCTCCTCACCCTCTCAGTACCTGTCCCTCCATCTCCACCAAGCGCACTCACTCCTTCACAGGCCTGGGCTCCTCTCCTGGGGGATGCTGGGGAGTCTCCCATCCCAGAAGACACTGCTGCCTCCCCTTCTGCACAGCAGCGGTCTCTGTGGACCCCAAAGGAATGTCTATCTTCCTTGGGCCTTAGCTCTGCACTCCAGCGGGGCCCCAGGTCCCCCTTCCTCTGCACCCTGTCCTGGTCCTGCCCGCCCGCTGCCCCCCACCCCACACGCACTCCTTCAGAGTGCATCCGACCCAGGCAGAAGAGGGATCAATGCCAATCCAATAACACAGTTGTCTGCCCTCCACAGCTACATTAAGCCTCCCCTGTAGCAGGCCGAGGAAGCATCCTGCCTCGCCCATGGGCTTATCTCGCTGACCACATTACACCAGTGCCCGCTTCCTCTCACTCCCTCTGACGGCGCCGGGGAGTCGCTCCAGGCAAGGCCTGGGAGCCCGGCTGAAAGGCCCCAGCACGTACACCCCACTCCTCAGAAAGGTCATCTGGGGAGCAGGGGTACAAAAGAACTGCCCCACTATTTTGGCAGAGGGAGCCCCGAAAAGGTTGGGGAGGTGCCCAGTGACACAGAGCAGACCCATGTGGGTGTTTTTAACCATGGCTTTCCCAGGCATCTTGGTCTTGGTCCAGGTCCAAGATCCAGCCCGATGTCCAAGTCCAGATCCGAGGTCCAGGTCCAATGTCCATATTCAACCTTAGGTCTAGGACTAGGCCTCAGGTCTGGGTCCAAGGTCAAAGTCTAAGGTTAGAGGTCCAGTCCAAGATTGAGAACAAACCCATGTCCAAATTCAAGTTTCGATGTCCAGGATCCGGTCCTGATCAATGCTCAGGGTCCAGAATCAAAACACAGCTCCAATTTTTAGCCCAAGGTCATGTCCAGGGCCATTCTCAAGGCTAGCTGGGTTCAAGTCTTAGACCCATCATTAGTTTTTTTCTGTGGCTTTGGACTAATCTTCCCTACCCCAGCCTCAGTTTCCCTCTCATGAAATCAAGCAGTTGAATTTGATTTCTCTGAGCTCTTTCTGAGGATCCAGAAATCTGATTTGCCTAAGAATTAATCTGTGGGAGTGTAGAACAACAGGGCCCATGTGGGATATGAAATCTGGGGCTCATGGTTCCCCCTAAAGCCTGCGGTCAACAAAGGGTACACGAGGGGCCCAAGCTGAGGCTCCACTCTTTGAACAGTCTGTTTGTGGTTCCTGAGGGAGGGCAGGATAGTATATCCAGTCCCTATGTCAGCACAGCAATTTATGCAAGGTGTCCCCCCAAAAATGTATACACGCTTTAACAGCTGACAGTTCAGTTTTGAAAATGAAATGCATTTTAATACACACTGCCTTCGTAATTATTCAACGTGTGTGCATACATTTTGGGGACACCCTTATCTATCCCAAAGACTCTCCACGCACACACACTTACACAGCGGACAAAAGACAATGAGCACACGGGACTATTACCTCCGACCTACAGAGGCAAACCAAGGGCTAGGAGGGCCCAGAACTTGCCCAAGGTCCCAAGGGCAAAAATGGTGGACCCTGTCACACCGTCCTGGTGGATGCTTCATCCACACTCTAGGGGCCCCACAGCCTGAAGGCCTCAGGGGAAGGGGCGGGGGGAGACATGGTGAGACCATGCCGAGAGAGATGACGCCCCCCCCCCCCCGCCCCAGAACTCCTGGCCTCCTTCCCAGCTGTGGTCCCTCCTGGAGTGTCCATGCCAGCCTTTGGGCAGGAAGGGAGGCTGGAATGGGCTCTCCGATTATACCCTTCTGGCAGAGAGAGGGCAGGGCAGGAAGCAGGAGTCCTGGAGGGAGAGCGCACATTGTGCGAGACACCTGCTCTCCAGACGGAGGCCCAGAAATGGCCTGTCAGAGGTTCCCTGAAGGAGCAGAAGGCTGCTCCACCAACCAGCACTGGGCAATTCAAGGCCCTCGGCCACTCGTTTCTAGCTCCAGACCCCTTGAAAAAACCTTTCCTATTGATTCCTACAGAGCTGTGGACCTCCCTGTGGGCCACAGGAACTGGGTCACAGTAAGGAAAAAAACAGAATGTGGGGGATTTTGGGAGGTGGGGTTGGTGGGAAGGGGCCCTGGGACCCTCTAGAAACTCCCTGGGTCTGGGTCAGGCATCAAGGGTCATGAGCACCAGGCCCTACAGCCCTGGTCACGGTGGGCCAGACCTCTCTCTGCCTCTGTCCATCTGGACCCAGAGACCCCTCCCCCATGGGCAGGTGTACCCGCTGCCAGGCCCCTGGAGGACATGGGTGTTATATCTGGTCTGGTGCCCAGGGAGCAGCTAACAAAGATGCTATAATAAGGGGAAGGGGAGGTACCAGCCCTTTGCCCAGCTCTGTGAGCAGACAGGAGGAACTATTTTTATCCCGCTTTGCTGCTGACAGACCTGGCTTTCTGCTCAGCTGGCTGGAGCTGATTCTCGAGGCCCGAGGCCCTGGCACAGCAAGAAGCAGCTCTAAATATACCCAGGCAGCAGCCCCTCCAGCCCCCACCACCAAGCAGGGCTGGGCTCTCCTCGGGAAAGTGGGCCACCTGGGAAGCTGGCCCACCACCCAGCCCTCTCTCTTTCTGCCCGTCCTCAGACAGGCACGTAGGGCTGGACACTCCCTGTAAAAAGTTTGGGACACTGGGAATCTGGGAGAGACTAGGAAAAGGAGCTCTAGACCGGAGGCAGGAGGCCAGCTTCACTCTGGCTTGAATCTGCGTTGTGATCGGAGATGGGCCCAGGCTCTTCTCTGGACCTGTTTCTGTAGAACTGGGACAGCAGAAGAAGTGGCCATCATGCTCCCTAAGACACAACCCAATTACAGCCCTGAATAGGGTACTTTGTACACACTAAGTGCTCAACAGTATTAGTCATTACTTTTATTAATTTACAAAAATTTACAAGAGACTACAGCATTTTCTAGAACAATGGCTTCTCCTACCCCCATCACCCCATGATCCCATCAGCCACAGGCCAACTGGTGGGTATTATTTTAAGGGATCCACCACCCCTTCTCCCCACTGATTGAAAATCTCTCCTCCCCCAGCAGGTATCCATGCCAATCAGTTGTTTTGGGAAAGCCACCTCCTCCAGTAACCTTGGACAATTCTCTCCCCTCTCTGGGCTTGTTAGTGCAGTGCCCACAGGCAGGGCTCTCACTGGGAGCTGGAATAGCAGTCCTAGCCATACTTATCAGAGATCCCCTCCACCTGCAGCTGGATGAGACAGTATGTGCAGAGAATTTATTAATTCTCATAAAATTCCATTCCCACCACTCCTCTGGGTGCAGGATGTTTAAAAATGGATTCTGGACCTCCAACCTGAACTATCAAGACTCTTTAGGCAGGGAAAACCAGAAAACATTCTCACACATCCACCCCCACACGGCAGGGGTGCCTCTAGTTTGAATCCTCAAATGGGGGAATCTGAGCCCAGAGAGGCTGTGTGATGTGCCCAAGGTCACAGATGTAGGGTATGAGTATGAGGGCCAGGATGAACGCCAGGTCTCTTCCCCCTGGGTCCCTAGGCCCCCTGCCCCTGTAGGGACCCAAACAAGAAAGCCCTGTCTCTCCCTTTCAGCTGAAAGGGAGCTCAGCCAGCTCAGCCTTCTATAGTCACCGGTGAGACAGAGGAAGACACCCCAAACCTAGCTGGGTTCCATGAACGGACTTAGAGCGTGGTGTATAGTTCCTAAATAATTCTCCAGGGTGGAGGCCCAGACAGGTGAGGTGCTTTGCCCAAGGCCACACAACATGTGCCCTGGGCATGTTACTTAACTTCTTTGTACCTGAGACACCCATGTGTGTCTCCTACCCTCTGGCAGACCAGAAGCATCTCACCAGGAAATTAAGGGATAATAATAATGAGAATAATAATAACAACTTGAGAAGTTATTGTGTGCCAGGATTGTACTAAGGGCTTTACATGCATTAATTCATTCAATCTTATTACGAGCTTCCTTATACAGATGTGACACAAAAAAAAGTTAAATAACTTGCCAGAGATCATGTAGTTAGGGAGAGGTCTGTGGATCTGAGAAGAAGGAGACAGAGTGGATGGGGGTGAGGGACAGGACAATGGGCATCACTGACAGGTCTACTCAGCACAATGCAGAAGATGTCTTTAGGGCATCCCAACCTTCATCTTTACCGATCAAATTCAGAGAGGCTAAACAACCTGGCCAAGGTCACAAAGCAAGCCTCCTCTTAATATCCCCACCCTACCCTCACAGCCCATGCTAAACTCCACAGCTGCTGGGTGTCAGGTCTAGTCCCACAAATTCCTGTCTTTAGGCAGATGAGCAACCTTTGTTGGAGGTACCCCTATCCTATATGATAAAAGGCTAATATGCAAATCGACCAAACAGCAGAATCGACCAGTCACTAAGACATGCACTGATAACCAGGGGGCAGGCACTCAATACAGGAGCTGCCCCCTGGTGGTCAGTGAGCTCCCACAGTGGGAGTGCTGCTCAGTCAGAAGCTGAGCTCACAGCTGGTGAGCACAGTGGCGGTGGTGAGAGCCTTTACCACCTCTGCAGTAGTGCTAAGGATGTCCGACTGACAGCTTAGGCCTGCTCCTGTGGGCCTGTCAGTCGGACATCCCCTGAGGGCCTAAGCCATGAGTCAGTCGGACATCCCCTGAGGGCCTAAGCCATGAGTCAGTCGTAGATCCCCTGAGGGCTCCAGGACTGCGAGAAGGGGCAGGTGGGCCTAAGAAACCCTCCACCCCTAGTGCATGAATTTTGTGCACCAGGCCTCTAGTATAGAAACTAGAGTTTCTATACTCCATGAGACAGGAGTATGATGCTGCAGTGCTGCAGGCTGCCACCAGATGGCGATGCCTACAGAGAGCCCAGCTTGGGTGAAAACTACTACCGTTTCCCCGAAAATAAGACAGTGTCTTATATTAATTTTTGCTCCCAAAGGTGTGCTAGGTCTTATTTTCAGGGGATGTCTTATTTTTCCATGAAGAACAATACGGTACACATTTATTGTTAAATGAAAATAAAGGAAATTTATTACCTGTATACGGTACGGTAGTACGGTAGTTGTCAACACGAACCAGACAAACTGTGAATCCTACAGTATCAAGAATTTACTCATTTATTCAATGACAATCATGTCATCATCTTCTGGAACATCACCATAACGATCCAATTCCTGAATTTCCTGGTGAATTTCTTGTGATTCCATTTCTTTCAGAATCAGTGGACCAAATCTCTCATGTTTAGCAATAGCGTTCTGAGACAGAGCCTGGGGGGGCCTTATTTTCGGGGGGATGCCTTATATTTCACTCAGAAGGAAACCTGTAGGTAAGTAGGTCTTATTTTCGGAGGATGTCTTATTTTCAGGGAAACACAGTACCCATCAGAAGTTTTCTCATCAGAACTTGAGGTAGAAATCACACATTCTGGATGAGGAAACAGAGAGGAGCAGCAAGATATATCCATGCAGATGCCAAGAAAACTGCAGCACAGAAACATCTCTGGGGAACTGTTATTATTCAACAATAATGGCCAACATGCATTGTGGCTTTACAATGTGCCAGGCACTGGGTTGGAATCCTAACTCTAAGTTACTAGCTGTGTGATCCTGGGAATGTTGCTTAACTACCTTGTGCCTCAGTTTCTTCATCTGTAAGATGGCAGCAACCTTAGAGTCATGAGGGTAGAATGCATTCCTGTGTGTAAGGCCCTTAAAATAGTATCTTGACACATAAGTACTCTAAGAGCATTGGTTATTATTTGCTTTTCATTTATTGTTTACTCCTGGATTGTATGAATTAGATGCTTTTATTACCATTATTTACAGCTAGGAAAACTGAGTGAGGCACAGAGAGGTCAAGTAGTTTGTCCAAAATCACACAGCTGTGAATAGTAATGCTAAAACTCAACTCAGGTGGTCTGGCAATAAAGTGTACACTTAATCAGTATGCCCTCCTCCTTTCATAAGAAAACATGCAAAGCACTGGTCACATGGTCAGCGACCCCCTCCAAATAGTTTGTATTCTATCCCCATATCCAGAGAAAGGACGTAGGGCACAGAAAGACGCATGACTTACGCAAGGTAACCCAGCTAGAATCTATGTAGGGAATCAAATCATCCCAAAACCAGGCAGACAGAACAGCCTGCAGCAGACCCTGCTGGGCTGGCCTGGCAAACCTTCATCACCCATTCCACAAATTCTGAGTGCCTGCTAGCTCTGGTCCTACTTACAGGAAGTGAACAATCCAGCCACAGCCCTTCCTCGGGGACCTCCTAAGGTAAGGAAAACTGGGGAGCATGCAGTGAATGCTATTCCTTGCTCCACCCCTTAAGCAAGTACCATCACCACTCTGCACCTCAGTTTCCTTATCTGTAATACAAGAATTTTTGTGATGATTCAATTAGGTGGGTGATGGAAATGAAGCACTTAGCCCAAAGCCTGGCATACAGTAAGTGCTTAATAAATATAAGCAATTATTATTACCACCAATGAGTACAATGGGAAAATACTAAAGAAGAAGAAGGGGACCTAGGAGTGCCCAACAGATATTTAACTCGGTCTGAAACAATATTCCCTGAACATCTGGGGGCTTGAATTCCGGGCCTGATTCCTGGAGTAGGATCCAGACTGAATGCATAAAAAAAGGGGTGGGGGGGAGAGAATAGAATGCTGAGAGGCTAGGCAAACCTCCCCCAATTAAAAAACTGCTACCTACCACCACAGTCCTGTCTGCATCTGACCACAGAGCCCCTCCCTACTGAGTCCTCCACCCCCACCACCCCAGTCACACCTGTGTGCAGAGGGTCCCGGGCAAGCAGTTGAAGGGACAGAGGAAATCATAAGGACACATTCTCTCTTCAGTGCTGGCAGACAGTCGGCACAGATTCCACTCTGTGACCATCCTAAGCGCCAGATGAGAGGTAAAAGGAGCTGAACTCCACTGTTCCCTGGAATCAGAGGACAGTGGAAACGTCTGGTAATTTAGTACTAGGATGATAACGGTGAACGTGCCTGCCAAAAGCTCTCCTGGGAGCCCAAGCCCCAGGGTCCTTGGGGAGCGGGTCCCTGGGAGGCAGAGACAAACTGGGGTGGCCCATGCCCTTGGGAAACCTCTGTGGAATCCCCTGGGAGAGCCCCAGCCTGCACACTCACCAATCCCTCAAACCCAGTGCACAGGATTTCTGGTACAACTCCGGAGAGGTGGGAGGAGGAGGCGGAGCTGAATTCTCACAGAGGGACATCAGATGGCCTCCAGTGGAGCAAAGTAGACTCTAGAGCAAGTGCAAGGAAGTCCCCTCCCTAGAGCCCTTATTACAGACCACGCACTTGACCCCTTACATCCTCCAGAAACCCTGAGGTGGGGCTGGGGGCATAGCAGGATTGTGACTCATTCGCACAACATCTATGTATCACACACCTCATTTGAGGCAGGCACAGTCTGGGCACACAGAGTCAGCCCTGGGAAGCTCATGGTCTGGTGGGGAAGGCAGACAATTAAAGAATCATCAGTGAAATCACTTTTTCGACCAATAAAATGCATACTTACCAGTATATTAGCTAACATTTATATAGCAATTACTGTGTGCTCCCTTCCTCTCAATTTCCTTCCACATAGAATGGGAATTTAAGAGTTCCTTCTTGGTAGGGTGTGTGACAATGATGGTTGACATGGGGAAAGCATCAAGGCAGAACCTGGCACACAGTAGGAGCTTCATACACGTTTCCAGTAGTCATTTTATTGGGTGCTTCCAAACCCTGGGAAGGAGTATCCAATTATAAGCTCCGTTTTGTAGATGAGGAAACAGACCCTGAGAAGGTATAGGGCCGGAATGACAAAATCATGTCAGAAGACAGAAAGCATAAACTTTAGTGTCAGACTGCCAAGGTCTGGATCTTGGCTCTATCATTTCCTAGTGGTGGGCTTAGACCCTGTGCCTCAATTTCTCCATCTGTAAAGTGGGAGTAATAAAAATAAGACCTTCCCTGTGTGGCTGTCGACACTTAAGCGAGTGAAAATAAAGCCAGGAGAACTATGGGGGACTCTGTGCTCCACGAGGGTGGGGTGGGGATTATTTTTACTGGGGGCCACACAAAAAGATTCTGAACCTATGCTTAAGGTGACCAGGCATCCCGCTTTTGGCGGGACAGTTCCGATTTCTAACAATTTGTCCCGCGGCGTTTTAAAAAAGTCCCGATTTTTGGAAGCGGGAAGTCTGGTCACCTTACGCATAGGTTCAGAATCCTTTTGTGTGTAGGCCCCAGTAAAAATGATCCCCACCTCACCCTCATGGAGCACATCTTTCAAAAAATCGGGACTTTTTAAAAATGCCGCGGGATGCGGGACAAATTGTTAAAAATCAGGACGTCTGGTCACCTTACTATGCGTCCTGACACCTAACGCAGAGACACCAGACAGCGACCACTGTCTTACCAGCCGCTATCATCATCATTTTTCCGGAGAAGTTAGGGAACGCGGCGCTGGAGAGCCTGGGCAGTGACTTGCCCCAAGGCCAAGGGAGAAGCCCTCTCCGGGGGCCTCACCTCCCCCCGCTACCTTCTCGCCCCTGCAGGGTACGCCCCGCACTGCCTGCCCCCCGCCAGCTACGATGTGGACCAGAAGCCGGGCCTGGAGCTGGCGCCGGTGGAGCCTCCGTACCCGCCGGCGGCGGCGGCGCCGGAGGAGTACAGCGACCCCGAGAGCCCGCAGTCCAGCCTGTCGGCGCGCTACTTCCGCGGGGAGGCGGCCGTGACCGACAGCTACTCCATGGACGCCTTCTTCATCTCGGACGGGCGCTCGCGGCGGCGGCGGGGCGGGGCGGGCGGGGACGCGGGGGGCCTGGGGGACGCCGCCGCCGCGGGCTCCGGGGGGCGCGCGGGCCGCGCTGGGGGGGCGCCGGCGGGCGGCGGCGGCGGCGGGCACCGGCACGCGTGCGCCGAGTGCGGCAAGACGTACGCCACGTCCTCGAACCTGAGCCGCCACAAGCAAACGCACCGCAGCCTGGACAGCCAGCAGGCGCGCAAGTGCCCCACGTGCGGCAAGGCCTACGTGTCCATGCCCGCGCTGGCCATGCACGTGCTCACGCACAACCTGCGCCACAAGTGCGGCGTGTGCGGCAAGGCCTTCTCGCGGCCCTGGCTGCTGCAGGGCCACATGCGCTCGCACACGGGCGAGAAGCCCTTCGGCTGCGCGCACTGCGGCAAGGCCTTCGCCGACCGCTCCAACCTGCGCGCGCACATGCAGACGCACTCGGCCTTCAAGCACTACCGCTGCCGCCAGTGCGACAAGAGCTTCGCGCTCAAGTCCTACCTCCACAAGCACTGCGAGGCCGCCTGCGTCAAGGGCGCCGAGCCGCCGCCGCCGCCCCCCGCCGGCCCCGCCTGCTGAGCCCCCGCCCGTCCCCGCGCCCGCCCGGAGCTCGCTCTCCACGGGCCCTGGGAACCCCCACCTGCGCCCTCTCCAGCCCCCAGCTGCGTTTCCCTACCCACGACTCTTGTGGGAACCGTCCCCCCCCCCACCTCCCACCAGCTCATCCACCCCCTACCCACCCCACGCCTCCCACTCCCAGCCCGGAACTTTTCTCTCCAGCCCCAAACCCATCACTAACTGCCGGCATTGTTTCCCCAAGTCACCCTGGCCCACCTAGTCCTTTCTGGCTTCCAAGACTCGGACCTTGACCCCCTGTCCATGCCCTCAAGGCTCCCAACTCAGGCACCAGGTCCGCGCCTCTCCCAGGGCCGGCATTTTTCTCAACCAGACCCAGACTCTTCGGGCGGACGTCCAGATCTTTCCTCCCATTGCTCAGCAGAGTCCCTGGGGCTATTCCTCTATTGGAGGCCCTAATCTACTAGCAAGAACCAAGCCTACCCTTGACTCACCCCTGCCGCCTGCCCGCGGCTTCCCTTCCACACTCCCCATGCGATGTGATGCGGGCCCTGCAGCCTCCAGACCCCATTCAAACCCCAGACCCCATTCAAACCTCTGGCCTCTTTGCTGAGTTTCCTTGCATCCGTCCTGATCCTCTCCCATACTCTGGCCTTAAGCCAGCCATTCACATACTACCCCCCCCCTCTTGAGTTTCTCACCCCACCTCCCCCCGCCCCCATCCTGTCTCCAGACCTCCCTGTCCCTCTAGCATCTCTCACCCCTCTGAATTCTCCTGACCTGGGGAAGACCTGAGGGGCAGTTCAGGCCCCACCCTCTCAAGTAGTCCCCCTCTTACCCCAGAACAGCCCCTCCCTGAGCTTCCAAACTCCAGCTGCCCTCTCCCCAGATTCTCTGAGCACTTTCCCCATCCCTAGGATGGCAGGTACCCCTCCTCACTTGTTGGGGCGGGGAGGTCTGGGGCACCTCACAAATGCCCTTCCCCCTGCCCGGCTGGGCCTCTCCAGTTATTTATTTGTGTATTTATTTATTTATTTATCTATTTATTATTCTATTTAATCTCTCTTGTCCTCACGCAGGGACGACGGTCTGGCTTCCCCAGCTGGACTGGGGGTGCGGGGGAGAGAGAGACAGGGAGCCAGGCAGGGAGAGGACAGCAAAGGCCATAGAGGGCTGTCCCCCCACACCCTCACCCCATCTTGGGGATTGAGGGAGCAGCCCCACCCTCATCAGAGCCTGAACTCGCTGGGGAAGGGGACACAAAAACGGGAGGGGGGGGGGTTGTGGCCTGCTGACCCTCTCTGGAGGGTGAGAGGGGAGGTGTCAGGAGGTCCGGTCCTGGGGCAGGTCCCCGCCTTCCTGAGCCTCCCACTCCCACCCCCGCTCCAGGAGACTGCAGAGGGGAGCCTCCTCATTGTTTCCCACTAACTCCTCTTCTCGAGGGACCCCAGGTTCCAGGGACCGACTGAGCCCCGGACCCCGCTGGGGCCTCGGTCTGCTTCGCTCCTTCTCCCGGGAGGAGCGCTCTGTCCTAGCCACATCTATGCAACTCTCCCGGGCAGAGGGGCCGGGGCTGCCGCTGCCCCGCCGGCCGCCACTACCTCCCCCGCCGCTCTCGGGCTCGCCCGGGCGAGGATCGAAGCACACACCTCCCCGCTCCGGGCCAGCCCTCTCTGCTTCAAGCACACGCGCTGCCCCACCGCCTGGCGCCACCTCGGGGACAGCAGTCCTGGAGCCTCCAGCCCTCCGCCTCCCCCCCTGGCCACAAGCGGGGGGACCGGGAGCAGGGGCGCTTCTCCATGGCTTCTCCCTCCACTCCCGGCCCACCCGGGGAGGGAGGCGGCAGGGGTGGGGGAGGGAGAGGGTTCGCAGAAGCAGTTACGGAGGGTGCTGACCCTGTACATAGGAACTTCCGACAGCAATAATTTTCCATGCATGCTAAGCCTTTTGGCCATATTTTGTATGAGCGCCTGGCGCTCCCCCCTCTCTCCTCCTCCTCCTTGTCTCCTGCCCTAGACCCCCCCCCCCCCCATTCCTTCCTCACCTCCAGCAGTATTACTTGTAACGCAATTCAGGGATATTAAAGGGACTTTGGCCACTCTCCAGCGCCTCTAGACCTTGTGATGGACGGATATGGGGTGGGGAGCGCTCCGGAGAGGGAACAGGGTTTTTTCCACTCCATTTCCTTCCCTGTAGCCTGAACAGCCAGTGGCTGCCACCAGGGGTCGCACACATCCAGGGGGCCCTTGACATCCTCAGTCCTAAATATTCCTCAAGTACCGGGGTCACAAATTCAAAAGGGTTCAAGAACCACATTAATAACGTAAGTGAATAAAACAGGTTGCCTTAATATATCGTGGGATGGTGGAGCCTGTGACTAACAGGGAAGAATGTGTCTCAGCTTAAAGAACTGCAATTCAAATTACACCTCCAAAACAAGCCAGGAGCCAGACGTTGCCCTAGACAGCCAGCTTACATCCCCTACACTCTTCCCCACCACACGCTTCACTGCTCTGGGCCAGCCCTGCCGATCACACAGGCAGCACGTGCATGCGTGCAAAAAAGGTTCAAAATTGTCCAACAACAATCAACTGCCCCCAGCGCTCATGAGCTACCATAGGTCATTAAAGGTGTTCGGGGAGATATTGGACAACCCATCCGTCTTCTGTGCTGTCTTGGTGATCCTTCAAAACACAGATCTGTCCTTGCCTTACTAAAAACGTCACTGGGGACCTCCAACACCATGTCACTCAATTCCAACCGTTAACACAGACGCCTTGAGAGGCGGGGCCTGTGTGCTTTGAGGGCTGGATGCCAGGCAAGGGAGTGGGGGCTGAAGGCTTGAACCCCATCTCTCTTGGGGCTGTCTTTCCGGTTTCCTCCTTTTGGAGGCAGCGCACTCAATGTTAGCCCCTCATCCTGTCTGCCTTTAGGCCCCGGTGCCCTTCACTCACCTCCGGACCGGCAACCACGCCCTGCGCTGCAGGCTGGGTGTCCCCAGCAATGACAGCGGCGTGGGAACCCCCACACGGTCTCCAATGGGATTTTGAGGGGTCCAGACACCGCTGCCTTCCTTAGCCAACCGCGCACAGTCCTCTGTGGCTACTCCACATGCTCCCGATTGGCTGTTGCATTCAGCAACATCTGCTCAGGGAGAAGAACCCACGCTGGATCAGCATATTATAAACACCTAATTCCTCTGTTAAGCCCCTTTGAAGTGGAAAGTATTTAACGCAGGGAATTGGCTGCTGGCAAACTTGCTGAAGGCCCTCCGCCGGACCCCCGAAAATCACCATAGTACTAGCCCAGCAACAAAGCCGCTGCCTCTCCCACAGCCACACGGGGCCAGTCAGGAGGCTGCCCCTCTGAGTTCAAGAACACAGCGCAGCCGAAACCGGTTTGGCTCAGTGGTAGAGCGTCGGTCTGCGGACTGAAGGGTCCCAGGTTTGATTCCGGTCAAGGCCATGTACATTGGGCATGTACATTAGTTGGGGGCACATCCCTGGCAGGGGGTGTGCAAGAGGCAGCTGGTTGATGTTTCTCTCTCATTGACGTTTCTAGCTCTCTATCTCTCTCCCTTCCTCCTCTCTGTAAAATATCAATAAAATATATTTTTTTAAAAAGGAGAAGAAGAAGAAGAAGAAGAAGAAGAAGAAGAAGAAGAAGAAGAAGAAGAAGAAGAAGAAGGAGAAGACAGTGCAGTAGGTGTGACCCAGGGATCAAGAGGTCTCTGCCACGGCCTCTGTAACTGGCTGTCCCCCGTCTCCTACCGCCCTAGTGGGTCCACCCTGGGACACGGTTAGAGGAAAACTTGCACCTCCACAACCATCCTGCCTGTAGTAACAGACAAGGCAGTGAGAAAATGGTCCCTGCCCCCTCCTGCCATCCACACCCCACAAAAGCGCACCTAATTGGCAGAGACTGACTCCCTGTCAGTACCCTTGCTGCAAGGAAGTCTGAGAAATACCGCTTTTAACTCTCCAACACAATTCTCCCAGACAAGGGAGGATCTCCTTACATAGCAGCCAAAATCAACGAAGCTAAAGATTTACCAGAAGGAAAAGCTAACAAAGGAAGTAAATGTATGATGAATTTTAAGTTCTTGCTAGTTATGCATGTGAGAACCAGCTTTTTGTAATAAAATGTCCCAAAGCTACACATTTTAAAAATGACTTAGCACAAGCTAAATCAAAGTATCAGTATATGTTTCTTGTTTAAATGATGAGGATGTTAAATCAAACTATAGGCTTTTTTAAGATTAATGCTCAATTATGGGTACTTCCCATTGAAATAGAAATATTATTCATCGCTCATTTAGTAAATAATTTGGTACGTATGTCAAGGCAGAGTGAACATGAAAGTCACTGCTCTCAAGGAACCCCAATCTGATGAGACCCATAAACTAGTAATTAAAATACAAGGTGGTACATATTATGATGGAATTAGTACAGATTGTTATAGCAGACGTATCTCCTTGGGAGGAAACACTGTCCAGGTACAGAGAGCTGGCTCAGCTGCTTAGAACTTTAAATTTAAAAGTGAGTTTAGTCACAACTTGGACCTAAAACATATTGATGATGCTAGGTATCATCTCAGTGACAGAATTCAGATTTCATACATTCAAAACTTGATTTTAAAAAAGGTGGAAAGTTTCTTCACCCAAAGAGATGCTCAGCAGTCACTGAAGCTGCGGAAGAAAATGACAAATTTTCTGCCCAAAGTAAATACAGGAACTTTGGGGTTTGCAGAGGGTCAAAGAGGAAATGGGGAAGAAAACAGAAAGAATGACACCAAGCAACATGGCAGGACTCTGTAAGCCAAGCTGTAGAAGTGGACTTGAGCAATCTGGGGGTAGGAGAATGTGAAATTTTAACATTCCTTTTGTGGCACAGAAATCCTTTGGTCTCCCCAGAAAAGTCTTTTGCTCATTCAAATGCTTGAGGTACTAGATTCTTTATAAAAAATGAAAGAGAAGCCCTGGCCAGGTGGCTCAGTTGGTTGAAACATCGTCCTGTACACCAAAAGGTTGGATTCCAGGTCAAGGACAAACCTAGCTTGCAAGTTCAATCCCCAGTCAGGGTGCATATGGGAGGCAACTGATCAATGTTTTCTCACATTGTTTTCTCTCTCTCCCTTCCTCCCTTCCTTCCCTTCTCTCTAAAAATAAATTTAAAAAATAAAATTAAAGAGAAGGGGTGGGGCAGGGGCCCCAGGAGAAGGATGGGGAGAACATGTAGTTACCAACAGGAACTCCAGCTGGTTTGGACAAAAAGAAAATGCATTGCTGTCCTGCCCCTTATTCCCTTAGTCCAGTGGTCAGCAAACTCCTTAATCAACAGAGCCAAATATCAACAGTACAACAATTGAAATTTCTTTTGAGAGCCACATTTTTCAACTTAAACTTCTTCTAATGCCACTTCTTCAAAATAGACTTGCCCAGGCCGTGGTATTTTGTAGAAGAGCCACACTCAAGGGGCCAAAGAGCCGCATGTGTCTCGCGAGCCACAGTGTGCCGACCATGGCCTTAGTCCACCTGAGGTCACTATAAGCAGGCAGCTTCATCCTCTGGGTCCTCAGACATCTGCTCAGTTGGAGTACAGGCAGCCTAGAAATGGCAGAGTTAACATCCTCAGGCGACCAACGAGGGACAGGAGTCAGTGAGTGAATGCCCAGCCCCCAGCCCCCTGCCCCTCAGAGGGACGACGCTGATACAGGATGCCTGCCATTTCTTCTCAGAGCCCCAGGGGTGAGCCCCAGGTGCCCGCCACGTTAACCTGCTCATCAGTGTGCCTTCTATTGCCACTTCCCCCTTCCCCAGCCCTTCCTGGGATCACCGCCTACAGCAGATGTGTCTTCTAAGATGGTCACAATACTTCCCACCCAAAAGCTCTTTTAGAATCTTGCTACTCTGCCATTAAGAAATAGAATCTTGCCCTAGCTGGTTTGGCTCAGTAGATAGAGCGTTGGCCTGTGGACAGAGGTGTCCCGGGTTCCATTCTAGTCAAGGGCACATGCCCGGGTTGTGGGCTCTATCCCCAGTGGGGGGCGTGAAGGAGACAGCCAATCAATGATTCTCTCTCATCACTGATGGTTCTATCTCTCTCTCCTTCTCCTTTCCTCTCTGAAATCAATAAAAATATATTAAAAACAAACAAACAAACAACACCTTTTTATAAAAAGAAAGAAAAGAAAAAAAGAAAAGAAAGAAAGGAAGGAAGGAAGGAAGGAAGGAAGGAAGGAAGGAAGGAAGGAAGAAAGAAAGGAAGAAAAAAAGGAAGAAAGAAAAAGAAATGGAGTCTCTGTCCCTTTCCTTGAACTTGGCTCATTACTTGCAAATAGAATGCTGCACAAATGATTCTATATGACCTCCAAGACTTGACTGGGAGAGTCCACGAAGCTCTGCCAGGTCCTCTTGAAGCAGAAGCTCTGGGAAGCCAGCGCCATGCTCTGAGGAAGTCCAGGCCGTATGGAGGCACTCTGGCCGACAGGCAGTGCCCTCTGCCAGGTGCGTAAATGAAGCCCCTTCCAGGTGATTCCAGCCCCAGCTATCACATCACCTCCCAGCTGATGGCTCCGAAATTGTGGGGCTGAGGTGTGGGTGTCAGTTGTACTTCCAGAAACAAAGTATGATTTAGGTGCCCACAGGGGTTATATTTTAATGGCCTCAGCGTTCTATGGTTTGCAAGAGACTAAGAACCCAACATGAATGATCTTCAACAGTAAAATGGGTGTTACCCAATTCACGGAGCACTTACTATGCGCATCCTCTCAATTCACACTCAGAACAACTGTGAGTGATGGGCAGCATTACCCCACTTTGCAGAGAGTTCAGCAAGTGTCAGTAACTGGCCTGTGTTCGTTCCAGCAGTCTCCCCCCCCCCACACACACACACACAGTGGGTACTGTCCCTAGTTTTCTCCAGCTGAGAGGGTGACTGTGTGTTCTCCCTGCAGATACCCATCAGGGTGAGAAGGACCCCAAACCAGACATGCTTGTCTTCAACCAGATCTGGAACTGTCCCACCTCCTTGCTTCCGCTCAAGCTGACCCTGTGGCTGGAATGGCCTTCACATCTACCTTCCATCCAGCAATGTCTAGTGCCAGGCACCTTTCCAAACACTTACTGTGTTATCCTCCCTGGCTCTCCCTGGCAATCCAGGGAAGAAGCTGAGGCACAGAGAAGGGGATTGCCGCCCCCACCCCCCTCAGGCACCACACCTAGTAGGTGGTGACAGAGCCAGGATTCAAATCCCTGCCATTCGAGTGATTCCAGAGCCTACATTCTAAACCCGTTGTCGGCAAACTGCGGCCCCGAGAGCCACATGCGGCTCTTCCACAAAATACCACGTGTGGGCACGCATGTACAGTGCGATTGAAACTTCGTGCCCATGTGCAGAAGTTGGTTTTCAGCCTGGGCAAGTCTATTTTAAAGAAACGGCGTTAGAACATTCAAGGGTCCAAAGAGCCGCAGGTGATTCGAGAGCCGCGGTTTGCCAACCACTGCTCTAAACCATCACCCACTTCTTCACTCCCCCTCTCTAGGACCAAGCCAATTACCAGTCTGAATGGCCCTTGTCCAGGGATCCTTTCTTAATACTCTCAAATGTAGCTTCTCCTTAAGCATTCTGGGTGCTCATGATAAAACCAGTCACCTTCCACTGAAACCGGTTTGGCTCAATGGATAGAGCGTCGGCTTGGGGACTGAAAGGTCACAGGTTTGATTCCGGTCAAGGGCATGTACCTTGGTTGCGGGCACATCCCCAGTAGGGGGTGTGCAAGAGGCAGCTGATAGATGACTCTCTCATCGATGTTTCTAACTATCTCTCTCCCTTCCTCTCTGCACAAAATCAATAAAATATATTTAAAAAACAAACAAACAAAAAAAAACAGTCACCTTCCTTGGTTACTACTATGTACTGATTCCCTCCCCACCCCCCACCTTGCCCTCCATCAACCATTATCTCTGAGTGTCCCCCACAATCTCCCCACAGCTACTTGACAGAAGAGAAGGCTGAAAGAGAAGGCTGAGGGTCAGAAAGGCTAAACAACTTGCCTGAGAACACACAGCTAGGGATTGGCCAGATTTGCCCTGAACCAGGGCCCATCTGTGCCAAAGCCCTAATGTTGACAAAGATGCTGATGGATTCCTGGAATTTAAACCAGGAGCCTCTGCCTACCTCTCTCTGGCCCCAGAGGACATTCGGTGCTGACCGTGGGCACAGAGGGCTTTACACAGGAGAGTGGGGCTGGACCTAAGTCATTCTCATCGTCCTCTGAAGGGTCGGTGGCCACATCTGTCAGCAGGTGTTTGTGGTCTCAGGGCCCAGCGTCCTAGGCTCAGACGACCTGACCTTCATTTCCACCGGCTGTGCCTTGGACAAGCTGCTCAGTAACCACCAGCGGTGGTGTCAGGGTGAGATGAGACAGTGTGGAACTTCGGGGCAGTGCGCACACAGTGTCAGCACGATTCCAGAAGGCTCAGGTCACAGTCACTTCTGCTGAAAGGAGGCAGCCAGCGGTGGAGTAGAGAGCGCCCCCTAGAGCCAGCCTGTCTGGGTTTGAGCCCTACTTCAGCCACTTCCTAGACGAGTCACTGTGCCTCAGTTTTCTCATCTGTAAAAAGCCGAAACCGGTTTGGCTCAGTGGATAGAGCCTTGGCCTGCGGACTGAAAGATCCTGGGTTCGATTCCCATCAAGGGCATGTGCCTTGGTTGCGGGCACATCCCCAGTAGAGGGCGTGCAAGAGGCAGCTGATTGATGTTTCTAGCTCTTTCTCTCTGTGAAAAATCAATAAAATGTATATATTTTTTAAAGGGAATAATAATCATACCTCCCTTGCAGCATAGTTTTGAGGTTTAGTAAATTGTTATTACACATGCAGAGTGCTTAGAACAGTGTCAGACACAGCACCAGATCCGTAGTTTTACTGTTGTCCGTATTATTATCACTCGAGGGTTATAGGGTTCCGACCGCCAGACGGCCCAGGACTATCGGTTTTGCCAACTCATCCTGATCCCACAGGTCCGGCCGCCACTCCTCCCCCTGGTCCCCGCCCCGGACCCCGCAGGCCTGAGTCACTGAGTCCCCGCGGCGGTGACTCACCGCGCCCTCCCGCCCCGCGACCTGCAGACTCACCCTGAGTCAGGCCGCCGGGGCGCTCCCACTCCCGGGGCTCCGACGGGCGCAGGGGGCCCGGCGAGGCGCCCCCCGCGGAGAGCCAGACCCCGCGGGCCCCGCGGCGCCCCGCGAGCCGAGCCCAAGTCGGGTTTGGGGAATACCAGGATGGGGCCGGACCACCGAGGGGCCGGGGGAGAAAGGCGCCCTGGCCCGGGCCCCCCTCCCGCCCGCAGGAATGGTATGGCCCGGGCCGAGTGAAAGGTCCGGAGGGGGAGGCGGCGGGCGAGGCCGCGGGTGCGATGGGGCTGCGCGCAGGCGGAGCGCTGGGGAGGGCCGGGCCGGGCAGGGGGGCGTCCGGAGGACCCGCGCCCGGCGGCGGCCAAGGCGCGCAGGGCGGCAGCATCCACTCGGGCTGCATCGCCGCGGTGCACAACGTGCCGCTGAGGGTGCTCATCCGGCCGCTGCCGTCCGTGCTGGACCCGGCCAAGGTGCAGAGCCTGGTGGACACGATCCGGGTGAGGCCCCGGCGGGGGGACACACCGGCCGGAGGGAGGGCGCCGGAGGGGGACAGGTCGCCCTGGACGCTAGAGGGGGCTGGTTCCTGGCTCCTTCCGGTCACTGCGTTTGCTGTGTGGCCTTGAGCAACTGGCTGGGCCTCCCTGAGCCTGTGTCTCCTCCTAAAGTAACAATCGCGCACAGAGAGCACTTTGCAGGGGCCCAGGAGTAGCTTTCAGAGCCTTAGCTTCTTCTTGCCAGCAGAATGCGGTAGATACTTCTGTTGTTCCTTTTACAGATGAGGAAACTGAGGCACGGGAGGATTTTTTTTTTTTTTAAGCAACTTTTTCAAGGTCAGAGCCTGGTCACCACACTATCTATTTCCTTAAGCTGAGTTATTTCTCCATGAAGCACTTCTGTCCACCCGAGATTGTATTATATATTCATTTGTGGGTGTTTTGTTGTCTGTCTGTTCCACCTCCTGCGAAGGCCACAAGAGCAGGCACCATTCCCAGCGCGGTGCTTGGCTGTGGATGAAGGACTAGTCCCGCAAGCTGTCTGTCACCCTGGGCCTTTCCACAGGCTTTTTACCCTGCCGGGGAAACTCTTCCATCTCCTCTTTATCATTTCTAAGTCCTCCATCTTCCTGTCTCAGGGTCAATGTCTTCCCTGACAGTCCCTGCTGGGTTAGAGGCCTCCTGTGCGCCCCGAGCCACTTGCATGCCCGCCCGCAGAGTTCTGATCCCACTGGGTTTGAACGGGCTGTTGAGACACCTGTCTTCCCCGTTAGAACCATATGCTCGGGGAGGGCGAGAGCCAGACCTGTCTTTGCTCACCATAGGCACTTTCTACGATGGCTACTATAACAGAGCACCAGGAACTTACTGGCTTAAAGCAATACAGATTTGTTATTCTACAGTGAGAAGTCCAAAATGGCTTTCACTGGGCTAAAATCAAGGTATCAGCAGGGCTGCACTCCTTCCTGGAGGGTCTAGGGGAGAATCCATCTCCTTGCCTTTCCCAGCTTTTATTTTATTTTTTAAAATATATTTTATTGATTTTTTACAGAGAGGAAGGGAGAAGGATAGAGAGCTAGAAACATCGATGAGAGAGAATCATCAATCAGCTGCCTCTTGCACACCCCCTACCGGGGATGTGCCCGCAACCAAGGCACATGCCCTTGACCGGAATAGAACTCGGGACCTTTTAGTCCGCAGGCCGATGCTCTATCCGCTGAGCCAAACCAGCTCCGGCCTTTCCCAGCTTTTAGAGGCCACCACATTCCCTGGCTCATGGCATCGTTGCTCCATCTTCAACGCTAGCAACTTCAGATCTCTTCTGCCAGAATAATCTCCCATGTCAACACCCTTAATTGCATCTGCCAAGACCCTTAGGCCATATCAGGTAACGTATTCACAGGCTCCAGGGATTAGGATGTGGACACGCTGGGGAGCTGTGATTCTGCCCACCCACCCACCATCATGCCACGGCCACCCGGCGTGGCTGCCCCTCGTGAGGGCTCCGGTGCCAGGCAGGCTGTGCTTTGCGCTCTGCATCAGCCTCTGCTTTCTGCGGGAGCCCCATAGAGGGTCTTACTCCCTTTGTACCAATTAGGAACAGTGCTCAGCTGCTCTTTGGAGGAGCTGAGATCCAAATTCAGGTTTGCCTAGATCTAGAGCCCTTGCTTGTAGTTGCTCATAAGTTACTGCTTACTGATCATTTCTGGAATAAAAGGATAAATGAATCCATCAAAGCAGCATAATAAGAGAACCCATGGGCCAGTGGCAGGAGGCCTCCCAGGCAGCTCACACTTATTAATGGGGCCTCCCCAGCCTGCTCTGCCCCCTACCCAGCCCTGCCTCAGGCCTTCCCCTCTTAGAGGACCCCCTGTCCTTCAGCTGGCTGCAGGTCCTTAACAGGAAGTCTACTTGGCTTCTTCTCTTTCTCTCCTCACATTCACCCTTTCTGCCAGTTCCCTCAGATCTGCCCCTAAACATGTCCCAAACTTGTCTGCCTCTCCCTTTCCCCTCCACACCCTCACCCAGGGGTCCTGGCCAGGTAGCTCAGTTGCTTGGAGCTTTGCCCTGATGTGCCAAGGTTGTGGGTTCACTCCCTGGTCAGGGCACATACAAGAGTTGACCAATGGCCCTAATCAGTTTGGCTCAGTGAATAGAGAGTGTCGGCTTTAGGATTCAAGGGTCCCAGGTTCGATTCCGGTCAAGGGCATGTACTTTGGTTGTGGGCACATCCCCAGCGGGGGGGTGTGCAGGAGGCAGTTGATTGATGTTTCGCTCTTATTGATATTTCTGGCTCTCTGTTTCTCTCTCTTCCTTTGTAAGAAAATCAATAAAATATATTTAAAAAGGAAAAAAAAAAGAATTGACCAATGAATGGATAAATGAGATGAATGGAATAGCAAATCTCTCTCTCTCTCTCTCTCTCTCCTTCTCTCTCTCTCTCTCTCTCTCTCTCTCTCTCTCTCTCTCTCTCTTGCTTTAAAAAATAAAATAAAATTCTCCAGGGCCTACCCATTGCTCTTAGAAACAAGCCTGTGTGGTGCTTCTGCTGATTTTCCTGGCCTCTTCTCCTCCTCAGGCCCCCTTGCATTTACTCCGGTCAGCTGGCCGTTCTGCCATTCCTCCATACAGTGACCTTGTTCTGGGCTTTGGCACCTGCTGTTTCCTCTGCCTGGAATGGTCTTCCCTCCCATTTTTTACGGAGCGCTTTCCGTGTGCCAGGCATTGCTCGGAGTGCTTTATGTTAACTCATGTAACCCACCAGCTCTGTGAGATGAGTATGTTTTCTTCATCTCCGTTTGATAGGCAGGGCAACTTGGGCACAAAGCGATTAGAGTCCAAGGTCATATAGCAGGTAAGTAGGAGAGCTGAGATTTGAACCTGGAAATCAGGCTCTTACTCTAAACTATTCCACTTCTCTATCTTTCCAAGTGGACTCCTCTATGTTCAGTTCTCTGCTCCATTGTCACTTCAGAGAGGCCTTGTGGGCCCCCACCCCTGTCATGACCACCTGTATGACTGCGTTCATAGCATTTATCCCTCTAACACAACTTCATTTCAGCTGTCCCAGGAGACAGACCCATGAAGGCAAGTGCTGTGTCTGTCTCTCTCCGGCTGTACCTTAATCCCATAGTCTAGAACAGTGTCACGTAGATATATAAAGTGTTTGTATGTATGTGTAGGTATATATGCATGTGGTGTGTTGATAAAATGTTTAACAACCAGGTTTCTAGAGAGGAAAAACCCTGATTTGTAGTATCTGCCCAGTTCCCTGGTGTCAATACTCTCACCATGGCTGAATTTCAAGTTACTAAGGTGATGTCAACCAACACACAAACTTCCTGCGTGTTTGACAGCTTCTCACAAGCTAGCATGAACCAGTGTGCGCACCCTGTAGGAACTCAACACAGGTTAACGAAGTCTGCCTTGCAAACGGTCAGTCACTGTTCCATGTTCATTCACCCCGCGCCCCTTTCTCTCCAGGAGGACCCAGACAGTGTCCCCCCCATCGATGTCCTCTGGATCAAAGGAGCCCAGGGCGGTGACTACTTCTACTCCTTCGGGGGCTGCCACCGTTACGCAGCGTACCAGCAGCTACAGCGAGAGACCATCCCCGCCAAGCTTGTCCAGTCCACCATCTCGGACCTGAGGGTGTACCTGGGTTCTTCCACGCCGGACTTGCAATAGCAGGCTCTTCCGTACCTGCCACACGCCTGGAAGCCCAGAAGAAGAGATACCCGGTTTCCGGGGGGGCTGGGCTGCCAGAAGGTGTAGCAGGGGAGCATTCTCTCTGCGCCGGGAGGGAGGAGGGTCTGACTCTGAGCAAACTCTTTGCTAGCTACAAGACCTTGGACTCGCTCCTGAGTGGCATGGGTCCCACAGCTGTGACGATGGGTCATGTCTTCGCTTCTGAGGGATTATTAAGAGGATGGAATGAGAAAGGAGATGGGTTTGGAGAACCGCATGTGGCTGGCTCCACATCCCCAAGGACAAGGGTCCTTCTGCATTTTTGTCTTTGTCTGTCCTATTATGTGGAATACAGTTAGCTGGCAGTAAAGGAAAACCTAGGTTAACAAAGCAATGCTTGTTTTTCCACATAGCATCAATTTTGGAGGCAGATGACGAACGGTATTGCTTTAACAACTCGGCGAAGGGAGGCCACGCATCTCGATGGTGCTTTCAGTCTTTCCCTCATTGCTTGTGACTTCGTGGTCCACAGAATGGCTGCTTTACCTCTAGGAATCATGGGTATATTCAAGGTGGAAAGTAGTGGGGGAGAAGGAAGGGCTGAGCCAGCTGGGCCTGTCAACTTCTATCCTAAAGTCAGACCTTGTTCAGAGGCCTTTGTCCTGCTCTCTGCCCTGTATAGTTCCACTTAGGTCTCCTGGGCCCAAACTAGCTACCGTTGCTACCCCAAGATGCAAAGGAAGCTAAGACAGCAGGAAACAGAGTTGTCACAATTGAGTACACCAACCACGTCCCATCTCCTGCGACTGGTCCACTGCCTCCTGAGACAAAATCGGAATCCCACTACAAAGAGAGAAGTGAGTAATTGTATCAGCTAGTCTTTGCTGTGTAGCATACCATCCCCAAACTTAGCAGCTAAAGACAAGTCATTTACTTACCCACAATTCTGTGGGTTGGCAGTTTGGACTAGGTGTAATCTGGACAGTTCTGACGTCGCCTAGGGTCATTCCCAGGACTGTTTGCCATCAGCTGTCATCTTAGATGGATCAAGGATAATCTAACTCACTTGTCTCTCAGTTGGCGGGCTGCTGGCTGGGTGGCTAGTTCTCTTCTATGTGGCCTCTCCAGCAGGCTAGCTCAAGCTTAATCACCTGATGGCCTCAGGATTCCAAGAGAATGGGAACAGAAGCTGTGAAGCCTCTTGAGTTCCCTGCCCAGAATGGGTATATCTGCTAAGTTTTTTTGGTCAGAACAAATCATAAGGCTAGCCCAGGTTCAAGGCGTGGGGAAACCAACTATTTCTCTTAGAGAAACTGAAAATAATTTGTGGAGTTTTTCATCTCTCGCAAATTATTTGCATAGGCAAAGAGCAGTGTTTCTCTCTCCCTCTCTTGCACACGGCACCTCTGCCCTGGCTGAAGTCACTAAGACATTGTCCTGGATCTTAAATTTCAGGGAAGAGGTGATAGGACAGGGTGGATTTCTCCCAGCGCTGGGCTCACTCTGCTAGGGACATTTCATTTTCTGTGCTGGTGGGATGGGGTAGGTCAGGTGGGACATAGCAGAGGAGCTCCTGGGGGGATGGGAAGACAGAGGAAGGGTGGAGAGTGAGGCAGGTCTTGCTCTCCCTGCCTGCCTTAGGGAGCTGGTTTGGGCCAACAGATCTTGGTCACTTGGCATTTTCAAGTCTCAGTTTCCCAAGCCCAGTAATGAAGGCAATAGCTTTCCCACCCATCCCCTGTCCCAGGGAAGGATACGAAGGTGAGCAATAGAATTTAAAAAGAATGTAGTCCTAAGTGCAGTGTGACAGCCTGGATTGAATCTTGGAAGAACAACAAAAAAGGACATCAGTGGGAACCCTGGAACTCTAAACAAGGCCTGGATGTTAGTTCATAGTAACACGCCAATGTCGATCTCTTCGCTGTAACAACTTAGTGCTGTGTGAGATGTTGTCGCTGGGGTTGGCTGGGAATGCTCAGTTCTATCTTGGCAACTTTTCTGTAAATCGAAAATCATTCCGATATAAAATTTTATTTAATAAAAAGAGGAGTGAATTCCTTTTAGACCAGTGGTTCAGTTCTCAAACTGGTTTGTTAAAACAGAGTTTTTAATTCAGTAGGTCTGGGGTAGGACCTGGGAGTATGCTTTTCTAACAAGTTCCCAGGTGCTGCTGCTGCGGCTGTTCAGGGACCACAAGCTGGGAATCACTGATCTTGGGACACCCCCTGCACCCCGACTGGGGGATCTGTGCTCTAGGACCAGCTTGTGCACACACTTCACTGTGACATCGGACAAGCCCTTCCCTGGGGCTTTTTCCAAGCTGTCAAATGGACTGCCCATCCCTAAGGTTGGTAGCAAGGATCAGGAATCTATGGATATGATTTGTAGACGATGCTGCCGTGAGGTGCCACCATGTCACGTGAGGAATGAATGATCTTCGCTCATTGACTAGAGTGACAGAATGGCTGCCCCTTCCTGAAAGGGCTTTTTCTTCTGGCAGACAAGATTCAAGCAGGCAACGCTAGGGGCCCTGCCAGGCACTGTTTGGGGAGAGCTGAACAGACTTGGAGTGGACGGAGTTGGTCAATTCTGAAGGAAGAGGAGGTAGTTGGTCAATTTTGAAACCTAGTTGCTCAGTGGAGAGTGAGAGCTGCACTTCCCTCATGTGCCAGCAGGTGGCGATGCTTTCCGGCCTGACGGAGCCAGCCAGGCCTCCAGCCGGCAGAGCTATGGGAATGGGGTGGGTGGAAGGGCCTGGCTGAGAGGAGGCCCAGGGAAGCAGGGGTTCAGGCATGAGTAGGAGACTCAGCTGGGAATCTGTAGTTCTCTATTGTCTTTATTCTGACCGCTCTTTGCCTTGTGTCCTTGCACACATCACGATGTCTGGGGATGCTGAGCCAGCTGATCTCAAGCTCAGAAAGGGTGACATCTCCTCCAGGAAGCTTCCTGTTCTCTAGGCTGAGCTACATGTCTCTTCTGGGCTCCCCTGATCCAACAGTGTGTCCTCTCCCCAGACAAACCACTGCCCCAGGAACGTGGGTTCAGTGAAAGGCAGTGTGGAGGGACCTGTTAGTCCCCTCCCTGCCCTGGAACCAACCCTCTTCACGGTGGTAGATTTGAACGCTTTTTAAACATCTTACAAGCTGTATGTGAGTATATTCACCTTTAAATCATTGGGATGTTAAATGCGGAGTAATTAAATATTTAAATATTGGAGGGAATCTGAAGTCCACCATGAGGCCTAGTGTTGGTTGCATTCTAGGCAGTACTTCTTAGTCTTTTTAGAAGAAGTCATGAAGACAATTGGGAATACTTGGAAAGCTATGAACCCTTTCTCCAGGAATACACACACACACAAATACTTGAGGCAATTTCTGGGGCTCCCTGGATTTCAAGGCCTCGTCTTCCCCTCCCTCACCCAGGGGACCCTGTATCCAGTGTTTGAAGCCTAATCATCTCATGATATGGATGGGAACGCGGAGGCACACGCTGATGGGGTGTGAGTGAATTAATACACGGGACCTGGTTTTATGGGAGGTGGAGGAAAGTGTTCAGACCCAGCTCTGTCTCCAGTCAGAAAAAAAAAAAAAAAATCTATCAGGATGCAGCGAAAGGGGTTTTAACCCTGCTCTACCCTGGAACAGCCCCCCACCCTTACCCACCATGGTCTTCAAGGAATCCCAGGACGCAGGGCTGATAGCTCTCAGCCCCTGCAAACGGCAGCCCACCTCTGGCATCAAAGCAGAGGGGTCAAAGCAGGGACCAGGAAGCCTGTGACTCCCCTGGGCTTGGCTCAGGAACTGTGTGCTACAGACCACGTTTGCTTCCTGAGTCAGACCCAGTCCTGCCTGTGGCACTTCCATGAAGCAGGAAGGCAGGGAGTGCTCATTACTGAGTCTCATCACTATCTCCATCACCATCATCATCACCACCATCATCACCACCACCACCACCACCACCACTACCATCATCATCACCATCATCACCACCACCATCATCATCACCATCATTATTACCACCATCATCACCATCATCACCAGCACCATCATTATCACTATCATCATCACCATCATCACCATCATCACCAGCACCATCATCATCACCACCATCATCACCACCACCACCACCACCACCACCACCACCACCACTACCATCATCACCACCACCACCACCACCACCATCATCACCACCATATCACCATCATCACCAGCACCATCATCATCACCACCATCATCACCATCATCAACACCATCACCATCATGACCATCATCATCATCATCACCACCATCACCATCACAACTACCACCACCATCACCACCACCATCATCACCACCACCACCATCACTACCACCATCATCATCACCATCATCACCACCACCATCATCATCACCATCATTATTACCACCACCACCATCATCACCACCACCACCACCACCACCATCATCACCACCACCACCACCACTACCATCATCATCACCATCATCACCACCACCATCGTCATCACCATAATTATTACCACCATCATCACCATCATCACCAGCACCATCATTATCACCATCATCATCACCATCATCGTCATCACTATCACCATCACCACCATCATCATCATCACCATCATCACCATCATCATCATCACCATCACCATCATCGTCATCACTATCACCATCACCATCACCATCATCATCTCATTACCAACATCACCATCACCATCACCACCATCACCGTCACCATCACCATCACCACCATCACCATCACCATCACCATCACCATCGCTCCATCCTTGACTCCACAGTCTTGAGAGGTGAACAGGGCAGAAGCGACCTTTCCTGCGGGACAGACGGTAAACCGCGGCCTCCAGCGGAGCGGCGAGCGGCCTGCGGCGGAGCCCCGGGAGAGCAGCCTGTTCCTGGGCCGCACACGCCGCCCCGCCCCGCCCCGCCCGCCCGCGGCCCTCCCCGGCCTGACCCCGGCGCCGCCTGACGGATGACCTCAGCTGCCGCCAATCCATTGGTTCCAGCTCCGGGGGGAGCGAGAACAAAGCGCGCTTTGTGGCGGGCCGTCCCCTCGCCCGGCGCGTCCGCCGCCGGGACCCCCTCCGGAACTCGGGGCGACGCCCCCGCCGACAGCCGTGTAATGTCTTCCAGGCCGCGCTCCTTCCCAGCCGCAGCCGCAGCCGCAGCTCCTTCCAGAGCTCCCGGCCGCCCAGTCCCCGGGCCCCCCAGGCGGCGGGATGGGGCGCCCCGCGGGAGGCTGTGCGGCTGCGGGGGGGGTGTGGGGGGGGGAGCGGAGCGCGCAGGGGGAATCCGAGCTCCGGTCCGAGGGGAGCCGGGCAGGTGCGGCCACCTGACGGCCTGGAGCTCAGCTGAGGCCCAGCCGGGGGCTGCCGCGGGGGTGCAGGGCACTGTCACTGCTGGCGTCCCGGTTGTCTTGGCTGTGACCGTGGCGGCCAGGGCGTGGTGCGGTGGAAGCCAGGGGGACGCTCTCTGAGCAGACCCGGGTTTGAGCCTGGGCTTTGCCACCTGCTGGCTGTGGGCCTTGGCGAGCGACTCTGGGAACCAGAGCCATGAAACCAGCGTTTCCTGAGCACCTGCTGCGCAGACACTAAGTGCTTGCAGGTGAGCTCCTCAGGCCTCCCGGCCTCAGGGGCGGGCGCTGGCATTTCACAGAGGAGGGCGAGGCTCCAGGGTCCTGAGCACAGCCCTCCTCTCTGGGCCCGTGTCCTTGCCTGTAAGACAGACCCCAGCACAGTCACTTCCCGCAGCCTGGTCGCTCTCATTCGTCTCACATCTTTCCGGAGGAGGACCCAGGGCACCCAGCGTGGCTCTGCACCTCTGCACCCAGGGCCTGTCTTTTGAGGACTCTCCAAGGCTCCTGTGGCCATGGCTCCCATCAGGCTTCTAGGGGAGAGAGGAGGAGGAAGAGGAAGAGGAGGAGGAGGAGGAGGAGGCTCAGCCTGCGGCTGGAAACCTTTCCCCTGAGAGGGACACTTCCCCCTCCTGCTGTGCCTGTTAGGGGTGATGGGTGAGGGCAGGAGGAGAGAGAAGCCATGCCCAGAGGGGACCAAGGGGCCACAGAGAGGGCTGGGCAGGGCTGGGAGTGTCTGCCACCCCACCCCGCCCTCCACACGCCCACACACCTCCCTTGATGTTTACTTTATAAATTGCTACCGGGCATCTCCTGTGTGCCAGGCCCCGTACCAGACATGGGGGCTATCAGAGTACAAAGCAGCTATAACACTCCTATCCTCTTGACATTCACTCAGGGGCGAGAGGCAGGAAACACACCCAAAAATGCATATAAAATGTAAAGTATAATATCCCATAATGGGTGCTATAAGGGAAAGAGAGAGAATGAGACAGGAAATACCGATTTCATTAAGGTGGTTGGGCCTCTCTGAGGGGAAAGCATTGATCTGAGCAGAGAGGAAAGAAGCCGCTTGGGTTTTAGAAGGGAGTGTGTTTCGAGCAGAAGGAACAGCACGTGCAAAAGCCCGGAGGTGAGCGCCTGCTTGGCACGTCCAGGAAACAGCACAGAGGGAGGTCCGTGTGGTGGGGCAGCCTGGATAGGACAAGGGCCGGGCTGGCGTGTGATGAGGCAGGAGGAGGGGAGGGGGCTTGAATGTGGTGAGGACCTTGCCTTTTCCTCCGGCTGACCTGGGAACGTGAGGCTGCTGGGTGGAGAGGGACGGGCAGGGTGAAGGAAGAGGCTGCCACGGTGACCAAGGCGCAGGTGACAGTTGGTACACTGGACCAGAGTGGTGAAATGTGACCAGAATCCAGATGTAATCTGAAGAGGGAGCTCCCGAATTTTCCAGCGAATGGAACTGGATCCGAGGGATGACAGAAAGGGTAGACCCCAACGACCCCCAGCTTCGGGAGTCCACCAGAACCTTCACAGTAGGGGCCCAGGGCCCCCAGAGCACAGTGAGATAATGAGCTTAGAAAAAACATCCTAAGCCAAAACCGGTTTGGCTCAGTCAGCGGTAGAACGTCGGTCTGCGCACTGAAAGGTCCCAGGTTCAATTCCGGTCAAGGGCATGTACATTGGTTGTGGGCACATCCCCGGTAGGGGGTGTGCAAGAGGCAGCTGGTCGATGTTTCTCTCTCATCGACGTTTCTAGCTCTCTATCTCTCTCCCTTCCTCTCTGTAAAAAATCAATAAAATATATTATTTAAAAAAAAAAAAAAACTTCCTAAAAGTCCCCTCAAGAGCCTCCTTCACAACGTGGGCCACTTTGGGGATAGGAGGGCGTGGGATCAACCTCAGGGACCAGGGGTTTTGAATCATTAAATCCATCTGCTTTCGTTTGGCTTAAATTGAGAAATGTGAAAGGAAACTTGAGATAGCCAGCCTACGTGGAAAGTCAGGATCAAGTGGCGTAAGTAAATGTAGCTGTTAATATAACGGCGTAAACATGAAACTGTTCCTCGCCGCCTCCAGGTCTGGCTCCAGGGGCTCTCTCAGTAGCAAACGTTTGAGAAGCCAACCCCCTCCAACCCAGGACTCTCCTGGCAGGAGTCAGAATCGTCTTGTTCTCCGTGTCCTCGCCCTTTCTTCATTTTATTTAAGAAACACAAAGCATTTATGATAGTATTTTTAAAATAGATTTTATTGATTTTTTTTTTTTTTTTTACAGAGAGAAAGGGAGAGGGATAGTTAGAAACATCGATGAGAGAGAAACATTGATCAGCTGCCTCCAGCAACACCCCCTACTGGGAATGTGCCCACAACCAAGGTACATGCCCTTGATCGGAATCGAACCTGGGACCCTTGAGTCCGCAGGCCGACGCTCTGTCCACTGAGCCAAACCGGTTAGGGCTTATGATAGTATTTAAACGCTTTCCAAATATAAAGTCATTGGATGCTCACAACAACCCCATGAGGTTACTATCCCCACTTTGCAGATGAGGAGACTGAGACTCAGAGCAATGGAGTCCCTTGTCCATGGTCACACAGCAGGGATGAGGCAGAACCAAGATTCAAACAGTCAGGCATATCATCGAAGGCATATCGCTTTCACGTGGGAAGTGCCAAACTATTGGGATGAGAAGGGCCTTCGGTAAGTATTTACTGAGTTTCTACTGAAGTGTAAGTAATATCAACCCCCCCACCCCCCTTGCATAAGGATCAAGTTTAGAAAACAATTCCAGGCTTTTCATCATCAATGCCCTGACTGGCCCGCCCTTCCCCAGCTCCTCCCACTCCAGCCAGGCTGGTTGCCTCTCAGATCCCAAGTGCTCTCTGACCTCAGGGCCTTTGCACGGGCTCTTGCCTCTGCTAGAATGCCTTCCTCTGGTTCTTCTGGCTCCTTCACATTCTCCAGGGCTCAGCTCAATGTCAGTTCCTTAGGCTTCTCCTGCTTCCTCGTCCCTCCCACGGACTTCCCACTCTTCTTACCCTGTTTTTTCCTTCGTGGCATATAATTGTATTTTTTTAAAAATGTGTTTTATCGATTTTAGAGAGGAAGGGAGAGGGGGAGAGAGATGAAACATCAATGATGAGAATCATTGATCAGCTGCCTCCTGCACTCCACCCCCAACCCTTTACTAGGGATTGAGCCTGAACCCCGGGCATGTGCCCTTGACCAGAATCAAAACCAGAGCCCTTCAGTTCACAGGCCGATGCTCTATCCACTGAGCCAGACCGGCTAGGGCATAACTGGATTCCTCATTTGCCTGTATACTTGTTCTTTGTCCTGCTCTGTGTATGACGTGAGCTCTGTGTATGCAGAGCTTGGCGGACAGAGCAGCTGGGCATCGGGGATGAAGCACCCACAGAAGGCAGACTTGGAGCGGCAGCTTTGGGCTGTCCCCAGGTCAGGGAGCACCTGTGTCTGTGGAGCTGCAGAGGGCAGGGGGTCACGAGGAAGATAACTTAACACGAGGGAAGGTCTTTCACACAGTCCTAGTGATCAGACAACGGGAAGGGCCCTGTCACAGGTGCTATGTAAGCCGAGATACGACAGCCCTGGATCAGGACCACCCAATGTGTGGGAAGGGCTGGTTCCGTACATGCCGAAGATATTCATGGACTTGCTCATCTACCCATTTGTTCATTCAGTCTGTCTCCTGTCTATCCATTTTTCATTGGCTCTGTGTTTCCCAAATTTACTGTGGAGTAGATAACCTTATACCTTTGGTCACACCCTCATGGCATCAGCACTTAATATCTTAAGTACATAAATGTATATAACATCTTAAGTCAGCTTACATAACTTTATTGAGGTTTAATTTATATACAATAAAATACACCTATTGAAAGTGTACAGTGCAATATATTTTGAAAAGTATACAGACCCACATAACAACCACCTCAATCAACACAGAGAACATTTCCATCACCTGCCACAAGTGTCCGTGTGCCCCTCTTAGTCAGGCCCCCATCGCTACCCTAGTCCCCCCCAAAATCACTTTATCGGAAAGTGCCAAACACACATCCAGAGTTTCTCCAGGACCAGTTAGCAACCCCCAGCAATATCCAAACAGACACGAAGAACCAGCATCCCTAACCACAACTAAAAAGTAACTGACCGAGATAAAAAAGTGGAAACAAAATAATATTCTCAGATTCTAGGTGAATACCATTGTCTATAGAAACTCTGAGCCCAACACCAGCCTTTTCCAAATTAGAAAAAGAAAGAAGAGAAAGAGAAGCCCCCCCCCCCCCATATTGCTATGATTTAATGCAGTCTCCTCCTCAGCATCCCCTATTGGTTCCAGGACACCCAAATCTCAGATGCCCAAGTCCTTTCAATAAAATGGCATAGTATTTGCATACAGCCTGCAGGCATCCTCCCATATCATCTCTGGATTATTTGTAATTTCCTAATACAATGTAAATGCTACGTAAATACAGGGCGTCCCCCCAAAAATGTATACACACTTTAACAGCTGTTAACTCTTACATTTTGAAAATGAGATATCTTTTAATAAACACTGCCTTTATAATCATTCAAAGTGTGTATACATTTGGGGTGGGGGGCATCCTTTGGTTGTATTGTTGAGGGATCAGCTTTCTTGAATTATTTTGAATCTGCATTTGGCCGAACCTGTGGAAACAGGACCCATGGACATAGACTGTTCCTTGTTGCTATTCACCCACATCATCTTTTGTCCACTTCCCTCCCTCGCCCAGTGATGCAGGTTACACAGGACAGCACCTCATCTCCTCTAACATCCACCCACTCATTCATTCATTCATTCATTCACATGACAAGTGCTTATTAGCAGCTACTCCGGGCCAGCTCCTGGAGCTAGAGAGAAAAACTACATTCTGGTCACTGTGTCGGTTTTGAGAGGGGCATAGTGCCTGGCACATAGTAGACTCGGAACAAGTATCTGCTGAACGGGTTGCTGTGAAATGAAGGACACAAATGCCATTGTCCTCCCTGAGACTCTAAGCCGTTGCTCTAACAACATCTGCCTGGCGCAATCAAGAAAGGCTTCCCTGAGGAGGTGGCCTCTGAGCAGACACTTGACCACCCCCTTTCACTCATCAGTCTCCTCTCATTTGACAGGCGGGGAAATGGAGACATACAGAGGTAAAGTGACTTGCTCAAGGCTGCATCGGGAAAAGAGAGGGAAGTGAGAGATGGGTAGAACCTAGGACATAGGGCCCCAGCTTGCCTTTCCTCCAAGGGCTGGGCCGGGTCCAGGCCAGCAGGCTGCAGAGCTCCTAGGGAGTGAGCTCCTAGGCCCTGAGTCTGGAATCCATTTGCTCTGGCCGGCAATGTTTTCCCAGGGAGAAGCAGGAGGCCCTGGCCCTGCCCCTCCCGGCCCCACCCGACCACCACCACCATCTGCTCCCTATTTATTTATTTATACTTAAGTCTCACCTCCCAGCCCTGCCGGGGGCACCAAACAAACCGGCATCCCCGCGGAGAGGGGAGTGGGGGAGAGGGCACTGGGCCTGCAGCCAGGGAAGCCCAGGCCTGAGAGCCCCTGAGTATGGCTACCCCTGCAGGGCCGGCAGGGTGACCGGGCTCTGTCCCCCGGGGGACTTCCTGGCTGTTGACCTCTCTGCACCCGCGCCTCCTCACCTGTAAAATGGGGTTAATAATAGGAGACGCCTCCCGGGGCTGGCAGTGAGGATTCAGTGAAGTGCTTTGGACGGCGTCCGGCCCAGACAGGCGCAGCAAGGGCTTCCGTGGCTCTGTGTGACCTTGAGCAGCACACTGCCCTTCTCCGACTTACTCCTTTGTTCCACAGTGGGCAGCTCACCACGAGACCCCAGGGGCTCCAAGCCGGATGTCCTAGGCCAGGGGTCGGCAAACTCATTAGTCAACAGAGCCAAATAGCAACAGTTACAACAAATTGAAATTTCTTTTGTGAGCCACATTGTCTAAAACTTAAACTTCTTCTAACGCCACTTCTTCGAAATAGTCTCGCCCAGGCCGCGGTATTTTGTGGAAGAGCCACACTCCAGGGGCCAAAGAGCTGCATGTGGCTCGCGAGCCGCGGTTTGCCGATCACGGTCCTAGGCTCTCCTCCCCAGGACCCTTTCCCTGGGCCCTGGCCTCGGATGGCGAAGTGATGCCTGCCCCTGCCTCCAGCCCATACTGCCCTCCTGCCACCTCCTAACCTGCAGGGAAGGCCAAGAGACACCTTCCCGGCCCCACGGGAGCCCTGGGAACCCCCCATCTTGGCTCCCTGACTTGCAACCCCCTGGAAGGCCAGTACTGGAGGGTGCTGATGCGCTGCCAGTACAAATCCCAGGAGACCAGGCCCAGCTGCTCATTAGTGATAATTAGCTCGGGGTCCCTCAGCTGGGAAGGAGGTGCAGGGGCCCAGGCTGCTCCCGGGCCTTTGTTCTGGGGCCCCCTCCACAGGCACAGCCCCCCTCCCCCACCGCCAGCTGCGTGGATAGACCGTGTGCGCACACTGCTCCCCAAACTGACCCTCCCTCCGCCCCCAGCTCCCTCTGTCGGAGCCTTCACCCCCCTGGTCTGAATCTGCACCCTCTCCCATCTGAAACCCATCCTCTCTCCGTTCCGCCAGCTCCCTCTGTCCCCAGCCTCTCGGACACTGTCCCCCCCGCCAAGTCTGTCTATCTCACGGAATCGCTGTTCCCTCGGGTGCTCACCTCTCCTTCGAGCCCTCTCTTCCCCTCCCTGAGCCCTATCTGTACCGGCAATCCCTCTCTCTGAGCAGACTGGCCAGCCTGCCTCCCCTTCTGAGCCTGTCCCGCCCCAACCCCCTACACGACGCTCAGGGGCCCGCTGGAGGGGCACGTGCCACCCAAAGGCCTCAGGGATGGGGGTCACAGGGCATCCAGGCAGGCCCCTCCATTCGGGGGACCACACTGTCCTGCAGAAGCCTTTGGGAACAGATTTCTGGAAGGAGAAGGGAGGCAGAGCTGAGGGCTACCTCGAGAGGGAGTGAGCACCAGGGACAGTCCCACCCCCAAAAATGTTAAGTGCAAGTTGAAGGTCATCTGCCCACAGACAACTCAGCAGCCAGGTGCCTGTTCCAGGAGTCAACAGGCCCGACCCCAATTGCTTCTGAGGCGGATGAGTTGTGTGTGTGTGTGTGTGTGTGTGTGTGTGTGGGTTTGTGTGTGTGTGTGTGTGTGTGTTTGTGTGTGGGTTTGTGTGTATGTGTGTGGGGGGGGTTGTGTGTGTGTGTGGGGGGGGGGTTTGTGTGTGTGTGTGTGTGTGTTTGTGTGTGGGTTTGTGTGTGTGTATGTGTGTGTGTGTGTGTGTGTGTGTTTGTGTGTGTGTGTATGTGTGTGGGGGGTGGTTCCTAACCAGAAAGGGACCCAGCAATGAGCATTTTAGGAGGCCACAGTGCAGGCGCGCCTCTCTGCCTGCTGGACCCACGTGAAGGTAACCCGTCCTCATGTCCCAGAACAGCTCGGAGGAGCTCTCATCTGCCTGACTCACAGGAGGCCCGGGCCACGCTCTCACCAGGCAGGGCTGACCGTATCCCAGCCTCTCTCTGCCACATCCCGAGGCCTCCCAGGCCAGGCAGAGAGGAGAGGACGGTGAGCCCCACCCCCGTGAGAGGAAGCTGGGGGAGCAAAAGCTCCGAGGAGGGCGGGGGTGGCAGGAAAGGGGGAGAGGAGGCAGGTGTCTGTGGGATCCTCTATCCTTGCCCTCCTCAGCCCTCTACCCCCCACCCAAGTGGGCCCCTCACCCCGCCACCCCACTCTCATCTGGCCTCCATGTGCTTGGCCTGCACCTGAATACACACTCCCCAACGATCTGTCTTGGGCTGTCAGAGGATCAATGGGGCTCCCAAGGCCTGGCCCAGCAGGAAGCTGCAGGGAAGTCCCGACTAGAGCTGGAGAGCCACGAAGAGGACCCGGGTGGGGGCGGGGGCTGCGGAGAAGCCAGGCTGGGACAGAGCCATGAGCCTGGGTCTGGCATCTTGTTGGGGAAGGCCCCAGGAAGGCCTGGCTCCCCAGTGGTGAAAGCTGGGGGGGGGGGGGGTCTCAGGCTGGTTCCCGGGTCTGTTTGCCTTCTAAGTTTGGGGGCTCCTTCCCCACTCAGGGCTCCTCGATAGTGAATGTGAAGGGGTTGCCTCTCGGGCGGATATAAGGTTCTCTAATCAGCGAGAGATCTCTGTGGGCAAATAGAAAATGGTCTCCGAGCTGGTTAGTGCAAGTTGAAGGTCTTCTCCTCTACACCTTAGAGTGGCCACCAAGACGCCTTTCAGAAGCTGAATCTAAAGTCACCCAACACTGATCAAAGGTTTTACTCTGCAGATGGGGCAACTGAGGCCAAAGGAAGGAAGCTATTCTCAGCCATTCCTAATACAGTGTTTGTTGAGGACCTACTGTGTGTGTGTGTGTGATGGCAGAGAGACTGGGGAGAAAACCCGCTCCTACCCCTGTCCTCATGGGACTTATTCTCCAGATCAAGAAAAGAAACAGATATGTAAATATTGCCCAAGCATAGCAGGCGCTGGAAGGAAAAATAGAGGTGGTACCAATAGAGACCCACTTTGGGGGACCATTAGGGACAGAAAGTCTGTTAGCTAGAAGAGGTGGTCAGTGATGTGATATCTGAGACTTCCAAAGGCTTTGTCATGTAAAAAAAAAAAAAATGGATGTTACCAGCACTGTTGTTTGTAATCGCAAAACCCAGGAATGACCCAAATGCCCATCAACATGGAGTGCTGGGTAACACATTGTGGCAGGCTGAGTCCACGGAATACTATGCAGCCGTGAAAAAGAACTGCAGCTGCATGCCTCGACACAGATGGATCTCCAAGGCACACTGTGAAGGGAGAGCGGCAAGTGAAATAGGATACACAGCATAAACGCAACCATATGCCATACCTCGTGGGGATTTCTCTATGCTTTTAAGAATGAAATACAGTCCCGTATATTGTATAAGGATTTATATGTGTGTAGTAAAAGTTAAAACGTTCCTGGGAATAATGAATATCAGGATAGAGGTTTCTTCAGCATAGAGAAGGGAACCGTTATTAGGAGGATCCTAGGGGCCTCTGCATTAGCGATCTATCCTGTGTAAGTGATCCCACAGCACGGTGTTTAGAAGCAACGACAGTCATTTGTTAGATCTCACCGTTTTGGGGGATCAGGGGGTTCTGGTCCTCAGGAGGTTACCTTCAGTATCAACTGGGGCTGCAGACATTTGAAGCCCTGACCAGGGCTGGAAGTGGCCTCTGCATGTGGCCCGGGTTCCACCACATGGCGACTGGGTTCCGAACGTGAGCGCCGAGAGACAGACAGCTGGGCAGGAGCTCTATCCCTTCGATGACCTGGCCTCCAACATCACTCCGCCGCGGTCTCTTCCGCAGCAGCGCGTCACTGAGCCCCCAGCCCTCACTCGGAGGCGGAGCGGAACAGACGCTGCCTCTTGAAGAAAGGCGTGTCAAAGGCTTCGTGGACATATTTTAAAACCACGACACCGTCCATTGGGTTTGAAAAGTTTTCTTTCTTAAAGTGGGTGGTGAGAACATAATATATTATTCTCTGTATTTAAGTGTTTAGAAGCCCAGCAGGAGAAGGGAAGTGGGGAAGCTGAGCAGCGGTGAGGGAGGGGCAGCCGAGGGAGGCAGAGGGGTGGGCAGTGCCCAAATCACTCAAGGGCTCGTCAGCCAAGAGCACATCATGGGCAGAGCTGAGTCAGAACCCACGAGCAAGGCAGGGTGGGCTCTGCTTCCCTCCGAGGCCCAGCACCGGCGTTAGCCCGGCCTGGAGGAAGTCCCAGCGTGGGTGGCAATTCTTTCTCTGAACACCACTCCCAGGTACCCCGCTCTCCTGGTCTCCCATCTACTCCTGGCCCCTGACGCCTGGGTCATTTCCCAGAAGCCCCCACTTAAGTTAGCTTCAGGGATATTCCTCCATAGAAACACCCCTTGTTTAGAAACCCATATGCAAATACATATGCTTTTATTATACACACCCTTCTACACCATTTCCCCCTTTATCTATACTCTTTGGGGATTCTTCCATATTGTACATTCCTTTTCATAGCTTTATAGTACTTCATTATGAGGACATGCTGTAATTGTTTCCACCAACCCCTGACTCATAGAATTTTATCTTATTTGCCTTTGTAATTATTTTTTTGAACTTCAAATGCAGAGTCAAGTTAAAAACAACTCCTCAGTTCAGGCAAATTCTCATTGTTGACTCCTGTGTGAGCATGTATGCGCTCTCTCTCTCTCTCTCTCTCTCTCTCTCTCTCTGGCATGTGAGTACATGCACACATGCTCACATACACATACACATGCACATGCACACACACACACACACACACACACACACTTGATTTTATTTTTCTCTCTCTGTTTCATTTATCTCTTTTCCCCTTTCCATTTTATGTAGCTCTGTAGACCTATTCTGATGGATTCCATGTGTGTTCTTTGATATGTTAGCCTTCTTGGAGGACATAACCTGATTGTATGTGTATTGTTGCTTTCTGTGTATGCGCCTTAAATTTATTTTTGTTCTAGTGCTCATTTCCTGTTTAATGTGCCTTGGGATTGTGGCTCAGACTGTGGCCCCTAGAACTCCTTGGTTTGCATCTACCTCATTTTCCTCTCTAATACCCCAGCAATGGGCACCAGGGTGGTCTCTAAGTCTCTGCCACCCCAGCAGCACTGCCATGTTGTCCTCTGGGCTCTATGAGAATTTTCCTGCACAAACAGTCAAGAGTACAATTGCTGGGTCATGAGCTACATGTGTTTTAGTTATATTTTGCACCACAATAAATTACCCTCAAGTTAGAGGTTGCACAACCATTTGCTTGCAATTTTGTAGTTAGGAATTCAGGAAGGGCTCAGCTGGGTGGCTCATCTCTGAACCCTGTGTCCACTGAGACAGCCAAGGCAGGAGGTTCCCTTCCAAGATGGCTGGCTTCTTCGTTTATATCTGCAGCCTTGATGCACCCACGACACATACACATGCACACAGAGCCTCTCATCCTAGAGGACACCTCCCCACGGCTAGAAGGGCTTCTTCACAGCATGGCAGTCTCGAGATGGTTGAACTTCTTTCATGGCTAGCTTCTCCCAAGCAATCATTCAAAGAAAGAGGATGTGGAAGCTGCCAGTCTTTTAAGATCTGGGCCTAGAAACGGACACAGCATCACTTCTGCCATAGCCATTGGTTAAAGCAGTCCCAGGGTAGCCCAGATTCGGAGAACGGATACACAGACTCCCCTCTCAATGGGAGGAATGCCAGAAAATTGGTGGCATGTTTTATACACTCTGATATATATATATTTTTAACTTGACAGCTTGCTCTCCAGATGGCAGCTCCTCTCCCCACTCCCCCAGCACTATCTCCACATCTCCACCCACACTTAGCTCTGTGCAGCCTGTTCAGTTCTCCCTTTACACAGAAATAACGGTTCTTATATATGGGTCATTTCACCCATGTGCCAATATAATGTAGGCTACACTCCGGAAGCAGACATGCTAGGTCAAATGGTACACGCACTTGAATTTTGACAGATAGTGACCTTCAATAATCCTCAAGTTCCATCTCTTCATCCAGAATCTGAGTACTTCTCACTGCCTCTACCCACACCCCCTACTTACAAGCCAGCCTCCTTCCTGGGTCCCCAGCTTCTGGCATAGTTCATTCTCCACATGCAGCCAGAGGGGTCCCCGTAAAACCTAAGTCAGAGTCTGTCACCCCTCTGCTCAAGCCCAGGATGATCTCTCCCATTACTCAGTGTACAGCATTTTTTGTGATGGCTCTGAAGCCCTGAGTGTCCAACCTCATTCCTTCTTCCCTCCCCTTCTCTGTCCCACCATGGGCTCCAGGCAGGAGTTTAACCCACCAGACACACTCCCAACTCAGGACCTTTACATGGAACCTTTCCACTTTCCGAAATGCTCCCTCCTGAGGGGTCTCCACGGCTTTTCCTTCCTTCATCTGGGCCTGAGATCCAGCACCAGGCCTCCACCATCAGGCTCCACTTTCTACCCTGCTTTGATTCCTTTGTAACATTTCTTCTCCCAACATTCCATGTATCAAGCTGTGTATTTGCTTCTTGTCTCCTCTCCACATTACAAGCGCAGGGCAGAGGGACTGGGTTGGACTTGTTTGCTGCAAATTCTCGGCACCCCCATAGCACCTGGCGTTAAGTAGAGGCTCTACAAATATACCTCGAATGTTTGTGGAATTCAATCATCCACCACAGAGATTGTGCCACTCTGCGCTGCACCAGCAATGTGTGTGTGTGTGTGTGTGTGTGTGTGTGTGTATGTGTGTGTGAGTGTGTGTGTGTGTGAGTGTGTGTGTGTGTGTGTGTGTGTGTGAGTGTGTGTGTGTGTGTACCTTACTAACTTGAATTAACCTTCACACACGGCCACATTCAGATCCTTTAAGTTCACCCTCCCCTGCACAAGGACCTCCGGGACTCCCCGCTATCCTGTCTGGTACATCTCTACTGGAGCCCAAGACCTCTCCGCAGCAGGGCCAGTGTTTCCCCAGCTCTGTGGGGAGAATTTCATGGGTGACATTTTCTCCATGTTAAGTTTTCCCCTTACCAATTTTTTTTTTTTTTTTAGAATATTGGTATGAACTCCCAGTTAACTAAAAAAATAATAATAATAAAAATCATTAAGGGATAAAAGGGATCCTGACTCCCAGATGATTTCTCAATAACCATTTATTCTGTGCCATGATTAGAATAAATGCCATCAATAACAGCTGACCGCCGTGGTAGGTTGACTGGGTGCTAAGAGTGTTCTCAACAACTCTCTCAACAACCCTAGGGAGTTAGCGGCTCACATCAACCCCAGCTCACGGGCGAAGAGACACCTAGCTCAGGGGCAGAGCTGGGGTTTGGTCCGACGCCTCTCCCCGCTAAGGGGTGGCTGGAACCCCTCTGTTAGACAAGGACTTTCATGCCATTAATTCATTCAACTTTAAGGTCACACCTTGAAGTCCAAACTCCTATCGTTCCCATTTATTTGCTGACAAGAAAGTAAGGCGCAGCGCCCTGCTCAAGGCCGCACAAAGCCCTCTGCAGTCCGTCTGCCCGGCCTCACCTCCCCGGCAGCGTCCAGGATGTCACAGCTCCAACCGCCGATTTACAGCACAGGAAGGAGCCCGTCCAGGCCCGGGGGCGCGGGGCAGGGCTCTCAGGCGGTTGCCCAGAGATCCTGTTTACTGGCAGGGCCGGAGGCAAGCCAGACCAGGAGGGAGGGAGGCCCTGCGAGAGGCCGGCCCCACCGCCCCACATTCGCATCTTCAAAGCCTCGCCCTTGCACTCGCCCATCCTCAGGGCTCCCCCGCGGGGTCCCCAGTGTCACTTCCATGGAAAGTCCTCCAACCCTGGCTACAGTGGCTCAGCCCCAGCCTCTCAGCTCCAGCCCTTTCCTGACCCTCCTTTGCTCCCTCATCCAGACAGCCCTGTGCATGGGCCCCTGCAGTTCATTCGTTCATTCATTCATTCAGCAAATCAGCATTGAGTGGTTTAGGCACTAGGGATACATTCAAGAATAAACATGATCCATGCCCTATAGGTTGAGATTCTGGGGTAGGAAAGGGTCAATAAATAAAAACACACTGAGTAAAATGTATAGCACATTAGGCAGCTGTAAGGGCCCTGGCGAAATAAAAAAATAGAGAGAGGTGCGTGGTTTGGGAGGGGAAAGGAAGTTCCATGGTGTTAAGCAGGGTGGGCAGGGCCTCGGCGGGAAGAGGACATTTAAGCAGATACGTGAACAAGATGAGGAGGTGAGCCAGCAACCCCTGGAAGAGGAGTGTTCCGGGCAATGGAGCACTGCCCACAGCAAGTGCAAAGGACCTGAGGCCGAGCTGTGTCTGGTATATGAGGAGTAGCAAGGAAGCCAGTATGGCTGGAGAACGGTCAGTAGGGGAAAAGGTAGAAGATAAAAGAGGGGGGGTAATAGGGTGGGAGAGAAGGCAGATCACATAGGGCCTGGGGGTCATTGTAAGAATTTGGCTGTTACTCTGAATGAGCTGGGAGCCAAGGGAGGGTTAGAACAAAGGAGGGACAAGGTCTGGCTTGCACACTGTGGGGCGTCTCTGGTTACTGAGGAGAGCACACGGCACAGAGGGAAGGGGGGACCCGGGAGACTGTTGCAAGAATCCTGGCAAGAAACCTAGCTGGTTTGGCGCAGTAGATAGAACCTCAGCCTTCAGACTCAAAGGTCCCAGGTTCAATTCTGGTCAAGGACATGTACCTTGGTTGCGGGCACATCCCCTGTAGGGGGTGTGCAGGAGCCAACGATGGATGTTTCTCTCTCATCGATGTTTCTAACTCCCTCTCCCTTCCTCTCTGTAAAAAAAATCAATACAATATATTTCAAAAAGAAAAAAGAATCCTGGCAAGAAATGAAGCTGATTTGCCAGGTTGGTAGCACTGTTTCAGTTACTCTTTGTGTGTCATAAACTACCCCAAAATTCATTGGCTTAAAGGAACCACTATTTTACTATGCTCATGACCTCAGCCCCGGCATGGTGGGGCCGTCTTGTCTCTGCCGCCTGGTGTCTTGAGCCTCAGCTGGGAAAACTCTAGGCTGGAAAAGGATCAGCAGCCGAAGGCCAGAAGCATCTCCAGGCCCCTGGACCGGGATGACTTGAAGACTAGGACTGCCAGCAGGAACGCCCACACATGACCCTAGAACCCATATCCTCTAGCTTCCTCGAAGTATACGGCCTCACAGCACTTAGACTAATTACAGGGCAGCTCGGGGCTTCAGGGCCCAGCGTTCCCGTGAGCCGGGTGGAGCCCCTTTCTGACCCAGCCTCAGAAGTCACACAGTCACTCTGCCACAAAGCAGTGGCAAACCTACCCAGACGCAAGCGGGAGGAACACCGGGCCACGTTCTAAAACCACCACTGCCCTTAGCTTCTTCACGGCAAATGGAACGTTTCTTGTGTTGGCTGAGGGGGGCCGAGTGGTGGTGGTGGGGGACCCAGGGAGGAATCAGAAGTGGCTCTGCTCACCCAGGCTCACAGCCCAGGGACTGAAACAGCAGTCTCCCAGGGGTGTGGGCAGCCGGAGAGCAGGCCCAGCCTGGCGTGGTAGCCAGTCAGGGCAGGCTTCCTGAAGGGGGGATCGTGCTGAGCTGAGTCTTCAAGAGTGAGGGGTCAGTCAAGAGGCAGAGAAGAGACCATCCCAGGACAAGGAGAATTAGGAAGGCTCACCCTGGGAGGCAGGGGAGTGAGCTTGCGAGGTGGATTCTGACACCAATGGATGGTCTTGGTTCGAATCCTGTCCTCCCTGCTAGTGGCCAACCTCGGGCAGGCCACCTCACCTCCGCAAGCCTCGGTTTATTGTAAAACAGGAGTGATCATCATTGCACAGCCTCCCCGGGAGGGCAGGCATGCTAGCTGCCTGCAAGATAGAAAGAACCTCCAACGTTCACCTCTGACTAGGCCAACAGTCTGCAAACTCATTAGTCAACAGAGCCAAATATCAACAGTACAACGACTCAAATTTCTTTTGAGAGCCGAAAACCAATTTCTGCGCATGGGCCACGAAGTTTCAGTCGCACTGTGCGTGCGCGCCGGCACGTGGTGTTTTGTGGAAGAGCCACACTCAGGGGTCAAAGAGCCGCATGTGGCTCGCGAGTTTGCCGACCACTGGGCTAGGAAATCACAGGTGGTGGCCATCTCACTCGGGGTGCTCAGATGAGAGAGCAGGCAGAGACCTGCCACGGAATACAGGAGGGGAGGACCTGAATCACCCCCCATTCACCTGCCCCATTGCCCCCCGCCATCTTCTCTCACTCCGTGCCCTCCCCCCAAGTTCATTGAGGGAGGGGGCGTCACTTCTTCCTTGCACATGCCCCCACCCGAAGCGTCCCAGGAAGCCTCCCGAGGGGCTCGCCTGGCCCAGAGGTGGGGCCTGGAAGACAGGGGTGGTCCATGCCCCGACAAGGCTCCCGCTGCCTGCCTGCTCCCTGTCCCGCTCGGCAGGAATTCCTCCATTCCCATGGAGTTCCGGTGGGTTTTATGGGCCAGCCACACCAGACACACGGAGAAGAAAAACATCCCTCTGGAGCCCTGCTCAGCTCTCAGAATCTGGTTTCCGCTCCGCCGGAAGGAGCCCGAGCTGCTTTAACCCTCTGTGGGAGGGACCAGGGGTCTGACTGCAGATCCGCCCAGCTCCCTGTCCTGCCTGCCCACCACACTGGCTCCCTTCCTTCCCCAGTGGCTCTTGCTCTGCCCCCACGCACCCCAGGGCTCAGCCTTCCCCTCCCTGTATTGCCACAAAGGGCTCCAGACCCTTTGGAATCATCAGCAAAGCATGTGTGTATGCTTACTGTGTGCCAGGCACCTTGTAAGCCTTGGCTCATGGGCAATCATGGGGGCAAGTGGGATAAAATATGGGCATGGGGCTCAGATAGAAATGGGCCTGAGCCTGGCCAGTGTGGCTTAGTGGTTGAGCATCAATCTATGAACCAGGAGGTCATGATTCGATTCCCAGTCAGGGCACATGCCAGGATTGATCCCCAGTAGGGAGCGTGCAGAGGCAGCTGATCAATGATTCTCTCTCATCATTGATGTTTCTATCTCTCTCTCCCTCTCTGAAATCAATAATAATTTATATATATAAAAATTATTATTGAGATATATATATATATAGTTGTTGTTTTGTGTTTGTTTTTTTAATGAAAAAGAAAGGGACCTGAGATCCAGCTTTGCCTGCTCTAGTTTATAAGATCATGGGCAAAGTCTCTTAACCTGGTTGGGTCTCAGTTTCCTCATCTGTAAAATGGGCTTAATAATTGGCTCTATCTCATAGGGTTGTTATAGAGTCAACGAGATCAGATATGTAAAGTGTTTAGCATGTAGCCCTTGATAACTAATAGTTGTTGTTACTATTATTACTATAGTATCCTCCCCTTATGTGAGGGGGTACCTTACAAGACCATTAGTGGATGCCTGAAACTGAGACAGTCCTATTTTTTTTTTCTATACGTATTTACCTTTCTACTTAAAGGAAGCACTTTGGTCTTCTCTGGCATATCCAAACTGCCAGCACCACTACTCTTGCACGTTGGGGAAATAAGGGCTCCTTGACCACAGGCCCTATGAAACCGCGACCGTGGGTCTGATCACCAAGACAGCTACTCAGTGACTAAAGCGTGGGGAATGTAGACGCTGGAGAAAGGCCTGAGTCACGTCCCAGACGGGACCAAGCAGGATATTGAGAATTTCATCACCCTACTCAGAATGGTGTGCAATTTAAAACCTACCAACACTTACTTCTGGAACTTTCCCTTTAGCATGTTCGGATGGCAGTTGACCAGAGTAACTGAAGCAGCAGGAGGTGAAACCCAGATAAGGGGCCACCTGTACTCCTTCCCCCACAGGCCTGACTGGGAGGCGTCATCACCCACGTGTTACCAATGAGGAAAGGGAGGCTCTGGAACTGCTGTATGCCTTTGCCTGCTGTGTGCCTCCCTTCCTCCAATATCCATCAAGACAGTGAGACCTAAGCTTATTAAATAAATACAGTCAATTCTTATAACTCAGGGTCCCTATTTGCGAATTTGCCTACTCGCTAAAATGTATTTGTAAAGCCAGACGAATATTTGCCAGCGCTTCCACCGGTTTGTGCAGGGATGGACATTTTCATGGGCTTTTGTGCATGTTCCCAACTGATCAGGCCTTCTTTTTTTTTCTTTCTTTTTTTTAAAAATATATTTTATTGATTTTTTACAGAGAGGAAGGGAGAGAGATAGAGAGTTAGAAACATCAATGAGAGAGAAACATCGACCAGCTGCCTCTTGCACATCCCCTACCGGGGATGTGCCCGCAACCAATGTACATGCCCTTGACCGGAATCGAACCTGGGACCTTTCAGTCCGCAGACCGACGCTCTACCACTGAGCCAAACCGGCTTCGGCTGATCAGGCCTTCTTGTTGATGCTCTCAGACTGCAAACAAGTGTTCCTTTTGTGGCCTATTTAGGGACACACCTCAGGAATGTTTGTGCTTTTTGTTGATGAAAATGGCCCCCAAGCATAGTGCTGAGTGCAATCTAGTGTTCCTGAGCTCAAGAAGGCTGGGCTGCCCTAGCCAGTGTGGCTCAGTTGATTGGGCATCGTCCTGCGCACCTAAAGGTTGCCGGTTAGATTCCCTGTCAGGACACATGCTGGGTTTCAGGCTCGATCCCCAGTAAGGGACGTGCAGGAGGCAGCCAAGTGATATTTTGCTCACACATCAATGTTTCGCTTTTCCTTCCTCTCCCTTCCTCTCTCTCTTTCTCTTAAAAATCAATAAAAACATTTTTCAAAAAAAAGAAGACTATGATGCACCTGATGGGGAAAAGATGAGTGTCGATGAGCTTTGTTCAGGTGTGTGTTACCATATTGTCAGCCATGAGCTCAATACTAATTTATCAACAACTTATATCCAAAAGGTGTCTTTAAACAGAAACACACATACAACAAGGCTATGTACTGATTGCTTGACAAAATGTTGTGACCAGAGGCTCACAGGAAACTAATTCTGTATTTTCCCCAGGAGCACTATAGATGATGATGGTATGGACATTATTAGGAGGCCTCGATCTATTGACAATGGCTTGCATTTGACTGTACATAATAGAAGCCCAATACAGTGACTTCACCAAATAGGAGAATCCACTCCCCCAAACCCCCAAGAGGTTAGGGGCCAGTGTGGCTGCTCAAGGAGATCAGGGACCCAGCTATTCTGGTGTTTCACTCTGCCTTCCTTAGCATGTGATTGTGGTCCTCATGGCACCAAGATGGCTGCTACACTAAGAATTGCATCTCCATTCCAGGCAGAAAGACGGTGAAGGTAAAAGGCAAAGCCTTCCCAGGAGACTGTCATTCATCTGAGGAAGTGGACCCTCCACAGGAACTTCCATCTTCATCTCATCGGCCAGAAGGAGCCACATGGCTGTCCTACCTGCAAGGAAGGCTGAGGAGGGAAATGCTTAGTTAGACCAGCTGATTCCCTAGGCAAATTGGGGTTCTGTTGTTTGGGGGATATTGTGTAGATGAACAACAGGGTCTGCATGCCGATCCAGAAGGGCAACCCACAAATACACCTATTGTGCTGGCATCACTATGGACAATTAGGATAAACTAAAACAAAACTTCATGGGACTCCCTCACTTAGACTCCCCTAACATCCCACTAAACTTGATCCAGGCCACCTTTCTCAGGAAGCCTTTCTGGATTGCTCTGGGTATCTGAGCTCACTCTTCTTTAAAATCCTGTCTGAGCTGGGCTCCAAACCAGAAACTAGGGGTAGCATCATCTGCCCATGTCTGGGTTCTCTGGGTCCCCAGTTTGCACCCCCACACTGTCTAGTATGCAGAGGGGAGGAAAATTGTCCACAGGCACAAGTCAGCTGCACTACTCCTAACATTCAATCTTAAAGATTTTCAACAGGACTTCTTGAATTTTCAAAGGACTCCTTAAACAGCAGTTTCACTTAGCATCATCTTGATCTTCTACATCACCTTGGTAACTCCGTATAACTGGTATTAGGGCCAACCAAAGCCTAGTGGGTACCTGGCAGGCTTAATTATTTTAGCACTTCCTTCCATTTGACAGTCGTTAAGCATCAGCCCAGGGTTCCTTCAGAGGGATGAAATGGAAGGAGGGCGCCCACAGCAGCATCAGCTTCCTCTCTGTTATGGAGCAATTCTGTGATGGCCCTGAACTTGCATCTCCCAGTAGGGCCAACCTGAGCCAAGTGGGTACTTGTGCAGGATCAACAAAACCCGCACTGCAGCTAACAGACCCATGCTCCCTGGAGCAGAGATTTGTGAGCATCTAAGCTTATAATATCATGGAAAGGCTCTTCTCTCTGCAAACACCACCACAAGCAACTCATCAAAGAATTCCCATCCATTCCCTAGCTGTGTGACCTTAGGCAAGTTACTAAGCTAGTCTACTCACCTTGTTGTACCGAGATTCCGTGATCCCCAAAGACCAGCAGGGAGCCAAGTCCGATGCAATTAACAAGAGAGCCTCTTCCATGTTAACATGGGCTCTGTGCCACTCATGCTGACAGCATGGCGGACGAGAGAGCGAACTTCGACAAGTCCAGGGGTTTTACACCGGTGGTGATGACCCTGATTGGTTGGGTGAGGGCTAGGGTCCAGTTACACAAAATGGAGGATAGCTCCGCCCTGCCCCACAGAAGAGTCAGGGTTCTAGTCAGGAGTTAGCCTTGCCCTGCCCTGCCCTCTCAACCTGTAAAACGGGAATATTAATGGTGCTTAGCTCGTGGGGCTGCTCTGAGAGAAAATGCATACAAGTGCTTAGAAGAGTGCCTAGCACAGAGTAATCCCTCAATTATATTGTTACTAGAGGCCAGGTGAACAAAATTTGTGCACAGGGAGGGGGCATGTCTCTCAGCCCAGCCTGTGCCCTCTCTCAATCTGGGGCCCCTCAGGTAGGTCCCTAGGCCTGGCCAGCTATCAGGGCCTATTGGGGCTTTCCTTTCCCTGGCTGCCAGGAGCTGGCCCCACCCCGTCACTGCCACTGTTTGTCATCTGTGTGGTGCTGCCCCCCATCTCATCCCCGGCCTGGTTGCCTTCCTCTGTTGGCAACAGGTGTGGGGTATGATTGCTTGGCTGACCTGGGCCTCCCTTGGCAGGGCAATTGTGGGGCGATGGCAGGCCTCCCCAACCAATCGCATCACACCACCTTGGCTGGCCATGGCACCAGTGCGTGTCATAGCGTGGTCGTCCAGAAGGTTATCCGAAGGTCGTTCTGTTGTTTGGGCGTTCAGTCGATTTGCATATTACCTTTTTATTATTATAGGTTATTTCAATTTACATTGCACTTCCCCTAATAGAAATGCCAGAAAACACATTTTTATCCCAACTGTTACATTTCCAGTGGTGTTTTAGAGTCCCTTAGAGAGTGGGGCTCTGGGACTGAGCCCAGCTCTGCCTGGTAACCAACGCCCTCCTGCCCACACCCCCTCGCTCCTATCAAACATGCTGAAAGAAAGAATAGAACCCACGCTCACTGAGGTGGGTGTCACTGATAACAGCTTGGAGAAATGTCTGCTCAACTGTTTTCTCTATTAACCGTGTTTCCCCCAAAATAAGACATCCTCCAAAAATAAGACCTAGAGCATGGAAAGATAAGACATCCCCTGAAAATAAGATCTAGCGCAACTTTGGGAGAAAAAATTAATATAAGACACTGTCTTATTTTCAGGGATACAGGGTTGGTGTCTGGACCAGGATTGGGGAGGGAGCATGAGTAGGAGGATCTTTAATCAAAAAGCCTAGAAATGCAGATTGAAATAAAGCCTACAGCTGAAACTGGTTTGGCTCCGTGTATAGAGCGTAGGCCTGCGGACTGAAAGGTCCCGGGTTCGATTCTGGTCAAGGGCATGTACATTGGTTGCGGGCACATTCCCAGTAGGAGGTGTGCAAGAGGCAGCTGGTCGATGATTCTCTCTCATTGATGTTTCTAACTCTCTATCCCTCTCTCTTCCTCTCTGTAAAAAATCAATAAAAAATATATTTAAATTAAATTAAATTAAATTAAAAAATAAAGCCTACAAAGTTTTTGGCTGCAAGATTCCTTTAACATGCTAGTGTCCCTCAACTTTCTAGCAGGAGGGTGCAGAATGCAACTTCCCGGACTTTTTTTGCTTTTATCCTGGGACTCTGGCCATCTCCCAGAACAAGAGCTCCCAGCAATTCAAAGGCACCAGCCCCATGTGGTGGGAGCCATGTGAGTGAAGTCAAGTCAGTAGAGCTTCCTCACTACCTGGACAGAACAACAGAACACAAAACCTTTCTCCATGTGCGAAAGCTGTGAACGTTTACTTAGCACACTCATTCAGCCGATATTTCTGGGTGCTTATTATGTTTCAGGTACTGACTGGGTCGTGATCTCATTCTCTAAGAATTTCTGTGGGATGAGGCAAGAGGGGAAAGTCGCTGTCAGGCCTAAGTCTGCTTCCATCACTTACAGGTTGTATGACCTTGAGAAAATTCCTGGTAAAGATTAGATAAAGATAACAGCCAATGCTTAGACAGCACAGACCATGTGCCAGAAATCTTACAAACTAGTGTGTTTTGACTCCATTTAATCCTCCCAATAGCCCTATGTAGGCAGGCTTGGCTGGCCTGGGTGGGGCGATTATGATCCCTGTTTTACAGACAAGGGAACTGAGGCACAGAGAAATTCAATACATTTCCCAACATCGCTTGGCTGGTAAGTGGCAGAGCTGAACCTAAGCCACCTGGCTCCTGAATCTCTAACTTCACCATGTGACACTGTATTATGTCCAGAGATAGCACCTGTGGTGGTTACCAACATCACCGGTTGTTTCCCGATATCCATTCTTTCTTCGTTGCTAGTGGAAGCCTAGTATTCGGCTGGTTGCAAGGCCATGTGCAATGGAGACTACATTTGTCAGCCTCCTTTTCAGTAGAGCACAGTCAGATGACAAGGTCTGGCCCATGGGGCATGGGCAGATGTGAGATCCTAACTCCCAGACAAGTGTCCTCAAAGGGTGAGGTGTGCCCTTTCTTTTTCTGTCTTTCTCCTTTTTGCCAGTTGCAATGCGGACCGTATTGCTCCAGCAGCCACACTGGTCCATGAGACAACTTCGGGAGCGGAAGCCACGTGTGGTGGAGCAAAAGGCTAGGCAGAGCCTGGGTCCCTGACACCATCTGCCTTAGATATCTAATGTTGTATGACAAAATACCCTAAATGTAGGGGCTTACAACACCAATGATTACCTTTTTCTTTTTCAGTTATTTTCTCAGTTCCCGTGGGTCAGACATTCAGGATCCGTATCCGAGGAGGCTCACTCACATGGGTGGGAAGTTGGTGCTGGCTGTCGGCTTGGGATGTCGGTTCCCCTCTCCATAGAGCTCTCCACAGGAGAACTCGAGTGTCCTCATGTCATGGTGGCTGCTGTCCCCAGAGTGAGTGACTCAAGAGAACAGGCAGAAGCTCAGTGCCTTATCAGCTAGATTCGGAAGGCACACGCTGTGACGTTTGCCGTATTCTTTTGGTCACACAGTCAGATCTGACTCAGTGGGGCCTACGCAGGGAGGTGAATGCCAGGAGACAAGGATCATTGAAGGCTACCTGGGAGGCTGGCTACCACACCACAAAATGTCACACTTGCAAACACCGTGCACATGAGGGAGAAATACTTATCTTTTTTTAAAAAAATATTTTTTTTATTAAATTATTATCTGTGTACATATTTTAATACTTACCTTGTTGAACTGAACTTAAGGTTATGATTACGTATCTATGAGTCCTGAACAAAAAAGTAGGCCCTCAATAAATTCTATTGTTGGTCTTTTTCTCCAAGTAGGTTGAGGTGTAATACGATGTCTGCACATACACATGTACACATGTACCACCACCATCTTGGTCAAGGTTTGGTACAAAGTAGGTGTAGGAGGCTGTATATTCGCCTTTTCATTCAATCATTTATTCAGTCCATCAGTCACTCAGTCAACAAGTATTCATTATTGCCCACAGTGTGCCAGGCTCAGGTCTAGGATTCTGGGATACATTCCCTGCCTTTAGAGGATGCACAGTCTAGCGGAGGAGGCAACACAATGAGATGGAAAACAACCCATTTCCCTGCCACTAGAGAAATGCAGACTGAAACAGGAGGTCAAATGATTCCAAGCGCCAAGGACAATGTGGGGGAAATGGTCTCTCATGCCCAGCTGGTGGGCATGTGGGGCTGCAGCAGGCCTCCAGCCTAAGCATCCTGTCCTTGGGTGCCCATCCCAGGAACACACACTGGAGTCTATGAAAGTCACACAGCAGAAGTTCACAGCTTCACTTGGGGACGCGGGAGGTGGAAGTAGCCACAGTGTCCATCACTAAAGGGATGGAAAGAGGAGACACGGGGAATTTATGTGTGCCATGCACCCTAAGCCACAGTCAGAAGCAAGGGACTCGAGTTAAACTCAGCTCACTGAGCACAGTGTTGAGTAACCAAAACAACCCTAAAAACAGATCTATAGAAATGACCATTTGCATAAATTTATAACCCACTCACACAAATCAGCACTATATATTTTATAAGGATACATAATAATTTAAGGACAGGAATCAAAAATATTAGAGTGAACCCAGAGGGCATGAGTGGGGAGGGGTGGGGGATTGGAATGGGGGGTTGAGGACAAATATGTGATACCTTAATCAATAAAGAAATTAAATAAAGAGAGAGAGAAAGAGAGAGAGAGAGAGAGAGAGAGAGAGAGAGAGAGAGAGAGATGCCGTAAAGCTACCCAGTACAATATTGGTGAGGGAATAAACAAATAGGACAATGGCCTGGAATAGAAAGCCCAGAAATAGACCCCATAAATACAGGCAACTGGTCTTTGACAAGGGAGTAAAGGCAACACAATGGAGCAAAGTCTCTTCAACAAATAGTGCTGGAGCAACGGGGCGCCCACAAGCAGGCACATGGATCTAGACCCAGGCTTTACAGCCTTCACCAAAATTAACTCAAAAATGGTTCATAGACCTAAATGTGAAGCACAGAACTATAAAATTCCTGAAAGATAACGTAAGAGAGAAACTATGGTTTTGACTTTGAAGGTAGGTACACTAAAGACATGGCCCATAAAAGAAATAATTGATAAGCTGGACTTCATTAAAATTTAAAACCTCTGTTCTGCAAAATACAATATAAAGAGAATTAGGCCCAGCCAGCATGGTTGAGCACTGGGCCATTACACTAGTTGAGATATATATATATATATATCACTCTGGTGAGTGAATGATGTTGATACTGGAGAGACTATTCCTGTGTGGAGGCAAGAGGCATGTAGGACATCTCTGTACCTTCTCACTTGTGTTGTAGACCAGGCAGCTCTATAAAAACAAAGTAGTAAAAATATTAGAGTGGGTACCCTGCAGGGGCTAAAAAATAAAAGTGGGGAATCGGGGATGAAGGGAGAGAAGTCAAAATACATTTGTGATCAACACTACAAGACTGCACCAAAGTTGATGAGGAGAAGCAAAACTGAGAGGCTACACTGAGCTTCGGCGGAGTAGGGCTGTCCGGTCAGACCCGGAGGGACGGGCACTGCAGGCAGGGAGGACAGCTGGGCGCAGGCTCTGTGATGTGCAAAGCCGATGCCTCAGAGGAACTCCAAATGTCTCAGCAGGACTGACGCCCAGGGTGCCCTGGTTAGAAAGGCAGGTCATCCTCTTACCCGACAGTCTCCTCCTCCACCCTCACACACCTCTGGGCTGCCCGAGAGGTCACGGGGTTGGGGAAGGAGACCCCGACTGACCTGAGCTCCTTCACTGGCCCGCTGTGTGGCCTCAGGCAAGTCACTTTCCCTTTCAGAACCTCAGTCTCTTCATCTGTAAAGTGGGTATAAAAACAGTATCTACCCCCCAAGGTTGTAATGGGGAGGGAGTGAGATGAGCAAAATACACAGCCCCTGCCCCGTGAGGCTTGTATTCTAGTGGACAAAGAAATATGTGCTATGTTCACTTCCATAGTCCCAGAACCAAGAACTGTGCCGGGAAAAGAGTAGGTGATCAATGAATAGTTGTGGATGAACGAGAAAGAAGTAAAGCAGGCCCTAACCGGTTTGGCTCAGTGGATAGAGCCTTGGCCTGCGGACTGAAAGGTCCCAGGTTCGATTCCGGTCAAGGGCATGTATCTTGGTTGCGGGCACATCCCCAGTAGAGGGTGTGCAAGAGGCAGCTGGTCGATGTTTCTCTCTCATCGATGTTTCTAACTCTCTATCCCTTTACCTTCCTCTCTGTAAAAAAAAAAATCAATAAAATATATATTTTTTAAAAGGAAAGAAAAGAAAAGAAGTAGAGCAGGGAGAGGGGAGGTGCAGGGTGCTGGGAGGTGGAAGGGACAGGTGCTGGTTCAGTCCCAGCAGTCAGGGAGGCCTCCTGAGGAGAGGAGATTAGAGGGGAGGTTGGGGGAAAAGGGAATGGGACGTGGAGTTATCTGGGAAAAGGGCATGCCAGGCAGAGGGGAGCTCCAGGGTGAGTGAGGAGGCCAGTGTGACCGGAGCAGAGGACAGAGGAGCCGAAGCCTCTTGTGCGGGGGAGCTGAGAATGAGCCAGAGCCGCCCCTCCGCCGCTCACACACTGCCACCAGCTCCTCTCAGCCGGTGAGCGCTTGTGGGGTCAGTCAGGCCCGGGCTCTTTTGGCATAAACTCAGGGAGCCATCAGCAGCCCGGCTAAGGGGTACCATTTTTCAGTTTTCAGAGCAGGAACCTGAGACTTCAAGGAGCAGCTCGCCTTGGGCCGGAACCCTCTCTCTGATGCCAGACCCTGGCTTGCTCCAGCCACATTGTCCTGGAATTCTTTGTTTACAACTCGCCTTCCCCTCTGGGCTTGCCTGCAGGCCGGGCTCAGTCTCATTCATGATTTTTATTTTTCTCCCGGGGTCCCATGTGTCAAAACCTGCCTGTGGAGCAAATGAATGAATGAGCCTACCACGCATGCCCCCTCCCGCCTTCCTCCGGGGCCAAGTTCACGCCCTGTTTGGCTTCTCCCATCAGGCTGGAGAGGAGAGGGGGCTGGACAGAGGAATTTCAAGCCACCTGAAGGTGAAGAACTGAAGAGAGGGGACGAAGGGGGGGGGGGGGGGCGGGAAGCGAAAGTGAAGGGCGCCGGGAGCCCCCGTAAGGAGGCGCAGACAGGGAAGGAAATCTCCCGGCAATAATTCATGGCTCAGGAAGCAGCAGCCTGGCCTGGGGCTGCCTGTGGGACTGGCCCCGCGGAGAGGGGGCTGTGCAAACCTCCCTCTCCACCTCAGGAAAGCCCAGCCTGGCCAAGGTCATGGTCAAATGAAGGGGCAGGAGGAGCCAGGTGTGGGAATAGACTTTTCTTCAGACAACAGGGTCTGGAGTCTTCAGGGGCTGCTCTCCCGGCAGCCAGGGGACAGCCTGCAGCCCCACCCCCCAATCTGGCCTGGGTCAAGGAAGTCGGTAAAGCACATGGCAGGGCTGGGAAGCGTCTTCAAGAAAGGAAGGAAAATGGAGCCAGAAAGCACCTTGGAGCTTTTCAACTCCACTCCCTGCACTCTCTCTGGCACCCGAGCTGCCGTTGGAGCTGAAGAGAAAGTTATTGTCCAGGCCAAGTGGATGCAGTCTTGGCCAGTCCCCAGGATGGAGCTGGGAAGGAGGCATGAGTGACACAGGGACCCCAGACATCATCAGCTCAGCTACTCTTCCCAGAGCCTGAGGAGGAAGACATGCCAGACTGGGCAACCTAAGGTTTCCGGAAGGAAGGCAGGCAATAGGGAAGATAGCCTGTGTGTGCGTGAGTGTGTGTGTGTGTGTGTGTGTGTGTGTGGTGTGTGGGGAGTGGGGGAAGAGGGTTGGCATTCCAAGCAGAAGAAACCGCCTGGGTTAAAGTGGAAGGTATCTATAGAAGTCAGGGGGTCTGCAGCTGTCCAAGGTGTCCCTGTGAGGAAAGAGGAAGAGAAATTTGCATCTGATTCTAGGGGTGGGGGGAAAGGTGAGGGGCATAGTGCCCCCACTCACCACTTGTAAGACTATAGGCCAGAGCTCTTATCTGGAGATTAGGGGTTCTCCCCCACGACCTCAGTGAGGAGCACTAAGCTCAGTAAGGTGTCTGTCTGGTGTCTGGCACACAGTAGGACCTCAACCAAAATGTCAACTCTGTAAAAGGCAAAGAGTTTGTTTTGTGAAAATCTGTATCGTCAGACTTTAAACCATGCCTGACCCATAGGAAGGACCTGAGACATATTTATTGAATGACTAAATGAATGAATGAGCTACTGGTGTTTTTGTTCTTTTATTTAAAAAAAAAAACAGACACTTTTATTGATTTCAGAGATGAATCGAAAGGGAGAGAGAAAAACATCAATGATGAGAAAGAATCATTGTTTATAGCTGCCTCCTGCACGCCCCCTACTGGGAATGGAGCCCGCAACCCGGGCATGCGCCCTTGATCGGATTCGAACCCGGACCCTTCAGTCCGCAGGCCGACACTCTATCCACTGAGCCAAACCAGCGAGGGCTAGTGTTTTAGTTCTTGCTTTGCTTTGATTTTGTTGCTTTTTTGTCCTCGGGGATGTGACACCTTATTTGGAAAGATTATAATGTTTCTCCAAGTGTTCTCCACGGACATCCCCAGCGTGGATGTCCTGCTAATTCCTGGGCCCAGGTCCAGACCTGCCAGATCAGAATGGGAGGAACCAGGCATCTGTACTGTCAAAACCCCTTCTCCCCTTCCCCAGTCCTTACACAGGGGCGTTTCAGAACCACAGAATTAGCAGCACAAAAACCCGAGCTGCTTTCTCCCCATCCTCCTACCGAACGAGAAAGCTGAAGCCCGGCCAGAGGGGACCTGTTGGCAATCTCTGCAGGGTCAGGATGCGGGTACCAAGTCCGTTTTTGCGCACAAGCCACCGGTCCCATCCAGACTGCCGGCGGCGCTTGACCGGCTCGCCCGCGGGGACCGGGAGCTTTCGGGGCGGGCCACCCGCTCCCGGGACGCTTTCAACCCGGGGGCCGGGGGGGCGGCGGGCGAGTCGCCATTGGCCGGGGCCCGGCGGGCGCGTCCTCATTGGCCAGGAGGGAGCCCACCCGCCCGGGCCGGGGCGGCCGCGGGGCTGGCCCCTCCCTCGGCTATAAGGCGGCGGCCGGCGGGGCCGTGGGAGCGCGCGGAGCGCACGGCGGGGCGCGGCCGAGCCTGGGGCGCGGCGCTCGGAGGGACGCGGTCCCGGTGCCCATGGCGTTCGCGCTGCTGCGCCCCGTCGGCGCGCACGTGCTGTACCCGGACGTGCGGCTGCTGAGCGAGGACGAGGAGAACCGCAGCGAGAGCGACGCCTCCGACCAGTCCTTCGGCTGCTGCGAGGGCCTGGAGGCGGCGCGGCGCGGCCCGGGGCCCGGGGGCGGCCGGCGGGCGGGCGGCGGCGGCGGCGCGGGCCCGGTGGTGGTGGTGCGGCAGCGGCAGGCGGCCAACGCGCGGGAGCGGGACCGCACGCAGAGCGTGAACACGGCCTTCACGGCGCTGCGCACGCTCATCCCCACCGAGCCGGTGGACCGCAAGCTGTCCAAGATCGAGACGCTGCGCCTGGCGTCCAGCTACATCGCGCACCTGGCCAACGTGCTGCTGCTGGGCGACGCGGCGGACGACGGGCAGCCGTGCTTCCGAGCGGCCGGCGGCGCCAAGAGCGCCCTGCCCGCCGGCCCCGACGGCGGCCGCCAGCCGCGCTCCATCTGCACCTTCTGCCTCAGCAACCAGCGCAAGGGGGTGAGTGCGAGGCGCCCCGGGACTGCGGGCGGGAGGTCCTCGGGGTCAGGGCTTCTAACGGAGCAAAATGGGGCCAGAGACCCCAGTGGGGAGAGGGGGACGCGACGTGGAGTTCGTGGGGCGTGCGGTGCTCTCATCCCAGGGTTTGGTTGGGAGCAGAACCACTTGCTTTCTGTCTCCCAGGCAGAAGGGGTGCAGGGAAGCCCAGAGCGCACGCAGGATTGAGACCAGCGATCTTCCACGTTTTTCATCTCATGGCACACATAAACTGATTTCTAAAATTCTGCGACACACCACAACATATATTTTCTGTTGATCTGTCAAAAAAAAAAGTATAATTTTGATTCATTCACATCAGACCGCTATTGTTGTGTTGGCTGTTATCGTTTAAAAAAATTATATATATATATATATATATATATATATATATATATATATATATTTTAATTGACCAGAGAGGAAAGGAGAGATAGGAATATCAATAACGAGAGGGAATCATTGATCGGCTGCCTCCTACACACACCACACTGGGGATCGAGCCACCTGGGTCTGTGCCTGACCAGGAATCGAACCGTGACCTCCTGGTTCAACCCCTGAGCCTTGCCAGCCAGGCCTGTTATCATTTTTTACTTGACTATCTAAAAGGAAAGAAATCAGTGCCCCTGGTTAATTACCTAGGTATTGCATTAAAAATTCATCCAGGGAACTTACCCTCCTCTCCCCCGCCCCAGCCAAAGGTGTGCTAGGAAGAGGGCACGAGGAAATAATAGCAAAGGCCATCATTTATTGAGCTCTTCCTATGTGCCAGATGCTTTCCTGGTCTTTTTTTTTTTTTTTTTTTTTTTACCTTCACAAGTACTTCATCGGGCTGGTGGTGATCCTGCCTGTGAGGCTGTGAGGCAGGGATGCCAGCACTTCCGCGGCTGGGAAGCCAGAGGCAGGTTCTGAGCTTGCCTGAGCTACCCTAACCTTGAAACAGTGGTCTCCTTTCCAGAGACCTGATCCAAGGCAGGTGACGGAGAAGGGGATGCATACCTGCAACCCAGAGCCTGAGGTACCCAGCTGAGGAGCAGTAGGAGTGAAACAGGGGTTTCCTGGGCACCCAGCCCCAGAGGGATGCAGTGTGGGGCGAGGGCACTGTGGACCCCGCTTGGCCGAGCTGGAGTTAAGCTCCTCTGCTCTGCTCTGCCCTGGGTAAGGCTGAGAAGCAGGCTGGTGGAGTTGAACGGGGCTGGGTAGCCGCAGAGGTTGCCAGGGGCCTCTCTTGGCTAAAAGCTAGTTCTCCTGCCCAAGCCCCAAGGAGCCTGCTTCATCCCCAGCCTTTCCCTTTCTGACCTGGGCTGTTCTTGCAGGAAGGACTCTGGTCTGTGTGAAACTTTGGAGTCCAGCGGCTTCCATGTGTATCTGGGGAGGTAGAGGCTAAGAATGGCCCATAGCCCTCTCAAAAGTGAAAGCGCACGGAGTCAGGCCTCTGAGTTCTTCAGCCTTCGGTTCGTATGGCTGCCTTATGAGGTCCTGGCCCCAGACCATCCCTTTGGCTCATCACCCCCATGGCTGCCTCCGTTTCGCTGAGGGTCCCTGCTGCTCTCTGCTGTGGGCCCCGGTCTGTGCTTCAGACTGAGTTGGGAAGTTGGAGTGGGCCCTTCGAAAGCTAGCCTGGGGTGTGGAGGGCCCTCCGTGGTGCTCCCTGGCCGCCTTCCACGCTGCTGTGCCCCGTCGTTCCGCAAACCTTACTACCAACGGCCGCCTTTCGTCAGCTGGAACATCCTCAGAGAAGCAGGTGTGGACCCTCACTCACCGCAGTCAGGAGCTCCCGGTGCGGGGTCAGGGCCACGGGCGAGGAGGTGAGGACAGGGATGCTGCGGCCTGATGGTGGGCACGGGGAGAGACTGAAGGGCTGTCAGAGCCCACAGGTAGCCCACAACCAGGGAGGGGGCTGGCTGGGTTCCTGGCGGATGCCTGGGAATGGAGTCAAGCAGGTGAGGGAGCACAGACCGGTGCTCTGGAAGCAGGGCACAGCAAGAGTTGGAGCCAGACCCGGAGAGGGAACAGAGAAGATGGTGAAGGTGGTGGACAGAGAGGCAAGCCAGAGGCTGGCCAGTCCTGGCGGTCTTGATGAGCGTTGATCTACTGTGCTAAGCCCTCGCCATGGGTCACCACCGCTCAGCAGCCTGCAAAGGAGGTGCTCTGGCTATCCACACCTGCTTAGAGATGCTGTCACTTGTTCAGATACACAGCCCATGGTGGAGCCAGGATTCGAACTCAGGCCTGGGTGATTGGGACGTGGAGAAAGTTAGTGTGGGATGGCCTGTAACTGCAGGCCCGGGGGAGAAGGTGTCTCTGTCATGTGCCCATCGTAGGTAGGTTGGTCTCAGGTCTGTCCCGCAGGTCATGAACCCTTGCCTGGGTCTGGCTGTTTGCTTGGGATCTGTTACAGGACCAAGAGCCCAGCCAAATTTGGCTACAGAAGGCATGCTCTCAATCCACAGGCTCCTCTGGGAATCGGTGAAAGGGGCCCTCCTGGCCAGCTCTGGCCCCTCGAAGATTCGATTGGAAGGAAAGCACCTGTCTTAGGGAGCTCCTGGGGGCTCCCTTCTGAGTTTTGGGGGGTCAGGGAGCTCTAAGAGTCCAGACCCTGCCCCTTCACTGGCTGGCTGGTCTGGTGTTGAGGTCACCATGGAAACAGCTCCCTGGCGGCCTTCTGGGGTAGAAGTACCAATTGTGAGATAGAAAGGGAGTTCTTGTCTCTGCTCTGTTTCCCCTTTTATCCCCTGGGGGTGCGGGTGGGATAGGACTGTCTCAGAAGGCGCTCCCCGGTTGATGCTCTCAGCTATGGAGCAGGAGTGGCACCGAGGGCTCTATGGTGAGGGGGTGCCATGACCAGATGCTGCTGACAATACTTGTGAACGCTGAGCACTTACTGTGTTCCCGACACTGTGCTTAGGGCTTTCTCAGGGTTCATGTCGACACAGTAACTCCACTTCACATGTGGGGAGCAGAGGCTCGGTGAGGTGGAGTCACTTGTCTGAAGTCCAGCAGGTAGTCCAAGGCATAGCAGAGATCGAAGCTCACATCCGTCTCCCTGGAACCCTCTTCCTAACCACGGTGCTTCCCAGAGCCCCTGGCGCCGAGTTCCTAAGAGAGGCAGGAGCTGGGCCTCATCAGGGCCTCTTCAAGTGCTTCTGGCAGTTTACAAGCTGCTTCCACAGCTGCATGTGCCAGGAGAATAATCTTGTCCCCATTTCATAGATGACGAAACTGAGGTTAGGCCCCAGCATTCTCATGGGACTGAGGTCTCAGTGACACCGGACTCGGGGTGGAGGTGGCTCTTCCTGAGGACACAGAGGAAAGGGTGGGAGGCCGGTTTTCTATCCCCCGTCCTCAACACTAAGCCCTCCTCCCCCTACCCCATCCCCCCTTCTCAGACACTCCTGCCAGAGTTTGTCTGAGAAGCCCAAGCCCCGGGCTCTGCTGGGACTGTGGCCTCAGCCCTCAAAATAGCCCTGCCTGTGAATGAACACGCTGTCCCTGGGCCCAGAGAGCCTCAAGGGAGGCTTGGCTCACATCTGGATGGATCTGCCCCAACCTGGGCCCAAGGGTGGAGGGGAGCAGGGGGCAGAGCTCCCAGATGGTCAGCCCTTTCTCCGGATGGCTGAGAAAGACGCCTGTCCCAGCACCTCCTAGTGAAGCCCAGAGGGTGAGACTGTACAGTGGGATTTCAGACACCATCACGTCCTGGAAACAAGACAGACTGTTGGACAGCACGCATTTCCAGCCCAGCTCTTCTACCAACTGGCGGGGTGCCTCTGGGCCAGTCACTCAACAGCTGGAGACCTTTAATGGCTGTGACCTCGCTGGCTTACAGTGAGGATGAAGCCCACGTGTCAGACCTCGGAATATTGGGCAGAAAATGCCCCTGTGCGGGGAGGGCCGGTGGTCTGCTACCATCAGCTCGGCTCCCAGAGGTCACCACTCATGCAAGCAGCATCCATTGGCACCTGCTACGTGCCAGCTCCTGGGCTGGAACGGGGGCCACAGAGGGAAGACCATTCCCCAAGCTCCCAGCCTGAGGGAGACAAAGAGAAACCCAGTCACTCCCCTCCTGAGATATCCTGGGGAAATGTCCCCGGAAAGGCAGGAAGTGCCGGCCGGTTGCAGGAATAGAGAAACCTTCCCAGGGAGATAGGAGCAGAGAGCATGTTTCCTGGCAGAGGGAACACACTGAGGGAAGGCTGGGAGGAAGAATCCATAGACTCCTTCTGAGGTCAGTGAGCAAGTCGTTGGGCATAGAGCCAGGCACCGGGGAGAACCGCTGTGGGCTTTGCTTTGCCCTTTAATGTGAGATAGTTATGTATTGGATTCTCTTTAAAAGGCAACTGACCACATAGGGAAGAAATGAGGAAGGTAAAAAATGCCTCTCTCCCATTCTGTCTGCCCACCATCAAATTCCTCCTCTCTGAGGAAATCTATTAGCACTTTCTTATGTGCCCTTCTCTCTCTCTCTCTCTCTCTCTCTCTCTCTCTCTCTCTCTCTCTCTCTCCATCTCAGCACACAGGTTCCTGTGTGCCTTTGTCCTTAAATAATGTTATCTCGACATCATTCCATTGCAGTTCATAAACAGTTTCTTCTGCCCTATGCTGCAGGGAACTTCATCGTGAGGCTGTGATGGATTTATTAAGTCCCGCGTTCATTGCCATCTGACCCGGCTTCCTCGTACTTATTTTTCCCCTCCTGTAGAGTGGCCGCCGTGACCTGGGAGGCAGCTGCTTGAAGGTGAGGGGGGTGGCCCCGCTTCGAGTGCCACGGAGGTGAGCCTGGACCCCGGTGGCGTTTGCTCCAAGCAGGACCCTGGAGAAGGAAGCCGGAGGCCAGCCGCGGGGTGAACAGGGGAGAAGACCCCAGGAGCCGATCCTACCCCTCGATTGGATAGGGACCAGAGGACAAAGGCTTGGGCCCATGACCCCCCCGGACAGGCCCCCTGGGACATCTCTACCCCACCGTGGAGAGCTGTGAAGACCCACCCAGCTGGCCCCAGCCCTGGCTGGTCAGAGACAAGGCAGAACTTTTGGAAAAACAAAGACTGTTGGTGACAGAGGGTGTGTGCATGTCTGTGCGTGAGTGAGTGAGTGAGTGTGTAAATGTGTGTGTGTGTGTGTGTGTGTGAGAGAGAGAGAGAGAGAAAAAATGGGTGGGTTTAAAATAAAAGGTATTTTTAAATAAAAGATGTTCCCAACTGAGAAAGGGAAGGGTCTGGGGACATCGGCGGTCAGAGGCGACCCTTCTCCTGGACCTCGGCAGAGGCACAGATGTCACCAGTGCTGCCCTGTGCCTGGAGGGATGGGCTGGGCGAATGCAGGAAGACCCCAGAAGTCGAGATCACTAAACGTTCCACATCGTCTTCTTGAATACCTGTTAGGTGTCTGGTGTGGTTGGTAAAGAAATCTTAATTTTATTCATTTTTGAATAAGGAATATATTCATTCACAGGGTGCAACATTCAGAAGGTACAAGAAGAAGGTATATAGTGACTACAAAGATTGGTGGTGCCAAAGGGTATCACCAGCAGACACCTCTCCACCTACCCCTTCTCTGCAAGCAGCCTCAGCCACCAGGTGTGATGCCCATTTCCCGTGAATAACCAAGCAAACACAGGGAAAATACCCTTTCTCTTCCACTCTTGACACAAAGGGTGCATGCTACACAAGCTTTCTGCTCCTTGCTTTTTTTGTTTTGTTTTCATCTAACTTGGCTGTCATCTCAGGTCACAGAGGTAAAGGGCCCCCTTATTCCTTTAGTGGCTGCTCATTCCACTCTATGAATGTGCGATGCAGGCAGACCTCGGAGATAGTGCACGTTTGGTTCCAGGCCACCACAGCAAAGCAAGTATCGCGATAAAGTGAGAGTCAGAACCTTTTTGCTGCTGGAAGGTTTTTGCCTTTAAAGAAAAACGTCTGTGAAGCGCTAAAAAAACGTGTGATACAGCGAGGTATGCCTGTACCTGAACCCATCTCCTTTTCCTTTCTTGACAAGCAGCTGTGTAGGCAGTTTTCCAGTTGTGCTAGAAGGGGGTATTCTTACCCTGCTTTAATTGAGATGGTTTGGAGGAATGATGGCGCCTAACTGTGTGGGGCTGGCACATGGCAGGGTGACTGTGAGATCCACCCACCTTTAAAGCCTCAAGTGGGCTCCCTCCCCTGCTGGAGACGCCCCAGATGCAGTGGCAGCTCCTGGGACCCCAGTTCTCCCAGCAGCCCCGGGAGGTGGAGGCTGGTGTTTCCCCATTTCACGGGTCCGGCTGAGACCGCGAGTTCGTGGCTCTCCAGCTGAGGCTCTGCCCCTGTGCGGCCTGGATCAGAGCCGCTCAGGGGGCAGAGGAGCTGGGAGAGGCTGCAGAGCCAGGCAGCGCCTGCTCCTAAAGGCATGCTCATGTGCCTATTGTTTTAATTTAGCAAACACTTTCATTGTTTACCCACTGAAGTCTGGCTCCGCAGTCCCCGCTCAGATCCTCTCTGCCATTCCTACTTGGCCTCTCTGCCTGAGCCTGCAGTGAGCTGCCCTTTTTGCAGATGAGCAAACGCTACCCAGCACCCTCCCTGTGCCAGACACCACAGGACATCTGCCTCGCAGACAAACCAGGACCCCAGGAGACCAAAGGGGTCGCTGGAGTTGCCAGTCCAGGTTGGAGTAGGCTGTGAAATCACTCCATGTGGCCTGTTTGGTAGGAGAAGTAGAGGAAGGAGGGCCGCGAGGGGCCCGGGTCCTGGCCCAGGACAGCCTTCCGAGTGCCCTCTACCTTGCTTCCCGGTGTTCCAGGGACACTCGTTCCCATCCCGTGGCGCTTCCCCCTTTGGGAGCTAATTAGGAAAGCACATTGCACTCCCTGCGCATACCCGGGGCCAGGTCCAGGCGGCCCCTGGCAAAGCCACAGGAAAAGGACTGTGACCTCGTCAATGGCAGGAAGCCTGGGAGTGGGGGGCAGCGCAGGCACTTGGGTGCTCTGGGCTGGAGGCCCACTGTTGCCACCAGATTTGCTGGGTGACCTCAGAAAAGTTGCTTGACCCCTCTGGGACTCCTTGGCCTGATCTCTAACCAGCAAAAAAAAAACAGATGGGACAAAATGATAAGTATTTGTTTTTACCTTGTCAAATAGTTTTCATAGGCCATTTATACCCTGGGCAAATCATTCAAATTGTATCTAATAATATGCAGTGAAAAGTACTTGCCTCCCAAAGGCAACTGCTGCTGGCAGTTTCCTGGGTGTTCTTCCGGAAAGGCTCTAGACTGATTACTGCTTCTGAAAGAGTATTGGTGAATTTTCATTGTTAAAAAAAAAAAAATCAAATGCAACAAGAACCTAGAGCGCTCACCCATCCCAAAGGCAAGCAGTTAACATGAACCCTGCAGAGTTCTTGTGAAGCACACGCAACCACTCACAGCATACTCCGTTCAAACTTTCTGCCAAAGTGTAGCATGCAGCATGCAGGCGGGAATGTGCACATGCCATTAAGTGTACAGCACAGCGAGTTTCCCCGAGCTGAGACACCTGTATACCCAGCATGCCGTTCACAGCCTCCCAGGAGCCCCTCTTGCACTCCTTTGCTCAGACTGGGTTCTTCCGATTGTATTTCCTTGGAAGTAGATAATACATGTGCGGAGCTCACAGTTCAGAAGACACAATAGAGAATAAACTTCCCTCCCACCCACTCAGTTCCAGCTCTCACAGGCAATTACTTAACCAGGGTCTTGGGGATTCCCGGCCAGATAGTCTTCCTAGATACAGGCAAGTCACAAAGTGTTTTCACACAAGTTGTAACATTTTACACACTGTTCTGTTTTTTTTTTCCTTATCGATATATCTTGGAGACTCTTCAGTGCTAAAAGATCTGCTTCACACTTTTCCCAGCTGCATAGTGTTCTGTTCTGCACATTTTGCAGCCTGCTATCTTCCTTGAGTTCCCGGGTAATAGACAGTTAATGTCTACGAGCCTTTGTGAGCAGCAAGGCCAGCCCGACACATGTGACTTGATGGAGGACAGCTGCGGACCAGGACCTCGGGGGGCCATTTGGCTAACACCCCTGCCCCCAACACACACGTTTTGCCATCGGGATGGGCCAGCCCCGCCAGGCTCCTCCGGGCTCCCTAAGTGCTGGTATCTTCGAGCCAGCGGAGTGAAGGCGCTCAGGGAAAAGAAACTCAGGGTGGAGGGAGTGGAGGACCAGCTTCAGCCAAGTCACCTGGGACCCTGAAGAGGAGGCTGAAAACTCCAGGGCACCTCTTCCACCTCCATGAGGGGCATTAGCATGAGCAAGAATGATCTAGAGTTCATCATTTTACAATGAGGAGACTTAGCCAATACAGAGGAAGCAACCTGCTGAGTCTCCAGGAACTCGGTCTCCCTCCTCTAAGGGAGAACACGGGGCTCCCTTCCCTAAGCCCACAGTTGCAAGCAGGAAGGCCGCACCGATCGCCCATGGCAATGGGGAAACCAAAGCCCAGAGAAGGACAGCAATGGCCATGGACACACAGCATTTGGAGCTGAGCAGAGCTAAGAAGGCCCCTTTCTCCAGACCAGGGCTTCTCCACCTCATTTAATTCCCCCTCATTGGCCCAAGCCACTTCCATTTTATTAGGCTCCTATTAGATTACACTTATACACACACACACACACACACACACACACGCAAAACAGAATTCTGAGAGCTGTCATAATTGGCAAGTTAATTCTTAAACATCCGTACACAGTCACAAGTAGAATGCATGACCATGAGGACATTAAGTAGAGGATTTACAAACACATTAGGACACCCATGTAAAGTTGAAGGTCTTTATTCAATCCGGTCTGCGGGTTTTCCTTCACGTGGACATGACATCAAAAACCTAGACCTCAACAGAATAATGCAACACGTGACCCGGACTAGATGCTGTACGGCATATATAGAACATTATTGGGTAGTTGACAAAATTGAGATAAAAACAAGAGAGAAAAGTCTGTGTCGGTATTACATTTTCTGAATTTGCTAATAGTATGACTATGTAAGAGGGTCTCCCGGTGCTTAAGAAATACACCCTGAAGCATTTTGAAGGGGTAGAGGAACATGACGGGGTGACATACTCCCAAGTGGTTCGGAAAAAAATGTGAGAGTAAGAGAAGGAAAGAGCAAATACGGCCCACTGTTACAACTTGTTGAATCCAGGTGAAGAGTACATGGGAGTGCTCTGTGTTACTTGTCACTTCTCCGTGTGTCTGTAAATGGTTGCAGAATGAAAAGTTGAGGTTGAGATGTTGGCCCGCTGGGATGTAAGGCCTGCCAGACGGTGCCCTGGCCCCTCTGACTCTTCCTCACCTCAGCTGCTCCAACAGAGGGTGGAAAATACCCCCAGGGGACCCAGGCACCCCTGCCCACGGCTCTCAGGCCCCTGTGCCCTCTGGGAGGCTAAGGTGCTCCCAGCCCCCAAGCCTCCTGCCACCATGATTTATGTCCCTGCGAGCCTCAGCAGCTGTGAGCCCCGGGCCCACCAGGCGGCCTGCTGGGGGGTGGGGGGCGCCAACTTTTGCTTCTCAGCGTGTCTAATTCAGACCAGACTTACAGGCCCCATGGGCCTGGGGTCAGGCTCCCAGGGGGCCGGGGTCAGAGGGCAGGCCTGCATGGCTTGGAAACCCAGGAGGCGCTGAGGGTGAACTGGCTGCAAAGCAGGAGACCCGGCCTGGTCTAGCGTGGCCTCTGCTCCTGTGTGACCTGGGGTGGGTATCTGCCCATCTCCGGGCCTTAGGTTTCCTCATCTCAGTACAGATGGTGGACCAGAAGGACTTTGTAAACCGGGACACACTGGCCTTGTAGGAGGGAAGGCTGGTAAAATCTAAGAGTTGATTATTTTTCCCCCCCCTGGATGCCCAGATCTTCAAAGGTTAGAAAAATGCCTTTTTTGAGGGCCTACTATGTGTCAGTCCTTGGTCTTCCCACTTTACTAAGTTAATTAATACAGGCTATTCAACAAGTTTGTACTATCATTGCCCTATTTTATAGATGAGGAAACTGAGACCCAGGGAAGTTAAAGAACATGCCAAGGACTTGGTGTCTAATAAGCAAATGGATTTGAACGAGGTATTCTGGCTGCAGAGCTCCCCTGGGCTCTCAACCACAGCCCCACACGTCTTCCTCTAGTCCCATAAGGGCCCGACAAACTTGGCTTCCAGAACAAGACAGGAGAGGGCATCCCCAGCCTGGCTCTTTACCCCAACCCCTGGCCCAGAGGAGCCCAGGACCCAGCTGCACCGGTCCGGGAAGCTGCACCCCCCGCGGGCTCCCCAGTATTGTGGACACTCCCAGGACCAGAAAGGCTCACACACAGGTTCTTAGGGAGTGTAAATGGAAGGGCCTCTGAACCTTTAGTCACCAGTGGGGACACTGAGGCCCAGAGCAGGCGAGGCGGTATCCCCAACATCACACAGAGAGTCAGAGATGAGCCAGAACCAGATTCCATGTGTCCCAGTCATTGCCTGGTGACACATCACAGAGCAGCGAAGAGCATGAGAGTAAGCGACACTGATGTGACCCGCTAGTCAGAGACATCGCTCTAAGTGGCATACACAGTGGTCTCAATCTTGCAACAGGATGCTCATTTCACAGCCTCGAAAAGCAAGCCCAAGCTAGCAATGGTGTAGCTGTGATTCAAACCAGGGGGTCCGGTTCCAGGTGCCATCACCTTCGCCACAGCAGGAAGGCATAGGATAGAGTATGACTTCACAGAGCAACTTCACGTGTGGGTCAGCCTGTCAGTTAATTGGTCAGTCAACAAACACGCAGTGACCTGCTCGTGAACCATGCAAGGCTCTAAGGATGATCAGAGAATAAGACAGGTGTGGTGCTTGCCCTGCGCAGGCCACGCTCTATCAGAAAATCAGGTTTTCAGCAGATAATAAAAGTTTTTTTAAAGAAAAAAATTAATGTGATGGGTGCTTCCAATGCTCATGGACATGTGTGACCAGGAACGAGAAAGCGAGGAAATTATGCTTTGGAGGCAAGAGAAGGGAGGCTTTGCCGAGTGTGAAAGGTTCTGCAAAGTGTCCAGCCCACCCCTGCATCAGATGGCTGATGGGACGCCTGCGGGTCCCTGGGTCTCCCTGAATATAACCTGATAATCCCTGACATCTATCTATCCTCTGAGCAGCTCGGTGAAGCAGTCACAGCAAGGCAAGCTTTGGAGAGTAGCAACAACCTCATCTGACTGAGCAACCACCCCTGCGCCAGGCACTGCTCCACCCCTGTCACTCAGCTACCCCCCCAACCCAGTGAGACATGGCTCCCCAAGGTTTCACTGCCCCTGCATGACAGTCCCCAGCCTCACCTACCTCCTCTACTATCCCCTCTTCCCCCACCCCACCCCCACCCCCCCACCCAGCTCCAGGACGAGGTTCCCAGGCAGGATGCAACTCTCCCAGATCTCAGAGCCTCAGGCCGGAGCCCCTGCCCACCACACCCTCTGGCTGCCACCATGCTGCAGCATCTCCAGTGCCTCCCACAGCGCCAGCGCATAGTGGGTGCTTCGCAGATACCTGCCAAAGGACCCAGCGACATCGTGCTGTCTCATCCTGCACTCCGCCCTGCAGAGTCCGTTTTCCCTTTTTCACAGACGGGGATCAGCAAGGAGCAGTGGCCGGCTTGAGGTCACACAGCGAGGAGGGCAGTGAAACCTCGAACCCAGCTCGGCGGCTCCTCTGTCTGCAGAAAAACCCACAGTTCCTCTGTCTGCAGAAAAACCCACGCCGCCTGCAAGCTCAGAAGACACTGGCAATGGGCCTTTAACCATAGAGGAGAGAGGGATGGGCCCGGCGCTCAGGGAGGAAAATAGGCGCTGACCAGCTGGGAACTCCGTGGGAATGTCTCTCACCCCCCAACCCCATCCCACCCCAATCAGTCCCCCAGGCAGCAGCCAGGGCAGGGCAAGGAAGGGGTCAGGGAGGCAGGCCATGGATTCCCAAGGAGGACAGCCCCCCCTGCCCCTGTGGGATGGCTAAGGAGCCACCCAGGAGCTGGGCCTGTCTTGCTCTCTCTACCCTCACGCTCCTGGAGGCAGCCGCCCCTCCACCCCTCGCCCACCCTCCCCCGTCTCCCCTCCCAGCCCAGACCCACCACCTCCTCCGCCCCGGCTCTCAGAAAGCCCTGGAAAGGCCGCTTTCTTTGAGACAGGAAGGTGTCCTCAAGTCTCAGGAAGGAAAAACAGTCAAGCTGAACCCACCAAGACCGTCTCCAAGGGGCCGGGGCTGGCGCCGGGCCAGGACTGACATCACCTGGGAACTGCCGAAGCCGCAGCTGCAGCACGCCTCCTGAGGGGACGCGCTTTTGCTATTTAAAATAATAATAATAAAATTTAAAAAAAACATTTCCAGTCTGGTGTTTTTAAATGTGCTTTTTATAGTGGGTCCGGAGTGTGGGTGTGTTGGTGTCCCCCTCTTCTCTTTCCTCACGTCCTGCCTCTCACACCACACACTGCAGCCTTTCATCCGTCCCAGCGAGTTCCTGGGAGTTCCGGGCGGAGCCTCCTGACAGTCTCTGATCCATCCCCTCAGATGATCTCTTATCTGTCTAGATAGATTTAACTTTAATTTATAGAAAAATATAAAAAAATATTTGCTCATGCCGAGACCGGTTTGGCTCAGTGGATAGAGCGTTGGCTTGTGGACTGAAAGATCCCGGGTTCGATTCTGGTCAAGGGCCTGTAACTTGGTTGCGGGCACATCCCCAGTAGGGGTGGTGCAAGAGGCAGCTGATTGATGATTCTCTCTCATCGATGTTTCTAACTCTCTATCCCTCTCTCTTCCTCTCTGTAAAAAATCAATAATATATATATATATATATATATATTTTTAAATATTTGCTCACAAATTCTGTAACAAATTCAAAAGGTACCTCAGAGCATCAGGCGAAAGTCAGTCTCTTCCCACCTCTGAGGCACCTCGTCTCCATCCCCCGAGGCGACCCTTCTCCTACCCAGGCACTCTCCTAACAATTATCTCATGTTACCTTGTTTCATCTTAATAAAAACCATAGGAGGCAGGGTGTCCATTGGCGATTGTCTTGTGAAGATTGCTGAAGATATTTTATGCATATAGAAGCAAACCTGGATCTATGATCTTACCCTCTCTCTCCTTCAAAACACAAATAGATGCTTTTTATATACCTTAGTATGCACTTTCCTTCTTCTTCTTCTTCTTCTTCTTCTTCTTCTTCTTCTTCTTCTTCTTCTTTTCTTTATTAATCCTCACCGAGGATATTTTTTTCATTGATTTTTGGAGAGCATGAAAGGGAGGAAAAGAGGGGGAGAAAGAGAGAAACATTGATGTAAGAGAGATACATCAATTGGCTACCTCCCACCCATACACCCCGACAAGCACCAAGGATCGAACCTGCAACCCAGGTATGTGCCCTGAACCAGGAATCGAGCCTAAGACCCTTTGGTGCGAGGACTGATGCTCTAACCACTGAGCCATTGACCAGAATTGCTTCATTAAAAAAATATAATGAAATGATTCCATATTGGTGCATACAGAGGTTCCCCATTCACCTTCATAGCTGCATATTATCCTCTTATAAGGGAGGATGTACCACAACATAATTAAGGTGTCCTCTATTGGTGGACATGAAGGATGTTTCCAATCATTTTCTAAATTTTTATTGGATTTGTGACGGTGACACCGGTTAATAAAATTAAATTGTTTCAGGTGTACAATTCTGTAATACATTATTTGTATATTGGATTGTGTGTTTACCACCCTAAGTCAAATCTCCTTTTTCCCCCATTTACTCTTTTCCTCCTCCCCCAACCCATTTCCCTCTGGTAATCACCATACTGTTGTTGTCTGTGGCTAATATTTTCTCTTAGGAATAATGCAGCAATGAAATAGCCAGAGTAATTTTCTAAAAGCATGGACCTCATCAGCCCAATATTTAAAAACTCCCATCCTTCTCCCCCGTATGCAGAAGGGCATCTGAAAGGCAGGAGCATCAAGAACCCCTCCAAGACTCTGATGAAAGCTCCCCAAGTGAACCTGCTCCCCCAGAAGAACCTCATGGACAATCGGCCTTCGTGTGAGGTTCGGGGGCTCCTGGAAACCCCACTCATGGAGGCAATAATGCCTACACCTCTCCCAGCTGTAAGGTGTGGCCATGGCTTTGAGCTGGGCAGTTTGGACTGACAGCGCTTCTGCGTCAGAGTTACAGGGCCTTGGGAAAATGGCTTAATTGCACCAGAGCTTTTTCTCATCTCTAAAATGGGGTTAATTACGGCAGCTTCCTCCTAGGATTGTGAAAAATAGACTGGATACAGACTCTGAAGTGTTTAGCCTGGCACACAGATTGGCTGGCAGTGATTCTGACTGTGGTAGTGACCACAGTGGTAGTGGCGGTGGCGGTGGGATTGTTCTTATAAGGTAAATTCCAAACTCATTTATTTATTCAACAAATACTTACTGAGAACACACTGTGGACAGGGACTTGGGAAGGACTGCACTCAGAGGTGTAGGTGGAAAGCCCCTGGTGACCAAGGTGAGGGCTGGCCGGGGGAAGGCACAGAGGCTGGTTGGAGGCCACTCGGTCATCTGTGTAGAAATGATGGCCTCAACTATGTAACAGTCATGAAGGCAGACAAAAGAGGGCAGCAGCCAGCAGAGATACCCAGGAAGCAGAGGTGAAATCAATATCTCCATTAAGAGGCTGATGGAGTGCGGGAGAGAGGGAGGAGTTGAGTAAAAAAGGTCAGTTCATGCCCCTCCCCTGCCCAACCCTGCAAGGGCTTCCCATCACTCTTCCAGTGAAACGCAAGGTTCTCTCGGGGGGTCCAATCTCTGCTGCCCTCATCGCCTCACTCCCTCCCACTCCCTTTGTTGTCTGAGCTCCAGGCACACCAGCCTCCTTGCAGTTCCTGGCACACACCAGGCCCATTGGCATTGGCCCAGAATGCTCTCCCCTCACCTATCCTCAAAGCTTGCTAATTCCCTTCATGCAAATCTCTGCTCAGATACCACCTTCTCAAGGAGGCCTGCCCCGACCACCCAAGCTAAAGCAACGCTCCTCCACCAGTCTTTTGTGTGTGGTATCATATACTAACATAAAATTCTCCATTTTAACCATTTTTAAGTGTACAATTCCATGGCATTTAAGTACATCTACCACGCTATACAACCATTTTCATCATCCCAAACAGCTTTCCACCAATCTTTATCCCCTTGTCTGTTTTTCTTCCTAAGTCCTTACCACCTGACTCTATGATACTTATTTATCTAGTTTCTTGTTTACTGCCTGTCTCCTTCGACTAGAATGGAAATGACAAGAGGACTAGGACTTTGCCTGTGTTGTCCACGGCTATCTCACCGGCCCTTCAAGAATGCCAGGCACATAGTAGGTGCTTCACAAATGATTGTGGATAACTTAACCGATGAAAGAAGGATGCACGCAAAGGAATAGACTGATTTTCTGGACAATTCAGGCACATCCCTCCCTGCCAGTCCCTTTCCCACCACTTCTCTATCCTTCCCTTTCTCCCCTTGTGCCAACCCTTGCAGGTCCCACTGCCAAGCCTTTGCCCGAGCTGCTCCCTCACTGGAATTATTGTTTCTTTTTCCTGCACCAAAATCCTCTTCATTTTTCAATACCCTACTCAAGTCCTACCCCTCTCAGAAAGGATTCCCAGCTAATTCTTCATCACCCCAACTGCTCTCCTTTTCCAGTGTTCCATGTGTTTCTGCCCAGAATTGGCCAGTTCTCTTTTGGTTATAAGTGATAGAAATCCAGCTCAAAGTGGCTAACGGAAAAAAAAAAAAAAATAAGTTATTGGTTTCCAGACTGACTTCAGGACATTGGTTTTATGGCTGAATGCAGACGATCTTAGGATATCAATAGAACTGTATCAATGTCAGCTTCATTCTCAAACAGCCTCCCCTCTGTTAGAGACAAAGATGGCCGCCAGCAACTCTGGATCACAACCATTCTTTTATTTTATTTTTATTTTTTTGTTGTTTAAAGTATTACGTATAGTAGTACATATATCTTCTTTTTCCCCCCCATTGACCTTCCTCACAAACAACCTTTTAGAAACTCCTTTGGAATGGGCCATCTTCCTAGCAGTTCCAGCAAAAGTCCTGGGGAAGGTCCCCATTGGTTTGACTTGGGCCATATGTCTAACTTCATGCCAATCCCTATGGCAAGAGGAATGAAGTGTTCTAATTGGCTAGGCCTGGTCATGTGCCCACCTTTGCCATAGATGTGGGGTTTGCCTGGCCTGAGTTACAACAAGCAAGAGTGGGGGAGGGTTGGTTTCTTAAAAGAAAATGGGAAAATGGAAGCCCAAGATGTCATTAGCAATGTCTTGGTTGGAGCACTTGCCACACTGCCTCCAGGAACTTGAATTATTTGTGTAGGATGTGTCTTTCCCCCGAATCCCTGAGTCCCCAGGATCTAGCACGTGCTCAGTGCTTGATGAACCACAACGTGCTTCTCTTTCTGCCCTTTGGCTGTGACGTGGCCAGCTTCGGAGGACCCCGTGTAATGGCAAGGCCGATGAGAGTGCACACGATCATTGGCCCTTGCCCAACCCCTCTGGCACACGTTGTCCCCACCACCACAGAGAGAGCAGGCAGTCCAGTTCTCAGTCCATGTCGTCAGTGTGCCCTTGAGAAAGTCTCTTCCCCTCAGCAAGCCTCAGCGGTCCTTTCTGTTAAGTAGAGGCTGGGAGAAGCCTTTGACCTGAGAGGCTTTCCAGCCCATCACACGCCTCTTCATTATTCTTTTCATGTCTACGAACCACCTGTGCTGCCAGTTACATAACATGTTCTTCTTTAAACGGACCCTCTTTTAAAAACATAAAAATATTCATTTCAAAAGGGAACTTTAGATCCCTCCATAAATGGAAAACCAGTATCCCGTGCCATAAATAGAAGGTAACCATAAAAATAAGTACAATGAAAACAAAACAATGTCATTAAGTTCTTGCCAAATCCGGCTGCCTGCAGAAGGCCCCCGAGGTGGAGGCTGGCTCGCTGCTAAAAAGGGAAGTAAGTGCTAAGAGAGGTGTTAAACACACACCAGCATTCAAGGGAGACTTTCTCCTCGGAGCAAGCTGAAGGAGAAATGGAAAGGGAGGAAGGTTCTCGCTCTGGGCTTCGCTGCTCTTTAGTTAGGTGGGGCTCCACCCGGCAGCAGCTCAGGCAGAGCCTGTGGCACAGCCCTCTCTTAGGAAACAGTGAACCTTGCTATCGTTTCCTACGGAGGGGCTGTGCCTCCCCAGCCTGCAGGCCAGGATGAAGCCTCTGATTCAGGAAAACGAGAGACAGACAAATCCCTACTAGCTCAGCCCTCACTACCCTCACCAAGCATAGCCTTGGGCAATAACAATACAGTATATTTGTTTCATTTGCATAATTTGCTTGAAGAAACTCTGGAAACATCAGAAACTAATAAAAATGGGTGGGAACCAGGAATGAGAATGAGACTTCCACAATATCTTTATTTATATATATTTAAACCATATGAATATATATCCATTTTTAAATAATAAAGATAAATATTTATGAGTCTGTTGTGTAAGCAGACTTGATGTTAAGCACTGTGAGTTCATTCATTCATTCATTCATTCCTTTCATTTATTGATTCTCCTATAAACGAATCGATTCAATGAGCATCAGTGCAAACCACAGAGGCTTTATTTGTTCATTGTTCATTTATTCAGTCAACTAATGCTTATCAGGACTCTGACTTTGTTCACTTTGTGGGGGTACATTGGTGGTAACTCCTGTTCTCAAAGAACTCGCAGTCTAAAGGGGGAAGCACGCGGCCTGACAGACAAGTGAGCCCCACAACTTGTGCTGTAGAATCTTGTACATTCTCCTGGGTTGGGGGTGGGTGTGGTGAGGGAAAGTCAGGAGTAGCGAGGATGAGGCTGGAAAGTTCATGGGGCCACATCAGGAAGCCTGGTCAGCAGGGAGAGGAGTTCAGGCATTATGCAGTGGGAAATGGGAGGAGGGGGGTTGTCTTTGATGCTGAGATAAATCCCACCTCATACCTGCCTGCCCCCACAAAATGCCTCTCCAGTCCAACATTCTCTTCATGTCCAGGGCCATCTTTCTTTTCATATATTGTTGTTGTTGTTGTTGTTGTTGTTGTTGTTATTTTAGAGAGAGAGAGAGAGAAACATCAATGGGCTTCCTCTTACATGTCCCCCATGAGGGATAGAGCCAACAACCCAGGCATGTGCCCCAACCAGGAAGTGAACCTCAACCTCTCAGTGCCTGGGACAACTCTCAACCAACTCAACTACACGGGCCAGGGCACCTGGGCCATCTTTCAGGTCTGCTGTCAGCTTTTGCCCAAATAGCCTACTTGCTAGTTTCACTCCTCTGTTTTGTCCCCCTCCCCTTTACAGCTGTCAGAGTTCTCTTTTGAAACTTAAAATCTGACATCGTCACTCCACAGCTTAAACCCTGGAAGGTCTTGCTCCTAGAATAAAATCCAAACTCCTTACTGTGGCTCACAGTGTGTTGTATGAGCCAGCCCCTGCCAACATCGCTGACCTCCCTTAGTCACTGTGCTTTGGTCACCAGCGCCTGCCTTTACAGGTAGGTCCTCGGATACAACAAACTCTTCCCCACCTCAGGCCCCGTGCATTCTACCCTCTCTGCTTGGAATGCCAGCTCCTTCTTATTCTCCAGGTTTCATCTTAAATAGCACCTTCTCAGGAAAGTCTTGCGTGATTTCAAACAGGGATCAGCAAACAATGTCCATATCCCAAGTCTGGCCTGTTTTTATAAATAAAGTTTTATTGGAACACAGCCATGTCCATTCATCTCCATATTGCCTATGGTTGCTTTCCCAGAGTGGCAGAGCTGAGAGTTGTGACAGAGACTGGATGTCCCTCAAAGCCTAAAATCTTACTGTCTGGTCCCTTCCAAAGTTTGCTGACCCCTAATCTGATGCAATTCTCTCTTCCCAAGTTTATCTCTATTGTATCACTATATTTACTGATTTCATGGCACTTACAACAATTTGTAATGATTTTGGTTGTTGTTGTGTGTTGTCTCAAAGAAAATTCAGAGACAAAAGCATTTAGAAATCAAACAAAAATTTACCTGAAAAGAAGTTTCACAAGAGGATCTAGGTTTTAGAACAATAAATCACCAAATGAAAACTATTAACAGATACTTCGAGGGGGAAAATTACCAAGGGTTAGTCTGTCCAAGGTCGAAGACACAGCAATTTTCTCACCTGATTTTTATATCTGCAAAGGTAATCACATGTTTTCAGATGGGGTTTTGCAGACATGAAATAAAGTCGTTTTTGTTAGGGAGTCAGGAACTTACAGGAAAGGCCCAAGACTTCATTTATTTGGGGATTTAGAGCGAGACAGAAGAGCCCTGGTTTTTCTCAGGGTACAAAGTGCTTTTATAATCTGATTTTAGACAAAAATGGCAAAGACTCAGTTTGGCTTCCAGAAATTGTGTGTTCCCCAGCCCTCCACCCCACTATTACAGCATAAGGCAACATTATAACCTTCCCCCTGAGGGAGATACTGTGTCTGTATGGCTTACCTCTGCATTACCGATACCAAGCACAGGTCTGACTCATATCAGGGGAAATTATAAAAGACTTGAAATAGGGGGGGAAAAAATCCCACAAAGATCGCTGAATAGTCTATGGAATGCTATACCTTGTCATCTTCGCATCTCAGGATATCTGATTCTGTGGCAATCATGCCTTTCTAATATATATATATCATTTATTGATTTCAGAGAGGAAGGGAGAGGGAGAGAGAGAGCTGGTGAGAGAAAAATCATTAATCGGCTGCCTCCTGCACACCCCACCCTGGGGGTCCAGCCTGAAACCCTGGCCAGGAATCACACTGTGACCTCCTGGCTCATAGGTTGATGCTCAAACGCTGGGCCACACAGGTCGGGCAGTTGCGCCTTTCTTTATCTCCCAGTCATCCTACATCTCTGCAAACTGTAACGAGGCTGACAGCAATACAAATAATTCTTGTCCATAGAGATGCAAATACATTTTATCTGCTCGAGGTGCAAGTGATTTCCCCGCCCCATCCCTGGTCCTCTTGAAAGAAAATAATTTTGCATCTTTAGCAAATTAACTTCAGCATTCTGCATTGCGTGCGTGTGTGTGTGTGTGTGTGTGTGTGTGATTCCCTCATAAGTTAATGATTTTAATAAAAATTCTGATACGTGTTCACTTTATTTTTGAACAAGAGGCATGATTTTTCTCTTTTGAAAAATTATCTTCAATCTTCTCTCTTGTTAAATACCATTATAATGAATGCTGGAATGAATACTGAATATGCTCTCAGATCATCCTGTGCTTCTTTGCAGGGCTGACTTAATCATTTAATAATTATAGTTATTCAAGCATTTATTTTTGTATCCTCTGTCTCTATTGACCATAAACTTCATGAGGGCAAGGACCTTGTCTGACTTGTTTGCCACTGTACCTCCTGAGACTAGCATGGTAACTCCTGACACATATGATTATGTATATACATATGTATGTATGTAGATTGTTCACATGTACACACACACACACACAACACATATATACCGGTATATATATATATATACTAGAGGCCCTGTGCATGGGTTCGTGAACTGTTGGTGGGCGTGGCCTGTGGGGATTGGCCAGCTGTGAGAGCACTGCTCATCCTGGTCAGCCAAGCAGCTGTGGACCCATCCTCTGAGCAGCTGCTCCTACTGTGGGAGCACACTGACCACCACGGGGTAGCTCCAGCATAGAGTATCTGCCCCCTGGTGGCCAATGCACATCATAGCAATTGGTCGACGAGTCATTCTGCCATTCAGTTGTTGGGCTATTATTATATAGGATATAAGCCCGATGAACAAATTCATGCACTGGTGGGATACAGCTGGCCCACCCTGATGGGGGCCATAGGGGGCAGGCCAGCTAGGGCAAGAGGCCATGGACAGGGCCAGCCAGGGCAAGGGGCTACAAGTGGTTTGCTGGCTAGCCCCACCCCTGATCAGGGTCCAGGTGCCTGCTCAAAGGCGGGGCTGGCCAGGGGGAGGGGCTGCAGGCATTCCAGTCATTCTACCATTCGGTCAATTTGCATATTAACCTTTTATTATATAGAAGATATATATATATATATATATATATATAGAGAGAGAGAGAGAGAGAGAGAGAGAGAGAGAGAGAGAGAGAGAGATGTGTTGCCCAGTTTAGAACAGACCTGGACACCTCTTTGAAGCCCCCAGTACAAGATGAAATCCTTTCTGGAAAAAGAATTCAAATTATTTCTGGAACAAATTAGATAATTAGAGGAGGAAGGAAGGAAGGAAGGAAGGAAGGAAGGAAGGAAGGAAGGAAGGAAGGAAGGAAGGAAAGAAACCACTGATGGTTTTTTCTGACAGGAATGGGCCCGTGATATTCAAGACAAACACCTCCCCATCCCCTTTCCGCCTTCCCCCATCACCACCACTACCAACTTCAGGCACCATTATCCTCACCAATGAGATAAGAGTGGGCTGTTGAGCATCCACTGAGGAAAGAACTGAGGTTACTAAGCCATCCTCCCCCACCTCCATGCTGCTTCCGCCTTTCCAGACTCCTCTATGCCCCTTTACCCAGTCCAGCCCTCTTGCCAGTCACCTTCCTGTGTCTCTCCACTGATGCTGGCTGCCTCCCAGAGGCCCGGCCTGACCTTCAACCCTCTCCACTTTGTTCATCACCAGCACGAGCCCTCTCACCCACTTGTTCTGATTCCATCAAATCATCAATCTCTGCCCAGGGTCTGAGAGGTCCTCCCTGTAAGTCTGAGCTAGAAGCTGCCAGGGTCTTCAGGGTAATTAAATAGCCCCCTACCCTCAGGGAACTTGCAGGCTAGTGGGAGAGAGGCTATTTTTTCTCTGTGGAGTCTTCACACTGTGGACTCTACTGGTGCCCACACATCTTCTCATCTCTGCCAGAGACCACTAACTGCCTCTCATATCCATTTTCCCTTTCTCCTTTAGAAATAAAACCTCTGACTTTTATCCGAAGACTTAGCCACATGGAATAAAGACTGCATTTCCTAGGCTCCCCTCCCCTTGCATCTAGTGATAGCTACGTGACTAAATTCTGACCAGTAGTATGTGGACAAACGTGATGTCCACATAGCACTTTTAATTCATGGCTACCCCTGGCCTTTCCCCCCACTCACAGGCTGTGTGTAGACATGGGGGAGTCATCTGACCAGGACAACAGATGGCAGAACTATAAGAAAGAAGAAGCCTGGGACCCGGACTCTATCATGCTAGTTCTGAATCATTTACACCCAGACTTGAGAAAAATTAAATTTTATCTTCTTTGTGCTATTATTACTTTGGATTTATGTTAGAACAGTGGTCGGCAAACTTATTAGTCAACCGAGCCAAATATCAACAGTACAACGATTAAAATTTCTTTTGAGAGCCACGTTTTTTAAACTTAAACTTCTTCTAATGCCACGTCTTCAAAATAGACTCGCCCAGGCCGTGGTGTTTTGTGGAAGAGCCACACTCAAGGGGCCAAAGAGCCGCATGTGGCTTGGGAGCAGCAGTTTGCCGATCACGGTGTTAGACTATATGAACCTATATATTTTTTAGTTGGTCACCCATTTTCTTTGCAATAGAATTCAAACAAAAGCAAAAATTTTTTTTGCATGCCTACTATGTGCCAGGCACTGTTTAAGAGTCTGGGATACAGAAAGAAATCTCCAATGTGATGGAGAATACAATTTACTAAATGAATAAATGTATCTAAATCATGTACAATTCTCTTTTTCCTGCTGCCTCTCCTTCTTCCCTACTCATGCCCCATGCTTGGTGACAGCATAACCATATACCATGCCCAAAGAACAATGAGAGAAAGGCATGAAAAATACACTGAGTGGACAGATTATTATCATCTCTGAATGCATAATAATCTGGCTACTCAGTGTGTGTGTGTGTGTGTGTGTGTGTGTGTGTGTGTGTATTAGAGGCACAGAGCATGAATTCATGCATGGGTGGGGAACATGGGCAGTTTGCCAGCCTGCCTGCTGGTCGAACTCCTGGTGAAGGGGACAATTTGCATATTAGCCTTTTATTATATAGGATATACACTGAGTGGCCAGATTATTATGCGTTCAGAGATCATAATACTCTGGCCACTCAGTGTATGTAGAATTTGTTGCCATGTGGACTATATTTAAGTCCTAGCTTAACCATACAGAAGCTCAGTTTCCTCATCTGGAAAATGGAATAAAAGTAATAACTACTTAGGTTTCTGGGGGGTGGGCAATATGAGGTAATGCATGGAAGGCTTACAGACAGTGTTTAACACATAGTCAATGCTCATTAAGACATGGTTGCTAGAGTAGTAACACTATTAATATTAATTACCTGAGTAAAGGTTAACAAGGACATACTAGGGGTCTCTTTTTTGACCCAACTTTACCTGAGAAGCTAAACCTAAGTGTTCCTCACCTCACCCCTTCCCTACCTTTCTTCCTCCCTCCCAAGGCCAGTCTCTCCTTCCCGTTGTCAAATCCATGCCAGCCCTGGGGTTTCTGCTGTCACCTCTCCCCAAATAGAGAGCCAAAGTCTAGAGGAACCCCTTCTCTACTCCTGCAGCATCAGCAGCAGCATCAGCAGCATTCTTCCACAGCTTTGGGTTGTTCCACTTACACATCCCCCCAGATTTGGGAAATGGAAACAGGGCTGGTCCAAGAGGCTGGATGCCTGGTTGCAAATCTCCGCCCCATTGCTAACTCTCAATATGGCGGTGCACAGTCACTTCCCCATTTCAGGACTCAGTTTCCCCCCGCAAAAACAACAGTGAACTTCTCTTCATCCCTCTAGACCCAGCTCAACTCCCACCCCTTTGTGAGCCTTCCCAATTCCCTCAGGGAGTGTGTGGCTCTCTCCTCTGTGTTCTCCTCCACGGTACACGGCGCCATCATTCCCCTATTATAGCAGCCATCGCCTCGTGTATAACTCTTGGCTTGTCTGTCTTTCCCTCCTAGACACTGAACACTTGAGGACCAATTGCAATTTATTTAGTCTGTATCCCTAGTCAGATTACATAGCATGAGTGGATGACTGGATTGATACATATAGACAGATGATAAAATGGTTAGACGAATTGTATGTGGTTATTTAGATGGATATAAGATGCATAGACAGTGATAGATGTGGCTAATAAATGATAGATATTTAGGGAAAAGGTGAATGAGGAATGGATAGTAAATGGAAGAGGAATGAATGAATAAATAGGTGAATTGATGGTTTTGGCTTGTGAATGATAGATATGAAAAAAAAAATGAAGGAGGAATATATGTTGAATGGATAGTTGATCCATGAGAATGGTGTATAGATAAATGGCCAATGGAATAATGAATGGATGGATGAATTAATGAGTGATGAGTAGATGGATAGATGCATAAAGAATAAAAGGATAAGGATTAATGAATGCAGACAAGATGGTAAATGGCTATTAATGACTGGTGAATGGTAGACAGATGAATGATGGATAGGTTATAGACAGATGGAATAATGATGGCTGGGTGAATGGCCTGCTGAATGGGTGTATGGATTATAAATTGATAAGAGATGGATATAGAATAGATGATAGGTAGTTGGATAGTGGTTTTGTGGTGAACGCATGATGATGGATAAGGAGGAGATGATGGGTGAAGAATGAATGGACATTTGGCTAGATGGATGGTGAATGAATGATGAATGAATTGTTGCTGTTTAAATTAATGTAAGAAAAATGGATAGATAATAGCTGGATAGATTGATGGATGATATGTGAACAGTCATGAATAGATGCGTGTGTTACTATAGACTTTCTTTGAGAATCCTTCTAGGCCTGATATTTTGTGAGTCCACTCTCTAGGGAAAGAACTGTAACTGATATTTGATGAGGTCCCAGAGCCAGGCATCTTCACGTGTACTTGACTTATGTCGTCTCAAGTACTCACTGCAACAGCACTGCAAGGCTGGTCTTGTTATGCACACCTTACAGATCAGGAAAATAAGGCTCTGGGAGGAAGTGACCTTCCCAAACCTGACTCCACTTCGCTTCTTTGTCCATGTTCTCCTTCTTCCTCTAGTGCCTCTTCCTCTCTGCTAATAATTTTACACGTCCCTGCACCATTCATGGCTTGCCTCAGCCATACTGTGGCCCTCTGGGATCTCTCTATTCCACACTTGACTCCTGCTAGTCCTGCCCTTCTCTGCCTTTCACTTGGTTCCTACCATGAGTCACAATCTTCAGCAAAACAAACACAATCGTGGTTTGACGGTGAATGTAATAGCCTTAAAGGTAGTTACTGTTATCCTCGTTTTAAAAAGTGAGGAAGTCAAGACTCAGAGATGAACAGTAACTTGCCCAAGATCACCAGCTAGCTAGTGATGAAGATCTAACTGTTCAATACCAAAGTCTGTTCTGTTCAATCCCAAAGTCTGCATCTTAAATCTTAATGTTATATTTCCTCTTGGCTACTGTGATGTTTGGTTATCCATATTTGCTAAGTGTGTATGCCCGTGTATTTGTGTGCCATCTCTCCAGATTGAAACAGAGATGCTTTATCACGCTCTCTCTGAACTTGCTTCAGTGCCAGAGACCAGGAAGAACCATAGAATATCAGTGCAAAAAGAGGCACCATCGACATCCTGAAGTTCAACCCCTTTACAGCCCCAGTGAGATCACCAGAACTCAGAAAAGGGATACAAAATGCTCAAGGTCATTTGGGGGCAGGGCTGGGATCTGAACCTGAGCCTTGAGCCTTGGTGCTCAGCAAAAATTTATTGATGAAATTCTGGAACTGCTGGGCTGCTGCTAGGAATAATAATAATAATAATAATAATAATAATAATAAGTGAAGCAGATATTAACTGTCAGACCAGACCCAAAATAAATAGCCTCCATTCAAGTAGGTAGTAGAAACTTAACCTTGATCACTTCCAAGTGCCTTCTTTCTCTTTATTATCCTCAGGTCACCTTCCCTCCCACACCCTCTACACACACACACATACACACACACACACACACACACACACACACACTTCCTTATGTGTGCAGAAAAGGTCCTGGTCCAGGGGCCTGCACACCCATTCAGGCATCTAGGTTTGCAGGTTCCTTAGGTTTGACCTGGAGTAAGGCCTGGTCTCGCTCTCCAATCCCTCAAGATTGCCTAAGGTTTCTGTATTCTTTCTTCAGGGTCACACATCAGCATCTATAACTTCCTATATCTGACCTTCTGTATTACTTGGGGTGCTCCATAACTTCCTATATCTGACCTTCTGTATTACTTGGGGTGCTAATTCAGTTCTTGTAACACAGGCCAAGCTAACTGTGTTCTAAGTAAGACAGAAGTTGATGTCTCTCATTAACTAGCAGAGGGTAAGTAGTCCAGGCTGATATAGAGTCACATGGTGTCAGAAGCCGAGGCTTTTTCCATTTTGTTGCTCTGACATCCTTCACATGTAGCTTCCATCTTGTGGACTTAGATGGCTTCCCAAGCCTCTCCCACCATGTCAAAATCTAGCTGACAGGAATGGGAGAATTTCTGCCACTTAAAGAATGTCCTGCCCTAGCCAGTTTGGCTCAGTGGATAGAGCATTGGCCTGCTGACCAAAGGATCCCCGGTTTGATTCTAGTCAAGGGCATGTACCTTGGTTGCAGGATCCTCCCAGGCCTGGGCCCTGGTAGAGGTTCTTGCAGGAGGCAACCAATCGATGCGTTTCTCTCACATTGATATGGAAAAATAGCCTCGGGTAAGAATTAACCCCTCCCACTCTTATCCCAAAAAAAGAATGTCCCTTTTTTCTTTAAATACATGACCCAGAAATTGCACACATCTTTGGGTTTACATACATCCTTTGTCTGAACCTGGTCATGTGGCCATACCTAACTGCAAGGGAGATTGGGAAATGTAGTCTAGCTTTGTGGACATCTGCAGCTACAGAAGGGGAAGTCAGATCTTTGCAAGACTACTAAATATCTCTGCTACACTTCCCTTCTCCCCAGATAATCTTGATCTCATTTCCTAAACAGGAAAACTAATTTGACTCATCTATTCTTCTTATTCTACTAGCTATGGCAGAAATTGTATACCCTCAAATTACTCAGGGCTTTGACTAAATTTCCATGACTCTGCAAGCCAAAAGCTTTGGCCTTTGGGGCTCAGAAAATAATTTCTCCCATTTCTGTCCATTTCTGTCCTCTATAGGTAAGGGAGGCCACTCACAACTAGGGAAAAGGTAAGGTGCACTGACAAACACAGGAGACCCCTTCAATGTTACAAACATTTTGCAGCTACAACTACAACTCAGACATCTCCCGGTCCTGCTAAGTCTTTTGGTGGCCTCCTTAGACATTTAGTTTTGGCTTAAATTAAGACTCCTCAAAGAGGCATTCTCTGCCACCCTACTTTTTCCTTCGTAACAGACATCACAATATGAAAGTGAATTCACACCCTAGAGCCTGGTGAGATTCAAAAAAAATCTTTGAATCTTGTCCCAGGTGACTGAGAACGGAGTGGATGTGACCCTGCTCACAGTTAATAGCTGAAGACCCTAGAGGTCAAAGAATAGACCTGGGTGGGGCTTTCCCAGTGGATGCCAATGGGGGGAGGCATGCTGGAGGACCAGATGAGTGCTTCAGCTTGAGGAATACCAGTCACAGGCTCCTCTCCCTTCCCCAATCATTACTAAGAATCCTGCACTGTCAGGACTAAAAACCCAGGAAAATAGGGAGGAAGGGGAATGCTTGACTCACTCAATCGTGTTCAAATCTGAAATGACTGGGTGTTTTTGTGTTGTTGTTTTTTTAGATTTGATTGAAGTTTGCCTTTCCTGGCATCGGGAAAAATAGGAGCTCAGGAAAAGCAAAATTCGGTTATAAAAAATGGAATGTTACATTTCTTGCATACTTGAGTCAAGGCTGATAGCTGTGTTTCGGCCATATTAGAATGATGGCATTCTGGAGCCACAGAGGGGTTAATTTATGAAAACGTATAGTCACAGAGCTAATATATTCAGTCTAAGAATCACATAGGTTAGAATCATAAACTCTATTCAGAAAGAACATTAGAGATTGTCTTAGTTTGAGTTCCCCTGAAAGTAGAGCGTGAGACCAGGATTTGGGTACCAGTAGCCCAGACAGCCAGGGGAATCTGAGGGAATGGGACAAGGAAAGGGAGGAAAGGCAATAGGCAATAAAGGTAAGTTACAGAGCCAGTTTCCAATATGGTCAACCAGTGCCTATCTTTAAAAAAAAAAAAAAAAAAAAAAAAAAATTGATTGATTAATTTGAGAGAGAGAGAGAGAGAGAGAGAGAGAGAGACCAATTTGTTGTTCCACTCATTTATGCATTCATTGGTTGAGCCTTATCTGTGCCCTGACCAGGGATAGAACCCACAACCTTGGCCTATCAGGAGGATGTGCTAACCAACTCAACTACCTGGCCAGGGCTTAGTGCCCTATCTCGTTCAGACTCCTGAGCCACCAGTCAATGGATAAAAGGCTGAGAAACTTATCCACCAACTCCGATCCTCCAGGGATTAAGGTTTCCCAGGGTGAATCCTGGTTGAGAGAGTTCCCAAGGTTTCAGAGAAGCCAAGAGACTGACAGGCACTTGGAATGAGGTGCTGTCTGTGTGCTGGAAGTACCCACAGCAGCTCCAGCTAAAGTTAGCAGTGGGCTGTGGGAATGAGGAGTGGGATACCAACAACAAGCAATGATCCAATTTCACCCCAAGTAAGCATTCCCTTCTGAAGGTCTAGACTAGAAGTCTACAGGCTGCATCTATCTGTGGATTTATTCGGTCCCATTAGCACCTTGTTAAAATGAAATTGAAATCTAAAGGAGGCTCATGCAGTTTTCAGTTTGTCCTAGCCCCACCACTCCCTATTGCTCAGATGCCTTCAGATGTCTGTTACCTGCCTGGCCTACAGAGGCATTGACTTTGAGGCCCTGCACAGCACATCTCATCAGCTACGGAGTCCTTCAGATCATTGTCTCACATCTGTATCTTCAGCTCCCCGACCCACAGCCTGGCCCATGACAAGGCCTGATAAACGTTCACCCGAGAAGGTAGCCTCTACTTGCATTTTCCACTGCCTGGGAGCTCACTCCTTTCGAAGCTGCCTGTGGTATGTATTGTCTGCTACCTGCCCCCACCCCTCCTGCCCGGCCCCCAGGCATTCCCAGTAGGGCCTGGGGGTGAAACTCCCTGCTTGGGGTGAGCAGCAGGTTAATTTCCTCCTGGAGCTTCCCTCAGCAAACAATGAGACAATGGCCAGCCGGAGGTGGCCTGCGTAAGACAGCGGTGAAGGGGAAGTTGTAATCTGTGCTTGAAGCCAGCAGGCGGCAAAGGGGCGAGAAAAGCAGCCTGAGCCAGACCGGGCCCTCCACCCAGCCAGCCCCTGGGACCTCGGCAGGGCCCCAACCTGAAGGTCACCTGAGTCGCCCTTGAGGAAAACAGCCACAAACCACCATCCTCGAGGAGAAAACACGGATGGGTGGGGCTCCCCCTACGACCCCCTCCCTGTCAAAACGGTCCTGTTTCCTCCTCGCATAACCCCATCTGCCTACCTTCTGGGCCCTGCTGGCAGGGAGACATCCCCGACCGATAAGACAGACACCATCTGATGCCGGCTGTCTGGCCTTGGGGCATGTTACTTCACTTCCCTGCACTTGATCTGTAAACAGGGAATAATACCACCTCCTTCCTCTGCGCTGTCTGGAGGATTCCTCCTCCGTTCATGCGCATTTATTGAGCATCTGCTATGTGCAGGCGCTGTGTTGGATGTTGTGGATACAATGCCCCTGCCCTCATGGAACACAGTTGTAACATGGAGAGAGTCGATAACCAGGCAACTGCCCCGGGGCCTGAAATCACACCCGTGACAGGTGTTACAGGAGAGCAGGCAGCACCGTTATGGCCAGGCTGGCCCCTAGGCAGCAGATTGATGTGGGTTTCCTCTAGGAAGAGGCTGCTCAACGGAGTTACACAGGGAGTGGGGGGGGACTGGGCCAAGGGGAAAGGGCCCCGGGAGCAATGCAAAGGCCTGGATGTCGGAGCAAAGTTGGCGCTAAGGGGGAAGAGCCGGGCCTGTGCACCGGGGCCAGGAGTTTGTCGTTTATCTGGAGAGCAAAGGGAAGCAGGCTCCAATAGAGTGACACCATCCCATTGGCTTTCTGATCATGCGTCTGGGTGCTCAGCAATGTGCCCAAGCCAGTCGGTTCCGCCTCAACAGAGGGGTCCTGTCTAAGCACCTCATGCACGACAAACCTGCTTCCCCAAACCTCTTCGTACTGCAAGGGCTGAGACTTGCTGTGCCACCTCCCAGATGAGGAAGCTAAGACTCACGGCAGGGGAGAGAGACAGGTGAGTGAGCACACCAGATGGGTGACAGCTTCCTCTGGGAAAGGGTCAGCGATCAGCAGGACTTCCTGAGACCACAGAGACACTCAGGAGGACCCCTCTCCCCTCCACACACACATCTCGGGGTAGTTTCTTGCCCCCCTTCCCATGCCCCAGGAGCTCCCTTAAATCCAGCTCTGGGCCCAGAAAGGGAAGAGGACTACGGATAACTGAAAGATATACCGGTCCCAGGACATAACCCCACATGTCCAAAAGAGCTGAGCGGCCTCGCCCAAAGCCATACCCACACCCGGGTTCAAAACCGGCCTTTGGCTCTGCCATCAGCGCCTCTCCCCCAAGAGACTGGCTGCGCCCCACAGAGTCTCCCAGAAAGAGCAGCTCCCACCATGGAGAGCTGTAGCTGTGCCCTTCAGAGTCCTTCCTCTCAGCTGCCCAGTGAATGCTCTGAGCCATACGTAACTGATGAGGAAACGGAGGGATGAAGAGGGAAGGCCCCTGCCCGTGGTCCAAGGGCCAGCAAGGAGCTGTGCCAGGTTCCAAGCTGATCGGCCTCAAAGCAGGCGTCCCTCAGCCCCAGCTCCTGCAGGACCCCCTGGTGGCTCACTATACAGACGGTGTCACTGCACGGTGAGCCCTCCGTGGCTTCCCATGAGTCAAGGGAAGTATTTGGCTCTGCTCAGCCTCTCTCCGCTCATCTCCCACTCGGCACAGCCTTTCCTTCTCTCACTCACTCCCACCTCGGAGCCTTCAGCACACGCTGGTCCCTCTGCTTCATCCATGCCTCTGCTCACATAACCCCAGAGGAGGCCCTCCGAGACCTTGCACCCCTTTTATATTCCCCCACACGACTCATCTCCGCCTGACCACGTTGGGCCTGTCTTTGTCTGCTGTCTGCCTGTGAGCCCCAGAAGGCAGCAGGGACTTGGTGTCTTGTTCGCTCACAGCTGAGCCCCTGTGCTTGCACAGCGGTAAGTGCTCAACAGGTATTTGTGACAAGAATGAAGGAAGGAAGGTCTCACTCCAGACCCAACTACATCCCAAACCTGCATCCTCAACTCCCCCCAAACACCCCTCTTGCTGATGCCAGCCTTTGGGGTTCAGGAAAGGCCCAAGCACAACCAGCGCCTCACTGACTGGCCGGCCACAGCCATGGCAGGTCCTGGTCGCAGGTCCCAGTAAGGATGGAGGAAACCACAGCTCAGCGAGAGCATGTGGCTTTTCCAAGGTCACAGAGCCCCCAGGGCACAGAGCCCTGATTCCCTGGGGGAACGTCTCCCTCCGCCATCTCTACAGCGGGAGGTGCCTCTGCCCCGGCCCAATGGAAGAGAACCCAGCTATGCTGGGGGGCAGGGTGTCACTCTGCTGCCAGCAGCTCCCTCCTTGCAGCACTGGACTCCGGCTCCATGTGTTCCAGGAAATCCAGGCCACATTTCCCTCCAGGAGCCACCGCCCAAAGGGACCCTCAGGGGAGAGACAGAGCATTTTTTAAGGAAAAGGGGGGTAAAGGTGGGAGGTGTGGGAGAAAGAGTCACCAAAAAAAAAAAATTAAAAAAAAATACTGTGGCTGGGCCAGGAATGTGCCTGGGTGAACCGGAGCCAAGCCTCCTGTCACATCCACAGCTGTGCTGGCCAGGGTGGGGTGCAGGGCGCAGGCGGGGCCGGGTCACTCTCAGGACAGGACACCAGCTGCCAACCTGCTCCTGGCAGGCAGGCCGGCTCCCTGCCTCCAGCCTTGGCCAAAGGGGGGAGAGGGGGGAGAGAACTGGGCAAGCACCTGGGACAGAAGTCAGGGCTCCGGGCTCTGCTACCCCAGCTCATTCACCAGCCTGGACCTCAGTTTCCCCATCTGTGCAATGACAAGATTTGGAGAAATGCTACAACAGGGTGACTTTTCAACAAGAGACCAGTTGAATAAAAGAAGGGACAGGGACAGCTACACTTTTTTAGCAGGGTTTGACCTGGGATCCCAAACCCAGGGACTCTGTGAACTTGGATAGAACAAATAACAACTTTATATTCACCAGCCTCTAACTGAAAGTCAGCACTTCCTTCAGGTATGCATGTGGATCCTGAGCCGCAGCAGGGTTAGCAGTGGCCTTGTCACAACAGAAGTTGAAGGCACTTTCGTATGATGACACAGTGGTGGCAGACACCTCCACAAATCGTTCATGCTCCTCAAGACCCGGGCCCTGCCTCCACACCGTTTATTTAATGTGCTATTAAAGGAACTCTTCTTTTACTGCATCGCAAACCCTTGTTACTATGGCAGTAACGGTGTTTCAATATAGTGGGTTTCCTAAAATATAATCATGCACTTTCCTTTCTGTGTTTTAAAAAAAGGAATATGAGAAGGGGGTCCAACCTGTCACCAGATGTCAAAGGGGTGTACGATACCGAAAGCTGCAAATCCCCTCTTAGAGGCAGCCGTGTTTATTTTTAAACGGGGAAGTTCTCTGTATACTGACTTGGAACAATCTCAAAACACAGTGCTACGAGCAGTCAGAGCAGGATACACCAGTGTCTGTGTAAGAACCAGGCGGTGCCAAGGTTCGCCTGATGCAAGGCGCCCCAAACCATAACAGTGGCCTGAGCTCCCTCAGTACCTGCAGCTCTGCCTTTCTTCCTATACTCGTACATCCGGGAAGGTGGCTGTGCCTGAGGGGAAACAGGGTTTGAATCTTCCCAAATCCCCACATCCAAACAGACAAAGCAATGAGGATGCAAACCAAAACCAATGGACAAGATTTATGACAAAAGTAGGTGACAAGGTGTCCCCACAAATCCCAAAATCCACGTGGGTAGGAGACAAATCTGCACATTATTGGCGTTTGTGTGGGAGAACACGCCCACCATGAGCTTTTATTTGTTTGGGGGACACACGAAATAATAATAAAGTCTCGGTCTCTTCCCCAGGACCCAAGAGTAGTGGGGAACACAGACAATCACAGAAACACGTGAGAAGAGTAATTCTAAGAGTTTGAGACTCTGAACATGTATAAAAGAACCCATGTTTGAAATATTTCATTGCAAAAAAAAGAACAAAGGAAGAAAGGAGGTGAGAAAGAGGCCGGTAGACAAACAGACATGCTGGAAACTCCTCCTTTGCGGGCCCAGACCAGTGGACACCAGTGGCATCTGAGGGCAGCTGTCCACACACACAGACAGGCTCCAGGAGAGCTTCCCAGCCCCCAGTTCAGAACTCAATGCCCACTACCCAGCATCTTCCTTTTTGATGAATCATGTGTTTGTGGAATAAAAGGCAGGGTTATCCCAGCCAGGAAGTCCTTAGAGTCATCAGCGGGGAGGCAGCCCCTTAAAGCGGAAAAAACACAGCCCTCGGAGGCTCCAAACACAGGTTCGAGTCCCAGGTGGGCCACCTAATTCACAGCGTGATCTCACACTGGTCTCAGAGGCGCAGAGAGGAGGCAGCTGCCAGGGCTCGCCCAGAAACCTGCCCACGCTTCTGGACGCCCCGTGGAGGCAATCGGAAGCCCCTGGCAGCCACTGAAGGTAGGGGTGAGGGTGGAGCCACGTCGGTGCCTCCTCTCCTCGGGTTCTCTGGATACTCAGGCAGCACCCCCCTCCGGGCAGGACAAGAACAGTGCACTAGGGACCCAGCCACACTCCGGTTCACTCTGGGGCAACCCCAGCAGGAGGTATCCTTATCCCCGTTTTACAGATGAGGAAACTGAGGCTCAGAGAGGGGAAGAAGGCCCCAATGTGCTCTGACCTGGGTCTCTGGCGAGGGCCCTCACCCCTGGGACAGCTCCGTGCTGGCTATCCTGACCTCCTCCAAGCCTGGAGATCCCCTCAGGGGTGTGGCCGTCTCCCTGTGAGCAGGGCTATTTTTAGTGTCGGCAGCAGGGGCTAAGGGCCGAAGCCAGGAGTGACAATGGGGGGAAGGGGGTGGGGCTGCTGGCGGCCGCCCCCGCACCCAAACAGCCGCCCCATTTCCTCGAGGAACCAGGCCATGCACAATACAAGGAAAGCCGAATGGGGAGCGGCTGGGGGCTCCTCGCGGGGAGGGGGGCTGACCTGGCCCATCAGGGCAGCTGGGGGCCAGGAGGGGGACTCCAGACCAGGGGGAAATGGACCATCAGTCCAGCTGCCTCGTCCCGACAGAAGCGGTCATTCATGCTCCACTCACTCCCGTACACGCAGACTCACATTCATTCCTTCACACATACACACACTTTCTTAATCTCTCACACAGCAATTCTTTCATACGACAATCATACTCATTCTCACATACTCATTCAACGACACTGACATAATCACACTCATTCTCTCTCACACTCACTAGTTCTCACACACTCGTCTCTCACATATATTCTTTCTCTCTCTCTCTCTCTCTCTCTCTCTCACACACACACACACACACACACACACACACGAGTCTTTTACTAATTCCTAGGCCAGGGCATGGTCTAATCCAGCCTAGAGGCTGAGAGCTGGGCCTGGGGACTAATGAAGAGATTCCCAAGCAGGACTTGATTTGGGGACCAGATGGGAAATGCTGTCACGAGCACCCAGACATTTTACCAGGGTCCTGGCCTCTTTGGGGAGGGAGGTCCCTGCTGGGGAAGTTTCAAGCCTGGGGCTGGGGCTCTCAGACAAGCGAAAGCTGTGACAGGAACAGGAAGGTGGTTCCCCGTAGCCTGGTAACCAGGGCTCCTTCCTTGCTCCAATACAAGGGGAATTCCAGTTGTGCCCGGGCAAGAGCCCTGAACTGAACTTGACGCCTGAGGTTCCCCTATGTTCTCCCATGGCTTAGGGTAGGAAATGGCTTCTTCCCTTTCTCCATCCCTGCTCTGCTAGCCGCCATAGATTGAACTCTGGCTAATGCCTCCTCTCCATCCCACCTCTGCACTCTTTTGTGTGCCATGCCCCATGCCAGGGATGCCCTCCTCTGTCTCCTGTTCTCCTACCACCATTAAAGCTCTAAGACCAAGAACAGTGATGTGCTGGTTTGCCATCCATCCCCCAAACCAAACAAGTGCCTGACACATAGTAGATGCTCAATGAATTCCTGTGGCATGAAATCCTTGCCTCTTCCTGGAGGCCTCTTCTCCTCCCCAAACCCTGGACAAAATTATCTCATTGGGCCTTCTCAACTGCCGGCTGAGGCTGACATATTCATTCCCGTTTAGGGAGGAGGAAACTGAGACGGGAGAGGGAACGTGGCTGGCTGAGGATCACACAACGGGTAGCGGCCTAGGATGACTTATATCCTCAAAAGCCCATACCCACCCCTGGCCATCGTCAGCTCTGGGAGTGAGTCCACAGAGGACAAAAGACGACAGAGCTTTACTAAGAGAGTAATCAATGCTGGCAAGAGTGAGGTTTGCTTGTTTTGGGGTGTCCCACCCCAAGAGGGAGGGCTTCTTCCGCCCTTCCAGGACCCACTCAGAGCTTGGATAGAGCTGCGCCCAAGGATCAGGAAGGAAAGGCAGAGGATTTTTGGACACGTACTGAAGGCAGACTCTGCACCACATAAAAAATTACCCACTGGAGGTGTTTAAGCAATATTTGGGGAATACTACTAGGCAAACTACTGATACTTACAACAACATGGATGAATCTCGGAGACATTAAGACTAATGAAAAGCCAGGCACAATCAGTACATGCTGTCTGATTCCACTTCGATGTAATTCTTGGAGAGGCAAAACCAAGCAATAGTGACAGACATCGAATTAATGGTGGCCTGGGCCCAGCAGATGGGTTGATGGGTGAGGGGCACAGGCGTTTGGGAGTGATGGAAATGATCTATATCCTGGTTGGGTGGTGATTACACAGGGTGTACACTCGTCAAAACCCATGCAAAGAGACACACTTACGATGGATAACCTTAAGAACCTTTGATTTTACGTTTATAACATCCTGATACAATTGTTTTTATAAATTAGCGCCACGCTCTCAACTCTGAGAATCTATCATCACTTGTGTTCTCTCTGGTAATGGAGGGTGCCTTCTTCCAGATGGTTCGTAAGTCCCAACACTTGAGGTTGCAGTCAGGCACTTGCCAAACTTGCTTCCAGGAGCAGAATGCTGCAAAGCAAACGCAGGCTGCTGTTTGTCGCGCACATGCTGTTCATGGGTAACTCACTTCCCCCAGTGCCCAATGAAGTGGGTGCTCCTAACATCTCCATTTCACGGAAAAGGAGAACGGTGGAGGGAGAGGGGTCTTGTTCAAGATCACACGGCTGGCAGGTGGGAGGAAGGGGATTTGAACTCAGCCTGCCTCCAGGGGGTCACCATTCCACCTTCCAGAAGGTTCCCTCTTTTCTGGTTTCAAATGCCCCCCACCTCTTCCATAAAACAAAATCCCCGCAGGGGCGCAGGCGTGCCCCCCTTACCTGGGCCCGGAACCGCAGCCAGCTTGTTCCACTTCCTGGCTGTGTGACCTGGGTCAAGTGCCTCTGCCGGCCCGTGTTCATCTGTAAAATGAGGAGGAAAACACTACTTACCTTTAATGGGTATGAGGTTTTCTTTGGGTGATAAAGTGCTTTGAAACCAGACAGAGATGGCGGTTGTACAACATTGTGATTGCATTAAATGCCACTGAATTGTCAACTTTAAATGGTTAATTTATGTTATCAAATTTTGACTCAATAAAAAAGAAAAAGGGGGGAAAGAGATCATCTGTGTAGATATCAATGGGCAAGTAAGTGCATTAAGAAAAAAAGCTACCTACCTTAAAAGTTATAGTGAGGATTCAAAGGACAGCAAATATCAAGCACGTAGGATAATGCCAGGCTAGCAGTAAGCATGCAAGACGTTTGTATTTCCGTTCCTATTTAGTGGCCCCCATTGTTGGCCAAACTGCCAATCTGGCGGACCAGCAGCTGCACAAGCCTCCCTGAGGCTGGGGTTCCCTGCCTCAGCCCATGTTCTCCTGTCTGCCCTGCATCTCCCCTCACTCACTTCACTCACCTGTGCCCACCACACTGGCCTCTTGGCCTTCCGCCCACCCCCCTGCCAGGCAGGCTCCTGCTACAGGGCCTTTGCATGGTTATTTCCTTGGCCTGGAACACTCTTCTCCAGGCTCACACAGCTGTGTCCTCACTTCCTTCAGATCTTTGCTCAAATGTCACCTCTTCAGAAAGGTCCTCCTTGACCGCCCCCAGAAAACAGCTCTGCTCCAACCATTCACCATCCCCCCAATGGCTTTACAGTCTCATGGGAGATCGTACACTGATTTGTTTGCTGTATTTTGTTCAAATCCCCATGAGATTGGCAGCTCCTTGAAGAGGGACGTTGTTTCCTGCTGGGAGCTCAGCCTGGCACAAGGTGAGCCCTCCAAAGATATTTGTTGAATGAATGAATGAATGAATGCCCTGGACAGTGTCCATCTGGTCATTCAGCTGGGCTCAAATGTGTGAGCCACCAAGGACAGGGACCCTGGGCTTGCCTCAGTGGCCTCAGGATTGCTAGGAACAGGGGGGCCTCCGTTGAGAAAAAAGACCGCTCCTCCATTCGGGGTCCTGCCTTCTGTAAGAGACTGGCCTGCCCCACACCACCGCTAGCCCTGTGCCCTGGGACTCCTCCCCTTACAGCTGTTCCTCCCACCTTCCAGCCTCTCCCATTCCTCCTCATCTGGTCTCTACAACATCTCTGTGGGCCTTTATCTTTCCCCTCTGCTGCTCTAGGAGGAAGTTAGATACCTTCCTCCATCCTCTCCTTCCCCACCCTCCTGGGTCCTAAAGCCTGACCCTCAGTCTCAGCATCCCACCCCAGCCTCTCCCCTCACCTCCAGCAATTCCCAGGGAACAGATGTGGAGAACAGTGGACAGGCAGGTGTGGTCAGAGGAGCCTCAGGTCCCTCCGCAGGTCAGCTTGCTGTGTGACCCATCTCTCCACTGAGGCCATCTGGGGAACTAGGCTATTTGTGCTCCAAATCCAGTTCTACCACTTGCTAGCTGTGTAGCCTTAAGCAAGCCACTTAACTCTCTGTGCCTCAGAATTTGTCTCAGCACCAGGGTGCCACGCAGTAATGCAGCAGAGCTTTGTAAATTGCAAAGCCCTAAACCACCCTTGGCGGTGTATTTGTGCTATTTCTGACCCACGGAGCCCAGAACTGAAGGACAACCACCCAGTGGCCCTGCGCTATCGCAGATGTTATTTACCATCATCCTTGTTACATGATCGATAACATCCTCGGGTTTCACAAAGGCCACAGTCAAGGGTCCGTTAACTTTAAGACAACGGTAAAGTCCCAGAGAATACTCTAGAACAGCGCGCTTCCAGATAAACCCCACTATCCTGCAGGGGCCTCACAATAATCCCGAACAGGGAAGAGTCATTGTTATTCCACTTCAGAGATTTGGAAGCTTCAGGCTGCCTCCCCTAAACCCACGCCTTATTGTTCCTGGCTGATAGGCTGGAGTCCTTGTCCAGCCCTCCATACCTGCACCCCGAGGACGCCTTTGAGTTCCCCCCACTCCTGTTCAGCAACACCTCTCCCCTAGACACCTTTTCCTAGACACTTGCCTATTCTCCCAGAATCCTTCTGATCCCAGCCAGCCTGGCAGTGGCCAATGCCAGATCAACCTCACTTTTCCTCCAGATTTCAAAACAAGATCAAACTGCATTTCCCCTCCCGATCCCAAAATGAGGCAGGCTGGCAGCATTGAGCACTACTGGGGAAGGAGACCGAGCAGGCCTAGATTTGTGTGTAAACATTACCAACAGCTACTACACAGATGGATTCTTATTCCTATCTTAAAATGCAGCTCAGAGAAAGTAGGTAAACAACTTCCCTGAGGTCACAAACTGGGGAGAGTGAGAGCCAGAGTTAAAACTTGGGTCTATTTGAGTCCAAAATGCTTGACATCAGCCGAAACCAGTTTGGCTCAGTGGTAGAGCGTCGGTCTGCAGAGTGAAAGGTCCCAGGTTCGATTCCGGTCAGGGGCATGTACATTGGTTGTGGGTGTGCAGGAGGCAGCTGGTCGATTTCCTTTCATCGATGTTTCTAGCTCTCTATCTCTCTCCCTTCCTCTCTGTAAAAAATCAATAAAGTATATATTTTTTAAAATGCTTGACATCAGCCGAAACCGGTTTGGCTCAGTGGATAGAGCGTCGGCTTGGGGACTCAAGGGTCCCGGGTTCTATTACGGTCAAGGGCATGTACCTTGGTTGCGGGCACATCCCCAGCAGGGGGTGCGCAAGAGGCAGCTGATCAATGACTCTCTCTCATCAATGTTTCTAGCTCTCTATCTCTCTCCCTTCCTCTCTGTACAAAATCAATAAAATATATTTTAAAAATAAAATAAAATAAAATAAAATAAAATGCTTGACATCAGCCTTTGAAGAGTTCACTGACATGGGGTGACTTCATTTCCAGCTCTTCCCCTAAGACTCTTCATCTCTAAGATTGAAAGAGTAATACTTTGTTGGATTTGTTGAGATGTGAGAATGATATTGGATAAGCTTATAACGTGCCCAGAATAGCACAGGGCACCTGGATGTGCCTGGGGACTCTGTGGTGAGGCCAACCAAGGGTTAAGTCCCAGCTTCTGCCTGTGGAGACCATTGCGCTACCTCTCTGAGCTTCACTAGACCCATTAGGACAACAGACACCATCAGCCCCTCTCACAAAGGTGGTGCTGGTCCCAAAAGCTAATTTTCTAAAAGTTAGAAACATGGTTTTCATACCAATAAGTGAGCACATGCCAAAATCATATGTGATTCATTGCTATGACCTCATCAGCAGTGAAGCGGCTTCACAAAGTGTTAGAGAGTCTGAAAGGTTTATAGCTAACGGAAGACAAAATGCTGAAACAGGATTGCAAAGTGAAACTGGTTAATGTCCTTCAGGACCAAACAAATGTAGCCTTTGAGGTGATCTTTTCTACTGGGGAACAATGATTTGCAACTTGAATCTACAAGTGAGCCCATAACTTCCCTGAGTTTGGGCCTTAATAGGTAAGGAAATGACAAGTCAGACAAATATCTGTCCCCCTAGAGAGTTAGTTACCTAATACTGGAGTGGGCCTGTCGGACAATGCTACTCAAAGAACATACAGTTCTCCTTTTGTTTTATTTCCAAGTTGTGGGGTTTTTTTAAAAACCTGAGAATGCAATGTAATAATGGAGGTGGAAGAACTTTAAAGTGCTGAGTGCCTCTTGGCTTGTTGTTTGGGAATCATCTCGGAGCAGCAATCCCTATGCTCACCAAATGAGGTGGACAGGGAGCTAGGAACACTCAAAAGAATGTAAAACTATTTGCAAGCATGGTTTTATTCATCTTTATTTCCTTCCAGAGCACTCTGAGCTCAGGCCTGGGACTAGGATGAGGTGATGTCTCACATCACACATTCCATAAGTCTCTTTTCCACGGAGTCCCTGCTCACTTACTGACATCCTATATAATAAGAGAGGACTATGCTAATTATCTGTTACACTCTGAGGCTTAACGACCAACCTTATAAAGACCGGATCACGGATCTGCAGGATGGTGGGGCAGCGAACTACAAGCAGAGCCGGTAGAGAACTATAGGAGGGGGCAGTGCAGCAAGCTATGAAGGGGGGAGTGGGGGAGCTACAGGAGGGTGACAGTGACCTGCTGGCGCATGGATTTGTGCACAGGGCTATTAGTTAGTTAATAAATTTATATAGGTTTCAGGTGGACAATTCCATAATCCATCATCTGTGTATTGTATTGTGTTCACCATTTCAAGTCAAGTTTCCTTCAATCTCTATTTATTCCCCCTTTACCCTCCTTTTTAAAAAATATTTGTATTGATTTCAAAGAGGAAGGGAGGGGGAGAGAGAGAAAAAAACATCGATGATGAGAGAGAATTATTGATTGGCTGCCTCCTGTATGCCCCCTACTGGGGATGGAGCCTGAAATCCAGTAATGTGCACTGACTGGGAATTGAACCATGACCTCCTGGTTCATACATAGGTCGATACTCAACCACAGATCCAGTGTGCCCCCCATACCCTCTTCCTACTTCCCCCAATCCCTTTTCCCTTGGTAATGACCATATTGTTGTCTGTGTCAATGAGATTTTTCATTTGTTTGCTTAACTCCTTCATCTTTTGTTGTTGTTGTTGTTGTTATTTATTCAACCATTATTTTCTGAGGCCTACCTGCTGCCAAGCACTGGGCACTTGGGATAAAGCACAAGACAAGACAGACATAGTCACTGCCTTCAAGGGCCTAAAGTCTAAACAGGAGACAGATGATTGGATAACTAAGATAGAGGCTAAATAACCAAAAATCACCACAAGCTCTAAGAAGGAAAAGAACAGGAGGAACATGAGCAGGGCTGCCGGCCTTAGCGAGGGGCCAAAGAAGACTCCCTAAAAAGGTGACATTCAAGCTGAGACGTGAGGAATGGGAGAATGCCAGCCAATGGGAAAGCTGGGGGAAAGGCGCCCCAGGTGGGAGGTTCAAAGGTTCTGATGCAAGATGAGGCTTCAAGGAACATCGTGGCCATAGTTTGGCAACGGGCAGAAGAAAGCAGGACCTGAATCATGGTGGGAACGGGAGGGAAGGGTCTGCAAGAGACCTAGATGTAATTCTAAATATGATGGGAAGCTAGGGAGTGTTTAGTCAGACACCTTTGTAACCCCACCTGTGTTTCCACCCTAGGGTCCCTGCACCAGCAGCAGCAACATCACCTGGAACTTGTTGGTAATGCAGATTCTTGGGCCCCACCCCAGAACTACAGGTCAGACATCCTGAAGTGGAGTCCATCCATTGGTGTTTGGACAAGCCCTCCCGGATGATCTGATGATGTTTGGAAACCACCGCTCTGGAAACAGTAATCCACGAGTTAGAAACACAACCTAGAGTCGTCACCTGGTGGCCCTTTATGGTAACTACAGCCTGACCGATGCTTCCACGACCAGCCCTTTTTGACACCACGAGGAGGAAGGACACTTTCCACTGAAAGGACCCGACCAGGGTCATGGGCAGAAGGATGGCTTCAGAGTGTGCCTGTCTACTTGCTCACATGCAAGAACACACAACATGGGAGGGCTTCACTAACTTCAAGTTTCCTCCTGCTATGCTTAGAAGAAAACCCTGATTCCTTACACAGTTGCTCTGTCCTAACTTGCTCTCTCCTCTCACACAGTCCCTGCCAGCCACACTGGTTTCCTTGCTGTTTCTCGGATATACCAAGCATGTTCTTACCTCAAGGTTTTGTTATTTTCTGTTTTCTGCCTGGAATGCTCTTACTCCACACTTGCATGGCTTGCTTTCACTCATTCACATTTCCTTTCAAATGCCATCTCCTCTGGGAAGCTTTCCATGACTACAGTCACTGTGGAGCTCTTGTGCTACGTCTTTCTGTCTGTGACCCTGTCTTCTTTGTTTAAGCAAAATTTTTATTACAGAAAAGTTCTCTGCAGCAGGGAGGGGACCCGAACTGGTTGCCCCTCTTTCTTCATTCTTAACATTACTTTATATATTTATTTGACTTTTGTCTATCCTCCTTATGAGACCACGAGTTCCAATAAGGCAAGGATGTTTCTCTCTTTTTGTTCACTATTGTAACCCCAGTATAAACAGTAGGTGCTTAATATTTCCTGAATGGATAAATATACTCAGTGAGGCAAGTATTATCACCCTCTTTCCCACCAGTGGGGAAACTGAAGCCCAGTGAAGTGATCTGACTACTCAAGTTCACACAGTGAGTAAGTGGCTGGGGTCTGGATTTGAAGTAGGAATTCTGGAAACGGAAGGGTGAGTTGTGTCCACACTGGCACCTTGAGGTTCCTGAGGCTGGGGAGAGTTTTCAACCAAGCAACCATATCACCATCACCCAGGATCAGCAAGCAAGTAGCTGTGAGCTCTGAAGGATGTTCTTCATGGTAAAGGGACAGAGGGCAACATCTAGATCCTAAGTGGGGCAGTACCACCAGGAGCTGGGCAGTCCCCAGTGATTGCCCCAGCCATACAGCAGGGGGGGAGCAGGGGTGCAGACATCCTGCAATGAGTCCCAAGTCCTGTGTGGTATTCATAGTTCCTTTTAGTAATTGGCATAGATGAAAACCTTGTTTTTAATTATCTGAGCCTGGGACCAAATTCTATTTCACATGCAAACACTATGTGTTTGGGTTTTGTTGTGTTCTATTCATTTTTACTAGACTTGTTTAAAAAATATTTTTTATTGATTTTTTTAAAGAGAGAAGGATAGAGAGTCAGAAACATCGATAAGAGAATCATCAATTAGCCGCCTCTTGCACACCCCCCACCGGGGATGTGCCCGCAACCAAGGTACATGCCCTTGGACCAGAATCGAGCCCGGGACCCTTCAATCCACATGTTGACACTCTATCCATTGAACCAAACCAGTTTTGGCTAGACTTTATTTTTTATAGCAGTTTTAGATTTATAGAAAAATTATGCAGAAATGACAGAGTACCTCATAATAACTCTTCCCAACACACATGGGTTTTCCCTTTATTAATACCTTGTGATACCTTTGTTACAAATGAAGGACAAATGTTGATGCATTATTATTAACCAAATCCATAGTTTATATAAGGTTCATTCTTGGCGTTGCACAGCTCTATGGATTTTGAAAAATGCATAATGCGCCTGGCCAGTGTGGCTCAGTGGTTGAGTGTTGACCTATGAAGCAGGAGGTCACAGTTTGATTCCTGGCCAGGACACAGGCCCAGGGTCGCAGGCTCAATCCCCAGGGGGGAGGGGAGGGGCGTGAAGGAGGCAGCTGATCAATGATTCTCTCTCATCATTGATGTTTCTCTCTCTCCCTCTCCTTTCCTCTCTGAAATCAATTAAAAAATATTTTTTTAAATTGCATAATGTGCCGAAACCGGTTTGGCTCAGTGGATACAGAGTCAGCCTGTGGACTGAAGGGTCCTGGGTCCGAATCTGGTCAAGGGCATGTACCTTGGTTGTGGGCACGTCCCCAGTAGGGGGCGTGCAGGAGGCAGCTGATTCATGACTCTCTCTCTCATAGATGTTTCTAACTCTCTCTCTCTTCCTCTCTGTAAAAAAATCAATAAAATATATTTTTTAAATAAATAAAATAAAATTGCATAATGTCCTGTATTTATCATTACAGTATCACACAGAAGTCCACTGCCCAAAAAATGCCTATGCTCCATCTATTCATCCTTCCTCCCTCTCCAAATCCTTAGCAACCACTGGCTTTTTTATTGTCTCTATAATTTTGCCTTTTCCAGCGTAGAGTGTATTTGCTTGGTTTTAATGTATAGTGACTTCCACATAAGTTGGAACCAGACTGGGTCACGCTTTGTTCAGGACTTACCTAGAATTGCCTGCATTTTGGAGGATCACGGCCATAATGAGGTCGTGGTGTTTGAGTTACCAGAGGTCCTAATTCAGCCCGCAGATTCACAGTGATTCCACCAAAGCCATGACCTCCCAACTACTTTGTTATGTTTCCTATGTATTGTGCTCAAATATTTACATAGTAATTTACTCTAAACTAATTTCACTTTTTCCCCCCTTTATATTACAACTAGAGGCCCAATGCACGAAAATTTGCCTCAGTCGGACATCCTTAGCACTGCTGAGAAGGTAGGAAAGGCTCCCACCACCACCTCTGCACTCACAGCCATCAGCCTGGTTTGTGGCTGAGCAAAGCTTCCCCTCTGGGAGCACACTGACCACCAGGGGCAGCTCCTGTGTTAAGCATCTGCCCCCTGCTGGTCAGTCCATGTCATAGCAACTGTTCATTTTGCAGTTAGGGTCAATTTGCATATTACCCTTTTATTATATAGGACTAGAGGCCCAGTGCATGAATTTGTGCACCATTGGGTTCCCTAAGCCTGGCCTGCAGGATTGGGCCAGAACCAGCTGTCTGACATCCCCCAAGGGGTCCAATTGTGAGAGGGTGCAGGCCAGGCCAAGGGACCCACCTGTGCACAATCAGGACTGGGAGGGACCGCTGGAAGGCTCCAGAGCATGTCTGATCCATCTCACTCAGTCCCAATCAGCTGGAGCCCAGCAATAAGCTAACCTACCAGTCAGAGCATCTGCCCCCTGGTGGTCAGTGCATATCATAGCAACTGGTTGACTGGTCAACTGTCTGCCCCTTAGTGGTCAGTGCACATCATAGTGAGCAATTGAGCAGCCTTAGCATATCATTAGCATATTGTACTTTGATTGGTTGAACAGCTGACCAGCCCACCAGATACCTAGCATATTAGGTTTTTATTATATAAGATTAGGATATTGGGGGAGATAAGAGATCAACCGAAGGACTTGTATACATGCGTATAAGTACAACCAATGGACACAAAACTCTGGGGAGGGATGGTATGTATGGAGGGGGCCATGTTAAAATATGTACACAGATAATAATTTAATAAAATAAAAAAAGATTAAGATATTATTCATGTTGAAAAGTATGTGTCAGTAGGTTATATTATCCAGGAATTTCATTTTGGAAAAAGAAAAAAAAGCATTGCAACTGTTGTTAAAGGGAACAACTGGGGACCCTAGGTCCCCTAGGGTTTCAATCCATAGTTATACCGCATGATAATCACAATGGCAGCAAGCATTGAAAAGGCACTGTGCTGGGCCAGTGACTTCTGTATACAAATTATGTCCCTACAGTTCCCCTGCCAGGAGCTACATGGTGTGTTATCCCATTTTACAGAGGGAAAATCTGAGGTCCAGACAGAATAATGTCCCTGAGTGGGATATGGAATTCCAGCCCATGCTCCTAACAACTCACCATCCATCCCTAGATTTCCTGGGCCTCCTGGAAAGACTGTGTTGGGTGAGCTGAATACCTCCAAGCTTGCAAGGCCCCCAGAAGAGGGTGGATGGGCACATGGGGGAACTGAGAGATCAAGAGCACAGGTCTGGCCTGGGTTCCAATCTTGGCTGTGACACTTACTCTGAGTGACCCTGGGACAGTAACTCCCCCTCTCTGAGGCTCAGTCTGCTCATCTGTAAAAGAGGGGTGATGTCACCAAAGTGTGGTAAGTACTATCTTTTTCCATGTCACCAAGCCAGAAACCATGGCTCATAGAGGGGAAGTGGCCTGCCCACGGTTAAATGGAGAGTGATTCAATGGTCCTCTAAGGACATGCCCCCTTTGCCTGGTAAGGTCCCCGTGGCTCCTTCAACTCTCAATTCAGTATCACAGGTCACCAGGAAAAGGTCGGGGTCACCTTCCTGGCCAACTATCCTGAATCCAACCACCTGCTTGTTACCCCACGGGGAAGAAGTATCTGAAAGCCCCAAGTCTGGGAGAGCTGGAAGAGGGGTGCTGACCTTGAAAGGGGCTCAGTTTCCCTGTAGTGAACTCCAGGTCCTAAATTGATGCATTCCTCTCCATCCCCACCAGTTCCTTCTCATGTAGACCACTCCTTCTTTCCTCCTCCCTTCCTACCCAGCAGCCAGAGATCTTATAAATGTAAAATCATATGAAGTCACTCCCTGGCTTAACCCTTCCATGGCTCCCTATTGCTCTTAAGCTACACACTTCTCTACCTGGTGCATGGGACCTTGCCCACACCTCCTATCTTATTTCCCACAATGCTGCCTCCACTCTCCACTCCACATGTATGTTCAGGGCACAGTGTGCACTTCCATGGGCCCTTCATACACCAGCATGTTCCTGACTTAGAACCTGTGCCCGTGTGCTTCTCCTCCTTGGTCAGCTCATAAACAACTCACTCCTTGCCTTCACCAGGCACACTCCTCCTCGCTCCCTTCACTAGGCCAGCTTTTTCTGTTAGGCTCTCTCATACCCCACCCACTGGTCTCTCTGAGCAATAATCCCAGTTTTCAATGATAGACTCATCTAATGATCTTTTCCCCATTTGACTGAGCTGCACGGGGACCCTGATCTGTTTCCTTCTGCATACTGAGAACCGTGAGAGGTGTCTGCCCCCAAGCAGGCACTCCGGAGAACCTACTGACTGGCAGACAAAATGGCCACACAGAGGAGAGAGATGGCCCTTCTCCTCCACCATGTGGACTAAGACATACAAGTCAACTTGGAAGGAAGAAGGAAATGGGAAAATGGAAGGCAGAGGTAATCCCAGGCGCAATTCAGTTCACTGCTCAGCATGCCTGGACGTGCCAGACGCCGTGCCGTGCCCTGGGGACAGACAGTGTATGTGTGCCACACTGCCTGGACTCAGAGCCCAACCCACTGCTCACGAGCTGTGGAAGTTTAGGTAAGTCACTAAACCTCTTGGGACTTTGGTGTCGCTAACTATCAAATGGAAGAAGTGGAGAAGTTACTTCATTACAGAAAACCCATGCCTTAGGGCATTAGGACTTAATAGGCTCTTGAAACCCCAGGGGAACCAGCAATCCTGTTTGGTTACAATTGCTGAATCACACACCACTCCAATATTCAGAGGCTTAAAACAACCACTTTTTCCTCCACTGTGGTGTGAATCAGAAACATTGGAAAGAACCAGTTGGGTAGGTCTTTGTTAAAGTCACATGTTGGCCAGGCCTGTGATTATTTGAAGGCTCAATGGCTGGCTATTGAGTGGTGGCACCAACTGTCATATTGGTTACCTGCACTCACCCACCCACCCCTACCATTACCTCATTTCTAGCCTATCACCTTCTATCATGCCAGCTCACTCTCTCCAGTACCCCAATTCCCACAATCCTTCAGCCCCACTGAGACCTCTGACTTATTGAGCCTACCACCTTTCCCCTGGGGGGTCATTATCCCCATGCACTGCACATTCCCGAGAGGCCCCTGCTCCCCTCTGGTGGAACACCCAATGGTTGACACCAACTCTCTGTCCTTCTGTGCTTATTCCCTTGCAGTGCAATGTGGCTGAAGAACAAAACACTACCATGTGGACTGGTCTCACTTTATTTACCTGACTGCTGTAGTTCCCTTGGCCCATTCCTCCTCCCCAGGCAATTCCTTCCTATCTTCTCCTCAAACCTCCATCACCTTCTCTCCCATCTCAGTCTTAGCTGAGGATCTTGCTTTCTATTTCACAGGGAAAATTCTATCAATCAGAAAATATTCCACAAGCTTCCATTTATAAATACTCTGCCCGAGCCATGGTCCCATCTTATGTATAGTTCCCATCATTCTCTGTCTTCTCCTTCTGGCATCATCATTATTTCCAATCTACCGAATCATTCTCATCAACATAAAAATATGCTAATATGTCTGCATTTAAGTAACTTCTCTTAACCCCACTTTGCTTCCACCTAGCACCCCATCATCAGTCCTAAAGTAAAACCCCTCAAAAAGTTGTCTGTACCCACTATCAGTGACTCTATTTGCTCTCTTCCATTACAGAAAAGGTACAAAAATAGTACAAAAAATACCCAAATATCAATCACCCAGATTTTACCATCTTTGCTTTATCATTCTCTTTCTTTCCCTCCTCCTGAACTCCTACAGAGTAAGTTGTAGACATGAGTCCTTTATCCCTAAAAACCAGTATGTATTTCCTAAAAGCAAGGATATTCTCTTGCAATAACCAAGATCGGGAATTTTTACACTGATACAATGTTATTATCTAATATAGAGACCTTATTCAAATTTCACCGATTGTTCTACTACTATCTTTTAAAGGCAGTGAAGACCAATTTTTCCTGGCCCAGGATCTCACACTGTATTCAGTTCTTGTGTCTCTTTGGTCTTCTTCTTCTTCTTCTTCTTCTTTTAATATATTTTATTGATTTTTTACAGAGAGGAAGGGAGAGTTCGAAACATCAATGAGAGAGAAACATAGATCAGCTGCCCCTGCACACCCCTCACTGGGGATGTACCCGCAACCAAGGTACATGCCCTTGACCGGAATCGAACCTGGGACCCTTTAGTCCTAAGGCTGATGCTCTACCCTCTGAGCCAACTGGTTAGGGCCTTTTGGTCTCCTTAATCTAGACTGCTCCTCAGTCATTCTTTGTCTTCCATGATCTCAACATTTTTGAAGAGTATAAGCTTGTTATTTTGTTAAATACCCTTCAGTTTGGGTTCATGAATCAATTAAGCGTATCTGGCAGAAATAGCACTGAAGGGATGCTGTGTCCTTCTCAGGAGGAACATGATGTCAATTTGCCCCATTAATGGTGACGCTCCCTTTGACCAGTTGGTTGATGTATCTGCTGGGTTTCTTCACTATAAAGTTACCATTTTCCCTTTTATAATTAATAACTATCTTGTGAAGGGAACTCTAAGACTATGCAAATACCCTGTTTTCCCTCAAAGTTTACTCTCCGATTGATTGAAGCATCTATGAATGAATCTCTCCTGAAACAATTATTACTATGGTGGCTGCCAAATGGTGATTTTCTAATTCTTACTCTTCTAGATTAAGTGACTTTCTGCTCTTAAAAAGAGATTTCCTTTTCCTTTCTATCTTTCTGTATTTAAATCTTCTACTCTCTCTTAACCCCACTCCAATCAGGCTTTTGCTCCCACCATTCTTCTTAAACTCTTTCTTATCAAAGCAACAATGCCCTCCGCTTTGATAATTCAGATTTTGATTCTCATCTTTTTTATTTTTAATCCTCACCCAAGGGTATTTTTCCATTGATTTTTAGAAAAAGTGGAAGAGAGAGGGAAAAGACAGAGAGAAACACAGATTGGTTGCCTCCTGCATGCGCCCCGACCATGGCTTGGGCCAGGGAGAATCTTGCAACTGAGGTATGTGCCCTTGACTAGAATCAAACTTGGGATCCTTCCACCCACAGGTCAATGCTCTATCCACTGAGCCAAACCTGGGGCAAGATTCTCATATTCTTGACCTCTCAGCAGCATTTGACACAGATCACCAGCTCTCCCACTTTGAGCTTTTTTCCTTCCTAGTCCCTAGGACACACCTCCAGCTGCTATTCCTTGGATTCCTTTGTTTCTTCTCTCTTAATGATGGAGTCTCAGTCCATGGTCCGCTTCTCTTCTCTGTCTATGCTTACTCCCTTGGAGATCTTACCCAGTTGCATGGCTTTAAAACCATTTCTACAACGAGGACTCCTGTGTTAATCTACTTGGGCTGCCAGAGCAAGATATCACAGACTGGGTGGCTTAAAAACAGAAATTTGGCCCTAGCCAGGTTGTTCAGTGATTAGGGCATCAGCCCAAGGACCGAAGGGTTACGGGTTTGATTCCTGTTCAAGGGCATGTACCTGTGTTGCAGGTTTGATCCCCATCCCCAAGTGGGTGGGGGGAGAAGGGGATGGTGGGAGGCAACCAATTGATGTGTCTCTCTCACATTGATGTTTCTCTCCATCTCCTCTCGCCCTTCCTCCACCTTCTCTGAAAAAAAAATCAATGAAAACAATATCCTCACTCCTTAAGTAAAGACTAAAAATAGTAATAATAATAAAACAAAACAAAACAAAAAATAATCATTTTTTAAATGCAGTAAAATTGATCCTATGGCACTTCTGAGCCTCGGCCTCAAGAGAGGCCTTGCAGCTTTTCTTCTCTTCCTTTGGAGGTCATCCTGTAAGGACGCCTGAGCTAGCTGCTGGAGAAGCCACATGAAGAACCAAGGCACTCCAGCCACAGACCAGTCAGCGGCCAGATCTCTGAATGAGGCCACAGAGGACCAGCCAGCCTGTCAACCTGCTGACCGAAAGGGCAGGAGTAAGCCCAGACAAGACCATGTGCAGCAGCAAAGAGCTATCCTAGTTGAGACATGTCCAAATTGCCAACCCATACAAATAAGCAAATAATGACTGTTGGTTTAAGCCACTCTGTTTTGGGATGACTTGTTAAGCATCAATAGAAAGCTGATACATCTAGGTTCTCAGAGCAGTGACCCAGGTTGAAATGCAAGTTCCATCTCTGGCATATGATCTTGGGCACGTCCTATAATCTCACCGAATCTGTTTCCTCATCTGTACAATGGGATACTTTTAGTTTCTACCTCCTCCAGCTGATGTGAGGATTAAATTCGGTGTATGGCATAGGGCAAGCACTGTCAACATCTTAAATGTGGTTGTTGCTATTGTTTGAAGGAAGTCTAGCTTGAGACTTGCTATGTAGGGGGTCAGAAAGAGTAAATGTGTAGGATAACTGAGCTTCTCTTTGGAGGTTCCATAACTAGTGGAGATTGGGAGCTTCTTAGGACCAGAGACCTATATCAGGCTAACCTGGGAGATGGCAGGGGTTGGGTCTCAACTGTGTCCTACATAGTACAAAGGGGCTGTGGTATGTGCCTGGTGAGCCCTATGCATGAGGTCATGGATGGAGGCTGGAATTGGGTGAAAGAATGAATAATGCTGTAGGAGGGGCTGAGATCCTAGGAAAGGTGTGAGGGCTAAGTCTTATGGAATACCCGCACTCTGTGAAATTACTTTTTTTTTTTAAATATATACATTTTTATTGATTTCAGAGAGGAAGGGAGATAGAAAAATCAATGATGAGAGAGAATCATTGATCAGCTGCCTCCTGTACAGTTCCCATTGGGGATCAAGCCTACAACACCGGCATGTGCCCTGACCTGGAACTGAACCGTGACACTCAACCACTGAGCCACATTGGCCAGGCTGAAACTACTTTTTTTATTCTTTTGTTTACTTGTGCATAATCTGTTTCTCACTTTTCAAGGTGTGCTCCATAAGGAACTGGTATTGGTCTTGCTCATGCACCTCACACAATATCTGGTTTACAGCAAGTGATTAATAACTATAAACTGAATAAATGTGAACAAAGGCGGGGGAAAAGGGAACCATGAGAGCCAAAAAGACATGGTCTGAGAGCTAAGTGGAAGGCTAGTCATTTCCTGAAAGAGGGCTTCACAGAAACATTGAGATCATCTTCTCTAACTCCCTTAGTCCACAGGTGGGGAAGCAGAGGCCCAGAGAGGAGCGATGACCAGCCTGAAGACACCCAGGACTGCAGATCTCCACCTATGAGATCAAATGCCACAGACCTACCTGGCAATGAGGCACAGAAAAGTCAAGGCCACCTCTCTGAGGCCATCACTCTAAGTCAGCCGCCACCACCGCCCCCATCCCATCCCATCCCATCCCATCCCATCCCACGGGGGAGAAAATTGTCTCTTTGGGAGCAGAGGTGCCAGTAAGCTAAACAGAAAGCTAGATGGGCAGGCGGCTCTGGGATAACAGCTGGTCATACCAAAATAACCCGGCCTCCTCACCTTGTTCTGGCCCTCACACCTCTGCCCCTCAGAGGTGAGACAAATACAAACTACTCTGTAACACTTCCACACACCAGCTTTTAGCAGGGCCTGCAGGAGGCGGGGTGGTCATTAGACCCAGCCCTGTCCACTGGGGGCTCACAGTCTGATGACGGAGGAGGCAGGCGGGGCACCAGTCAGGCTGCTAAAGGATGGTCCCTAGGTCTTGGGGAGCTCAAGAAAGGGAAGATTCTCTGAGAAAAGGACCCCTGAATTATTTTAATACAGTCCAGGAGGTAACAGTAAAGGAAGGAACTGCCAGAGTGAAGGGAGGGGGGCAAAAGTTTCAGGAAAATTTGCAGTGGGAGGAAGCATCAGGAATTGGGGGGCGGGGAGGAAGCATAAATGGAGGTAAAAAGGGGCCTGGATGGATTGTCCAAATGATGTAGGAACATGGATGTCAAGAGGAGAGATTTGCTATTTTGGGTGTACCAAGGAGAGCCTTGGGAGATTTTTTAACCCACGATCAGGTCTGCACCGCAGAAAGTGCCCTGTGGCTGCTTTGGGATTGCCCGGACAAGAACAGGGGTGTGGGGTGGGGTTGGGGTGCAGACCGACCAGAGAAAACACTATTCTGAGTGGGCAGCTCCAGATAGGGGTCCTCTAGGAAGCAGGAATTTGGTCTCAGTCTCTAGAAGGCTAGTATCGCCCCCTCCTCGACTCCGGCGCCACACCACCCCCGGGGTCCAACTTTCGCTCGCCAGTTCCGGACTCGAAGTTTGAGCAGACAAAAATGTCTAACTGGAGTCCTAATCCTAGACGAGGGGTCCGGGCAGAAGACTTCAACTTCCGAAATGCTCCGCTCCTCGGCTCTGCAGGTCGCGCATGCTTCTTCCCCAGAAAGGCGGGGTCGGCTTGCAGATGGACGGGGCTCGTCCGCGGGGCAAGTGCCGGAAGCTAGGGTCCGCCATCTTAGCTTGGGCCAAACCAATTGGATCCTTGGGGGGCGGAGGTTCATGGTGTCCCTCTCGTGAGCTCTCAGAGGCACTGAATGAAAACGCGCTTAATTACAGCAAGTCTCTTCGTTATGCTTTACCTTGAGAACTTCTCACGTTTTTCACCCCAGCACGGAAATGAACCCCGAGGGTACTATAGCACGTCCCAGCATGGCGGCGCTCGGCGCGGGTCCGCTGGGGGCGGGGCCTGCGGCAGTCCCGCCCCATCTCCTGGCAGAGAGGGTTTCCGCTTCCGGCAGTGGCGGGAGCAGCCTCGCTCTGGTCCCTGCGGCTGGCGGCCGAGCCGTGTGTGTCTCCTCCTCCGCCGCCGCCATATTGTCTGTGTGAGGAGCGGGGAGCGCGGCCGCGGGCGCTGCCGCTTCCACCACAGGTACAGGGGGAGCCGCCCGGCGAGGCCGTGGAGCGGGGGAGGGGGGCCCAGAATAGGGCAGCCGGGGCGCGGCCGCCCCTGATGCTCCCAGCGGACTCCGGAGTGCCCTTCGCCTGCCTCTGCCCCCCCTCTACACACACACCAGCCGCGGCGCCTGCAACCCACCGGGGAGGCCCGGGGCCACCCCCAACCCGGGTTGGGAGGGTTGAGATGTGGGGAGCAGAGGCTGATGTGAAGGTGGGAGCTAGCTTCGGGAGTCCGCCTTATTCGGGGGAAGAGGACTTCCCTGAGGCGGGGACGAGGGGGTAACTTGGGAGGAGGGGGTCCCCCAGGGGGAAGGGAGCTTGAGGGGTGGGGCCGCAGGGGATGCTGGGGCCGGTGCCTCGGGGAGTGGTGCCTACTGGGAAGGGCGGGGTGAACCCTCGGCGGAGCGGAGCGGAGCGGAGCAGCTGGAGTTGGGGGGACTGGGGGGCCGCCGCAGGGCCCCTGTGGGCGAGGCTGGGCCTCGCACCTGCAGGCTGGGCTGCAAGGTGGGGGACCCCCCGGGCGCGGTGGCCGGGGGGGAAAGACGGAGAGGATCACGAAGTGGGGCAGATCGGGTAGGAGCCGGAGTTACAGGGGTGGTTGGGTGGAGACAGGAGTAGAGTGAAAGGCTGGCTGAGGCTACACCTCTTAGTTTGTGACCTTTTGAAAGAGTAGGACTTTTTATTTCGTCCCCGTCTCTCCGCCCACCCCCCTCCCCCTTCTCTCCTCCCCCGGCGTTAGGACATTTTTAGCCGAGGCAGGTGATGGGTGGAGCTTCTGTAGTTTGTTTTTGGGAAGCAAAGTCAGGGTCAGAAGTTGGCTTCTTGGCTATCGCTATTGTGGGAAGGGAAGAGGTCTGAAAGGGAGGAGGTGGCAGATTAATTTGAGAAGACTTGCTTACCTTTCAGCTGCTGAGTTGCGTGAGGAGGGTGTGTGGGAAGAGAGGAGGAGAGGGAAAGAAAGCTAGAAAGGGAAGATTCTTCTTCATAGCTGGGAAGAAGGATGTTCATTCTCTCCTCCCATCCAAGGGGTTGCCCTGCAGCCGGTGGGAAGGACCCAGGCTGCCTGGGTGCCTGCATCCGTGGGACTAACTGGTTACAGGGCTGCCACCGTTTAGTTTAGTCATGTGACCTAACCGTTGTAAACCTCGGCTTTTCTATCTTTAAATTGGGGTGATAATATTCTCTAGCTCATAAGTTTATGGCGAAGAGTAAATAAGGTAATTTGTGTCAAGTGCTTACCACAGTGCCAGTAAGTACCTGGTAGATCTTACGGTGACTGTTATTAAAAGGGACCGGCTGCTGGTATGTTTGGTTCCAAGTAAAATTTATAGTCAGGAATCTTAACAGTAGGGGAGGCTTCAGAATAGTACCATTGTAGTCGCTGCAGTGTTTTTGTTTCAATGTTTTGTTTCAATGTTTCTGGTTGTTAACTGGCTTGTTGGACCTTGGGGATGAAAGATCAGGACCAATACTAGATCTCCCGCAGGTCACTTTAAAAAGTTCACCTGCAGCCCAGCCTGTGTAGCTCAGTGGTTGAGCGGCAAGCAGTGAACCAGGAGGTCACAGTTCAATTCCCGGTCAGGGCACATGCCCGCGTGGGGCGCTCAATCCCAAGTTTGGGGTGTGCTTGGGGCAGCCGATCAGTGATTCTCTCATCCTATTTCTTCCTCTCTGAAATCAATAGTGTGTGTGTGTACATATATATATATTTCTAAAGTTTACCTGCAGTTTACCACAGAAGTTTGTCCTTCTGTGACTTTGGAATAGATGAATTTTTCATTTCTGTTGGAGGAGGGTATATGACTTGAAAAAGGAACAAAAGGGTTGTAAGTGTCCTTAGATTGATTTATTAACTGATTACAAAGTTAGGTCACCCTAAGGCAGTGGTTGGTCAACTCATTAGTCAACAGAGCCAAATATCAACAGTACAACGATTGAAATTTCTTTTGAGAGCCAAATTTTTTTAACTTAAACTTCTAACGCCACTTCTTCAAAATAGACTCGCCCAGGCTGCGGTATTTTGTGGAAGAGCCGCACTCAAGGGGCCAAAGAGCCGCATGTGGCTCTCGAGCCACAGTTTGCCAACCACAGCCCTAGGGCAACGTATGCCTAGTTATGCCCTTTTGTACTGAATACAGTAGAGAAGAGAAGCACACACTGCGGGGAGGGGAGGGGCACTGTTATCTTCTGCATAATGGCCTCATTAATTCCCTTGTATTTGGGATGAAACAAGTGGCACTTTCTTTTCCACAGTGTATTTTTAAGCTTTCCTGTCATCTAGCCACCCTCTTCAAGGTGAGGCTTTGAATTTACTGTTCTCCATCTCTGTCTCTGAACATACACCTTTACATACTCCTTTGGAGAAAGAAATTTTCTTTAGGAACTGAGTTTAAAGCCTTATATAGGGTTTGGGTTTGTAATAGACAGAATGACCCCTCCCCAAATAAGATGTTCATTCTCTAATCCCCAGACTCTTTACATATGTAACATGGTAAAGGGGACTTAGCAGATATAATTAGGGTTAAAATAGATTGTCCTGGATTTTGTGGGTAAACCCAGTCTAAAAGCAGAAAACTTTCTGTAGCTGGGAGTTAAAAAAGAGATGGGTCAGAAGCAAAATCTCAATCATGAGATTTTTTATCTCAATCCTGAGAGGGACTCCATTTGCTGTTGCTAGAGGGAGCCACTGGTAACCAATGGGAAGGGATGTGGGTGGCCTCTAGTAGCAAAGACCAGCTCTGGCTGGCAGCCAGCAAGGAAAAGGAAACCTCAGTTGTACAGCCACAAGGAACTGAATTTAACAGTTCTACATGAGCTTTGAAATAGATTCTTCCCCAGAGTTTCTGCCAAGGAATACACCTTGATTTTGGCCTTGTGAGATCCTAACAGAAGACAGCCAAGTTCACTCAACTTCTGACTTACAGAAGCTGAGATAATAAATTTCTGTTGTTTTAAGCCACTACGTTTGTGGTAATTTGTTATGGCAATAATCGCACACTAGTATAGATTTTGGTACCAGGAGTTGGGGGACTGTTACCTAAAAATGTGAAAGCGGCAGTGGAGGCCAGAAATATTTTCCCCCTCTTATCTTTTTTTTTTTTTTTTCCTCTTTCTTTCTTTCGAGAGGAAGGGAGAGGGAGAGATAGAAACATCAACGATCAGAGAGAATTATTGATTGGCTGCCTCTTGCATGCCCCCATTGGGATCGAACCCGCAAGCCAGGCATGTGCCCTTGATCAGAATCGAACCCAGGACCCTTCAGTCTGCAGGCCGACGCTCCATCCACTAAGCCACGCCAGCCAGGGCCAGAACATTTTTGAGGAATATGATAGAAAAGACTTAGAAGAACAGATTGTTGCTAGAAATATGGATGTAATGTATTTGTTAGTGAGGGCTCGGGTGGAAGTGGGATATGCATTAGTTGGAGACTGGAGGAAAAGTGATCCTTGTTACAAAGTGGCAAATGTGCTTAAGAATTGTGTCCTGCGGTTATATAGAAAGGACTCCTTAATGTGGTAAACATGGATATTTGGTTGAGATTTCCATGGAAAAGTCTTGAAAGTGTAGCCTGGTTTATTTGTGGATCTGAGTCTGACGAGTGGAGTGAACCTTTGTGAAGTTCATGTAAAGCCTTCTATATTCTTGAGGATGTATACTAGCAGAAACAGCTTGGCTTGAAAGACAGAGAGTAGGAAATTAAAGAGGGCTGTGAACCCCCTAAATGCTACTAGCAGAAAGCAGGCTGGTAAAACTAATCATGTATAAATGTACTGGTTTTCATTAAAAAAAAAAAAAAAAAAAAAGGTAGGACCAAGGGCTCAGAGAGCTGAATGCCACTGAGGATTTTTCTCTGGTTTGGAAATGGAATGAATGGAGTTAGCTCAGATTTTAAAACTGCTTTGGACCAATGGATCTGTTTTATATTTTCCCTGTTCGGACTAGAATGTCTGTAACTGGTGCCCTGTCTCTAACCCCATTGCATGTTGGGAACAAATAACTTTTTTTTTAAGGAATTGTACGCTAGGGATTGTAGTTAATGTATTATACCCAGAGCCTCATTATACCTAATGTAGATGAGTTTTGAGACTTTATGAGCTTTAGTTGGGAGGCAAGAGAGTGGGTGTAGTAGATAGAATGACACTCTCCTACCCCAAGATGTTCGTAACCTCATCCCTGGAATCTGAATTACAGTCACATGTGGCAAAGGGACTTTGCAGATAGGAAATTATTCTATTGCAGATTATCCTGGTGTTTTGGGCGGGGATTTTCTAGAGAACAAAGGCAGCAATGATAATTCTGTAAAGTGATTTTGTCCTGGAAGACTTCACAAAATGATGGGTTGAGTTGAACCTATTCCTTCCTTCCTCCTCACCAGAGGATATTTTTCCATTGATTTTTTTTTTTTTTTTTTTAAGAGAGAGTAGGAAAGACAAAGAGAAATTTCAATGTGAGAGTAACACATCAATTGGTTGCTTCCTGTTTGTGCCTTGACCTGCGTCCAGGCCAGGGAGGAGTCTGCAACCAAGGTAGCTGTCCTTGACCAAAATCAAACCCAAGACCCTTTGGTCCTCAGGCCAATGGTCTATCCACTGAACCAAACCGGCTATGGCTTTATGCTTCTCTCTTAATGTTTAAGTGTCCTGTTACTGGCTTTATATGCAATTTGAAGGGACTACATGACCAGCTTGGTTAAATGTAGATTCTAGAACTACAGGCCATTTTAGTAAGATTTCTATAAATTTATGATTCTTCCATGTCTATAATAAACTTCTTGGGTAAAGGACACAATTTCTTCATTAATTTTTATTGGCTAAATAAAGCAATGAATTTATGTGACTACCTTTTAAATACTTAATTTCCTATTTTTTAGAGGAGATAGAAATGGGTGATAGTTTTTATGAATTGATAGCCACCTATACGTACAGTGGTCGGTCTGTCTGTTCTTTCATACCTCCCACCCCAGTCCAAAGATGTTGTAAGGTCGTTTCTCCCTGTCGTCGTTATTTGAGGTGAAGAGTCAGATTTGAGGGCTATACTTGCAGAATGAACTTCTAGCTTTTAGAAAAGTACTGTTTTTTGTTCCTCCAATAGTATCCTATTGATTAGATTCACAAAATGATGACTAAGGGAGACTTCAGAGGATGGAGGAATTTTGTTTTTTTGTGTTTTTTTTTAGTTAGTTACCTAATTACAGAGATGATTACAAAATCAGAACATTTCATGATATGAGTAACTTTTGAGATTATTTGTTGGACTTTTGACTTTAGAAGAAAAGAAATTGGGCCACATGAAGGTTAAATGGTTCAACCAAGTATCTTAGCCCTTGAGCTGGCCTAGGATCCTGGTCCAGGCAGTGGAGATTCGTGGCTTTTGAACACCACATCCTTGAATAATGTGGGTTTTTGGTTTTTTTTGTTAGAAGTTTGATGAAATGCCATAGGAACTTAACTTTTTATATTGATTAGCCTGCGATAAAATTGGTTTCCTCATACTTATAGACAACATTAAGTCAAGACTTACTACCCTGTTTCCCCGAAAATAAGACAGTGTCTTATATTAATTTTTGCTCCCAAAGATGCGCTAGGTCTTATTTTCAGGGGATGTCTTATTTTTCCATGAAGAAGAATACGGTACACATTTATTGTTAAATGAAAATAAAGGAAACTTATTACCTGTAGACAGTACAGTAGTTGTCAACACAAACCAGACAAACTGTGAATCCTACAGTATCAAGAATTTACTCATTTATTCAATGACAATCATGTCATCATCTTCTGGAACATCATCATAACAATCCAATTCCTGAATTTCCTGGTGAATTTCTTGTGACTCCATTTCTTTCAGAATCAGTGGGCCAAATCTCTCATGTTTAGCCTAGTGGGCCTTATTTTCGGGGGGATGCCTTATATTTCACTCAGAAGGAAACCTCTAAGTAGGTCTTATTTTCAGAGGATGTCTTATTTTCAGGGAAACACGGTATATATCCCTGTGCACCCTTCTCTGCATTATCCTTTTTCTAGCTTTTACCTTGGAAAGGTTATTTTTGTGCCTAAGTTTCCTCATGGGGTCATTGTGAGTATTGAGATTATGCATGTAACACGCGCCTAAGCGACTGTTCAACCTGTAGCTATGACAACACTGACCACCAGGAGGGTGGGTGCTCAACATACAGGTATGGAAACGTGGAACAGACTGATGAATCTCAGAGGGGAGGGTGGAAAGAGATTAATCAAAGATCTTACATGCATACTAGAGGCCTGGTGCTCGGATTTGTGCACTGGTGGGGTCTCTGCCTGGCCTGCAGGGCCTGAGGGGATGGGGCCGAATCTGTGCACCAGGCCTCCAACATCCCCCAAGGGGTTCCAGGTTGCGAGAGGGCTCAGGCCAGGCCGAGGGACCCCACCGGTGCCTCTAGTTTAGCATAAACTAGATTACACAATAAGTGCCCAAAAGATGATGATTATTTTGACAACTATATGACATTTGCATAAATTACAGTACAAGCTGTATAAGTTCAAAAACTGAGAACTGATATGATTTGGCATTGGATTAGGTAAGGGCTTAGAATTTTAAGGTAATAATGCTTATGATACTTGATTTAAAGTGACAAACTGAATTTGATCCTTGGTCTAACATAATTCATTGGGTGATCTGGACCAAGCTCATTTCACAAGAGTATTAGTGTGTTTATACCCCTAAATTACTTTGAACTCTTTAAGGTGGATAATTTAAAAAAGTAGAGTATCATTTAATTGTTTCTTTATAGAAATCTAGGCCACCTGGCTTTTCAAATGAAGAAATTCCTCTAGGACAGTGGTAGGCAAACTTATTAGTCAACAGAACTAAATATCAACAGTACAACGATTGAAATTTCTTTTGAGAGCCAAATTTTTTAAACTTAAACTTCTTATGCCACTTCTTCAAAATAGACTCACCCAGGCCGTGATATTTTGTGGAAGAGCCACACTCAAGGGGTCAAAGAGCCGCATGTGCTCACGAGCCGCAGTTTGCCGACCATGGCTCTAGGATTATTAAGGAACTGCTGTAATTGTAACAAAGCATATATTTACATTGGGTTATAAGCCATTGGCAATTTTTCTTAACTATTTGGTGTTCTCCAGGGTAGAGAATCAGCAGACTTAGTTGTTGACCAAACTTTTTTAAAGTTTTAGATAAATGAATTCACAGTGTCATGTTAGGAGTGGCATTTTGCTGTTTTCTACAAATTCTGTGTCTTAGACATAAGAAACCTACTTAGCAACAGTTACTATGGTAGGCAAGCTTTTTTTTTTTTTTACATTAGCAATAATAGTGTTTTCTTGCATAGAAAATAATTGTGTTACCTGAAATGAGTGTTTTAGGGTTCAATACTAGTGTATACTTAGAAATACCTTTATATTGGCCATTGTTTTTCTTTTCACACTTTTTGATTTTGTGGATCTTTCTGACAGGATCTTAGCTGAAACATTTTAATCTGCTTGAAAAAGTAAACACTAGAAATTTTTCTGAATTTATAACTGACAGTAACAGGTATTTCTCAGTTTTAGTTATTTCATTAATGTTCTATAAAATTTATGAAAACAACTCTGTTAAAAATGAATAGTAAATTATTTTCCTAATGAACCATAGCATATTATAAAATACAAAATAGTTATTTTGGGCTATTGAATTTATAACCAGTCAAAAGATGTTACTCATTCAGTAGACCCTCAGTGCCTACTACATTTCAGATACATGCTGTGCTAAGGATCTCTAGATTGTCTCTATCCTCAAGCTTACAACTGAGAACATTCTGTAATGATGCATATATCGTTCTATAATTTAGTAGCTTTCTGAGATGTTTTCTTATGAAAATTTCTATTGGCTTTCCTCAGACTTAGGGAAAATTCAATTGTATAGTTTCTGAAACAGCTACAGAAATTTGGGGGTGGGGAGTTCAGACTTTCTCATTCTTTAACATTGATTGTTGGGGTCAGAGGGGGGCAACAGGATTGTTGGATGAGACAGACCAAGTCTGGGAACTGTTACTTAACATCTCAAGCCTAGATTTTTGTCTAAACTATTTAGGTAACTACCTTGAACAACTTAATTATTAACCTCTAAAATGGGGGTTAGTAGTACTTGTGAGGACTAAATAAAGCAGCAGATAAATTTATCTCAGGGTTACTGTGAGGATTAAAGGAGATAATTTATGAAATTCTGGGCACCTGACTAATATGAGTTCTTTCCCTTTTCTATCAGTGATATCAATGTGTTCATTGTCAGTGCTGCAACTTTTTATTTTTTATTTTCATTTTCTGCTGCCAGTAGTTCTTATTTATTAATGAGACCTTTGACTTGTACTTCCTGTTTTGGTCTGGCCTGCTTAATGCGTGAGGTACTAAATTGCTGCTGTTGATAAGTGGGCTGGTAATGTAACTCAAGCTTGGTGTAGAAGCCTGTTACTCATACACAGTGCAAATTGTGAGAGTGGTTCTTGAGTCTTCATGAATATAGGATTCTCTTGCTTCTAGGTAGAGAAGTGAATTCCATCTCAGACTTGGGAAAAATTCAAAGTTTACTTACCGTATAGACTTGTGAACCTGGATTAGAGGTCTTATTTCTCAGTGGTCCTTTGATTTATAGTTTGGGAATTACTTATGCCTTGTATGTTAGGGGTATGTTTGAAGAACTTTATCCTGCGTTGACATCTTCTGTATGCCCTGTTCTCTTAGGTAATGCGCTAATTTGCGTTGTATTCTTAAATAATACACTCCTTAGGTAGAGAAGGGACCTGTCTTTATCAGTAGTTTAATGTTCTGTGTATTTATGACTATGTAGCATGAATATAAATAGCCATCTGCCTTGCAATTTTTCTTCCTAAACAGAGGGTTTCAGATCTGGCCTCAGCCACTTAGTAGTCCTGTGACTTGGCAGGTTTAACCTCTGGACATGTTTATTTCTAAAATGGGAGTTTGTATCTCATACCAGACCAGGCTATTAGAGGCATTTAAATGATAGCAATAATTATTACATATGTAAATGCTGGGTTATACTTTAAGTTACTCTAGGTCTCAAATGAAGTTTTCTTTTAGTTCCAGAAAGTTGTGGCCAGTGGAATAAAGTGTCAATTGTGACTTTGTTTTGTTTTTGTTGCCTGTATAAAATATATACAGTGATATCTTTGCCTACCATCCTATGTAATAAACTATATAATAAAAGCCTAATATGCAAATCAACAAATGGTGGAATGGCTGGAGAGCCGAGGCCGGTGGCCTGTGAGTGGATGGTACCAGGCCAGCCAAGGTAGGTGCCAGCAGACAGAGGGAGGGGACAGCGGTTGGGGGACAGGGCCAGCCTCTCACTGGCTGGCAATATCCCCCAATCGGCCTGCAGGTAGCCTCCTGCAGAGGGAGGCCAGACTGTGGCATAGGTCTGCTCCCCACCATCATTCACACATCCCTCAAGGGCTCCTGGTTTGTAAGGGCACAGGCCAGTTTGAGAGACACCCTCTTTTCTCCCCCCACCAAGTGCATGAAATATATGCAGGAGTACAGTCCCTAGGCCTGGCTTGTGATCAGGGCCATCTTCCCCGGCAGCTGGCCCTGCCCCTGCCCCTCACCACTACCCAGTCCTGGTTCCCTGATGGCCATTGGGCAATTGGAGCCTGCCGGCCTGGGGAAAGGACTGAGGGGTGGGCAGTGCCTGTCCACTTGCTGGCCCCGCCCCCCGCCACGGGTTGCCCTCTGTGTGTGGGGTGATTGGCGTGGTAGGGGCCTTGGCTTGGTAACACCAGAGTCCACTGCTACCTACCCCCGGTTCCTCAGTCACCATCGGGCAATTGGAGCCTGTCCTCCCAGGGAAGGGACCATAGGTTGGCTGGTAGACTCCAATTGGGGCTGCAAGCTGGGGGCAGCTCCTGTGTAGAGCGTTTGCCTCCTAATGGTCAGTGTGCATCATAGGGACCTGTCCTTCCAACATTGCATATTGCCTTTTTATTATATAGGATTAGAGGCCTGGTGCACAGATTCATGCACCGGTGTGGTGCCTCAGCCTGGCCTGTGGGGATTGTGCCAAAACTAGCTCTCCAACATCCCCTGAGGGGTCCTGGATTGTGAGAGGGCGGTTCTTGGGTGACACACCCCGGAATTGGACTCCCACCTCTCTGGTTCCAGGTGCGTCACCTGAGAACTGCAGCTGCCAAGTCACCGAAGCTCGGCAGCTCCTGTTTGAGTGTCTGCCCCCTGGTGGTCAGTGCGCATCATAGCTACTGGTCAGATGGTCTAACTTTTGGTTGGTCACTTAAAGATATATATATATATATATATATATATATATATATATATTATATAAATTGGAGACATTACTGGACTTTAGACTTTTGTCAAGTGTTTGAGTTAGAACTATATTAATTCATATCAAACTGCTCTGGTTTTATTATAATACTTCCCTTCATTGGAAGACTTTCACTGTTGCTATGTTATTTATGTTACATTGGCTCTTTGATCCTTTTCTGGTTTAAAGGTGGAGAAATAAAATTTACAAATGGCTCGAATGTTATTTGTTACTCCATATATGCTGGTTCATTTTATAGAAATGCATTGAGTGTTTTGCTTCTTAAAATAAGAATGTTGTAAATTTTGTACAAGAGAATAAAAACCGAATCCTCAGTGATATGTTAGGATTATAATGTCTTAAAAATCCTGCAATTTTACACAAGCAGTAAATTAATGAGTTACCAGGTCTTACTGTGAATGCTTATATTCTGAATTCAGCTCCTTTGTAGGACCAGAAGAAAAAACACCTATACTCTGGCTTTGAACAGGTTGTTTCTCCGTGCATTTGGAGTCTTGAGATTTGAAGATCAGAGTGGGTTGGGGAACTGCCAAGGAGCTAATTGTTAACCATTTTTAACCTGTTTTCCCCTATTTAAAAAACAAAAACACCATTACTATTTATATTGCATTAGTTTGATAGATGAAAGAGAATGTTGGCCATGATTACCACCTTAAGTTGAGACAAGAAAAGAACCATTTTAAAGTGGAGGAAAAAGATAACTTGATTTAATGTTAACATTCATTTTTTTAGAAATATATTTTATTGAGTTTTTATAGAGAGGAAGGGAGAGAGTTACAAACATCGATGAGAGAGAATCATCGATCAGCTGCCTCTTGCACACCCCCTACTGGGGATGTGCCCCCAACCAAGGTACATGACCTTGACCTGAATCGAACCTGAGACCTTTCAATCCACAGGCCTACACTCTATCCACTGAGCCAAACCGGTCTCAGCTTAACATTCATTTTTACCACTAATTTATTTATTTATTTATTTATTTATTTATTTTAAAATATATTTTATTGATTTTGTACAGAGAGGAAGGGAGAGAGATAGAGAGTTAGAAACATCGATGAAAGAGAGTCATCGATCAGCTGCCTCTTGCACACCACCTACTGGGGATATGCCCGCAACCAAGGTACGTGCCCTTGACCGGAGTTGAGGACCTTTCAGTCCCCAAGCCAACGCTCTATCCATTGAGCCAAACCGGTTTCCTTTCAGTCCCCAAGCCGACGCTCTATCCATTGAGCCAAACCGGTTTCGGCTATTTTTACCACTAATTTATTCTTTTGGCTTATTCTTCCAAGCTAGAGATAAAAGGTTTAGTTTGTTGTTTTTGTGGGGATTTTTGTGCCAGTTCCCTCCAAATATATGATCTCCCAGAAGAGATGGTTGCTCATTAGTGTCATATCTGGACTATACTTGAAATAAGGGGAAGTTATGAAATAATTTTTTCAACTTGTGTGGGTAATTTTTTCAACTTGTGTGGGTTTTGACTAGCCTGTGATCTCTGTAGGTGATTTAAAACAAGTTTTGAGCTAGGGTGCCATATCAGGAAGAATAACAGATGTGTGGAGATACTGGTCCCCTCAGTCTTCTGGCCATTTGTGCGGGATACAGGGCAAATATGTCAATGATGTCAGGTCTGAAAGTTTTGATCATTTATTCCAGTGTGCCACACAAATATTATGTTCTCTTTTTATTTTGACTTTTAAAAGGCTGTAAGCACTAATTTAGAAAGTTCAGAAATGGTATTTTAACAGTTTTAAGATTCAAGAGGTCACTGACCAATCTTAAAATAATCGTGACTTTTAAGTTCAAAAAAGACCATTTTAAAGTATCTCTCTGGCCCTCAAGAAATTCTCTTTCTACATATAATTCAAGGGATATACTTAAAAATGTAAGCCCTGGCTGGGTAGTTTGTTTAGTTAAAACATCATCTGGATACTGAAAGGTTTCAGGTTCGATTCCCAGGTCAGAGCACATACATGAAGCAACCAATGAATGCATAAATAAGTGAAACAAATCAGTGTTTCTCTTTTTCTCTCAACTTAAAGAATATAAGACACTAAATGATTTACGTTTGGACACTTAATAAATCAAGTTCTTATTTTTTAAGCAGTAATGTAAAGCAAAAATTAAGTTTCCTTGTGTAAACCAATACCCTCACCTGATTGATTCTAATTGCCACTGTATCTTTTCTGAGGCTGACATTTTGTTACTCATTCATCAAGCTTGGGGCTCATGCTGGAACATGAATTGAAGCCTAGGATACATTGTCATCTTCTCTGCCTTTAGGAAAGAATAGGGTATACTTAGTTTGAGAAATTCAGTTGTTTAATATTTGTGTAAATTGTCAAGTTAATCTTTTTAAATAAATATTAAAGTGTTAAAATGTACATTTCCTTTTGTCTAACTCAGTGATTCTTAAATCTTTTGTCATTTACAGATTTCCTCTGAGTTTGTAATAAAAGCTCTCAAGTTTTTCTTTTTTAAAAAGTACATGCACCTGCTTTTTTGTATATACTTTTCGTTTTTTAATCCTCACCAGGGGGTATTTTTCCATTGATTTTTAGGGAGATTGGGAAAGACAGAAACATCGATGTGAGAGAAGCACATCGAATGGTAGCCCCCTGCTGCACAAGCCCCAACAGGGCCCAGGCCACGGAGGAGCCTGCGACCAAGGTACAAGCCCTTGACCGGAATTGAACCCGGGGTCCTTTGGTTCGCAGGCCAGTGCTCTGTCCACTGAGCCAAACTGGCTGGGGCTTAGTATATACTTGTAAGGAGTTCATGGACCTCTCATTTCACTAATGAACTCCATTTCAGTGTTATAATATCCAAATAATAGTTTCCCCCCCTTAATTTTTTAAATATTGCAACATTTGCTTGATTTATCACTTGTCACAGTGTTATTCTTTCAACAAGTATTTCTGGATCATCTACATGACAGTGGTAGAGACTCCTGAGGATACTGTTTTCTGTCCTTGGAGCTTTGTGTAGCTAGATGGATGTGTAAACAGTACAATGGCAATGCTCAATGGGAGAGGTAAGCAGAGTGCTCTTAGAGTACAGAGAAGAGGTCTTGACCATTAGAATTTTTCTGTAAATCCATGGTCCTGTATTTCTTAATTGACAAAAAGGCATATTTTAAACTGATCCAAGATGGTTTTTTTGAAGTTCTAATTTGACTAATAATGGAAACTAAATAAAAAAGCAAATAGTCTTAAATTGAGAACTTAAATGTGTTTGCCATTGCATATGATAATACTATATTCAGTATAGATCAGGGATTGCTAACTCATATAACCACAGGAGTTGGGCCAGTAAGCTAAGTTAACAGAGTTGTCCAGATTTACCTGTGTCATCTCCAGTGGATGGGTTTTAGAGTCCATTGCTGGGTATACACAGCTCAGTACAGCAGAGTGATTTTGTTAATGCAGGAATGCAGAATTATTGTTACCAGACAAACCTACCCCTACCTTCTCTTTTTCTTTTGAGAAACTGAAGGTTAAATTTTTTTTTAGTATCAGCAACTAAGTCACGATTAAAAATAATTTATTACAAAACATTTTTTAAGTATATTTTTTTTATTGGTTTTAGAGAGAAAGGGAGAGAGAGAAGCGTCAACAATGAGAGAATCATTGATCGGCTGCTCCTGCATGCCCACACTGGGAATTGAGCCTACAGTCCAAGCATATGCTCTGACTGGGAATTGAACTGTGATCTCCTGGTTCATAGGTCAACGCTCAGCCACTGAGACACACAGGCTGGGAGATTACAAAATGTTTTAGCACAAAATTTAACCTAATAACTGATCCTAATTCATAGGATTAGTGGTTGTTGGGAGTGTGAGGAATGACTGCTGTGTGGTATTGGGTTATTTTGGGGGGTGATGGAAATGTTCTGGAAACAGATAGTGGTGGTGATTGCACATTGTGAATATATAAAACCACTGAATTGTGCACTTTAAAATGATGAATTTTATGTTATGTGGATTTTATCTCAGTGTTTAAAATTGGAATAAAACATACTGTTGAACCAAATAGGACATAAATGTTTGCTGTAGAGCAAAATGAATAGACTATGAATCTAGACATACTACTTTTAAATCACCTCTCTATGACATTGTAGCAATTATTCCAATTTGCCTTTTGTGAAATGGGAAGAATATTACCTAGGTCTTAGATTTGTTAGGTTTAAAAGTGATCAATATAAATCCCAAGAAGCAGGGACTGACTCATCATAAGCATTCACATACCTTTATATTGAGAAGCCAGCCAATGTTTGCTGCCCTTGGTTCCAGCCTACTTTTTGTTGGCAAGTCTAGGACAACACGCCCTTTTAGTTATTGCTTATCAATCATCTGCAGAAGGATGGTTGTCTCTTTTGTAACCTACCTCTGGACAGTAAAGGAGGAAATAGAAGAGAGTAGTATTACTTATATTTTGCAGTTTCTTCACTGTAATCAGATGGGTGAAATGACAGATCCAAGGTCATATTTGTTGTTAGTGGTTCCAAGGTTAATAATACCTTTCAGTAGCAGTACTGAATTGTTTCTGTAGCTCTATCAAGGATTATTGGACACTATGCTCATGGCATGGATACATCGCACAGCCTTATAAAAGGGCAAATGGAGCCATATGGCTCTAAAGAAGCATCTCATACATATTAACTATTTTCACAGCTGCTTGGGAAGTGGTAGTATGACTTTTACCTCTGGATGTGAAAACATTTATATGTAAGACTGAAGAGCTAGTTATTAAAATAGTGTGATATTGGCAAAGAGATAACAGATTAAAAGAACTGTAATTTTGCTTCTGTTATGAATCGTAATATAAATATCTGTGTTTTCCGATGGTCTTAGGCTCTACAGTAGTAGCTCTGAACCTGTGGGTCATGACCGCTAGCAGGGTCCCTAAGACCATTGGAAAACATAGACATTTACATTACATTACAATTCATTAACGGCAAAATTACAGTTATGAAGTAGCAACAAAAATAATTTTATGATTGGGGGTCACTCAACATGAGGAACTATATTAAAGGGTCGAAGCATTAGAAAGGTTGAGAGCCACTGGTGTAGATGTTTAGTTGAGGATTTCTTTTTACTTATCTTGTTTGTAATTTGTTGGTTTCTAAAATGTGACTGTATCTGGTCGCTCCTGGGAAAATCTCAACTGTTATTTATTTGAATATTGCTTTTGTCCTATCCTGTTTTCTCCTTTTCTTCTAGTACCAACTAAAAATATATCAAACCTTTCACTATATTATTTCTCTCATATTTTTTTTATAGTTTTGACTTATCTGCTACATTGTGGATAATTTCTCGCCTATATTTTAAAGTATCCTGTTCCCTACAAATATTCCTAAACATCTCTTATTCCTATAAGCATAATTGTTTCGTAGTTTGAGTTTGATAAGATCAAAAGTCTCTGGCCTTTTCTGTTGTCTCTTTTTCTGTCAGTTTTTACTTTGGAGGTTTTCCTTTAGTGCCTACTAGTTATCTTTTATTATAACTGGATGTTGTATTTGTTTCTTTTTCTTTTCTTTTCTTTTTTAATTCTCACCCGAGGATATTTTTTCATTGATTTCTTTCTTTTTTTTCTTTATTAGAGAGAGTAGAAGGGAAGGGGAGAGACAGAGAGAGAAACATCAGTGTAAGAGAGACACATTGATTGATTGCCTCCTGCACAACCCCCAACCAGGGCCTGAGATGGAGTCTGCAACAGAGGTACAGCCCTTGACCAGAATCAAACCCAGGATGCTTCTTCAGTCTGATGGCCAATGCTCTACCCACTGAGCCAAACTGGATAGGACTTGATGTTGTATTTGAAAAGTTATTTGTAAGAATCGTTTGAGGCCCACACTTTGCAAGGAACTTTTCTCCACAGAGAGCTTATTCATATCAGGTATCTAAGCATTACTAGTCCAGGGACCACCGTAAAACAAGCTTCAGATCTGATAGTCCCTCTATGGGGTCGTAATTCTTCTCTGGATCTACTCATCCCATTCCCTTCAACGCTCATCCTAAGGTAATAACCCTGAAACCTCAGCCTATTATGGAGAGGTTCTCCATTAGACTCTTTACCTTCTGAGGGCGCTGGGCTTTGGTTTCTCTCAGAACAAAATTTTAATTTTTAGGGATCAACAGACCCTTTGGGCTTGCTTGCTTCTCTGAGTTCTCATTTTCTCTTCTTTTGCTTATATGTTTTATTTAAGAATGAGAGACAGAAAAAGGAAGAGGGACAAAGAAAGGGGAGGGGTGTGTGTGTGTATTTAGGAAGGTTGACACAAATAACCTATCTCACCATTACTGGAAATAGGAATGTCTGAAAAATTCTTGCTTTCTTACTTTGAAAACTGACAAGCTCTAATCACATTTTCAGGGGTCCATCTACACTCCCCTAGTTATTTGTTCTTTCGAAGCATTTTGCTCTGTGACCTCGTAGTAAAACTGATTTGTATAAAGAGTGGAGAAAGGAAGAGAATGAGATTTGAATTGTAATAATTTTGAATTAATGATTCTATTTTATTTTAGGCACATAGTAACAGTCAGGTAGGTTACACCAGTATTCTCCAAATCTTATAAAAGGGTTGCTGATCCAATATGCTTCTTATAGGAGTTAACAGGGTGTTCCAGCCTTTGGCAGTTCTAGGGTCAACATTACAGGTGTTTAAAATTCTTAACTTGCTTGAAGTATTGTTCTTTACAATTTCTTGTTTTAGTGTTCTTCACCTGAATATTTCCTGTACATTTTTCAAAACTGAGCTTAGATGTTGTTATTTCTTTGACAACTTTTCCCAATATTTTGAGGTACTCCATAAATATTTATTGGATGAATGACAATGGGTTTCAGTGCCTTCAGAGTACCCTGACTTAATTATTTCAAGTGCTGACCACTTGGGATTGTAATGGTTTATTTTCCTTGTTCTGGGAGTTAGGGAAAGAATCTCTTTCTGGCAACAGGCACACATTTCCTGGTACATAGTAAATGCTGATAAACAGTCTGCTCTTGATTTAAAAGGAGGAGAGTATTGGAAATTAAGGGCAACTGTGGAATTTGAAATAAGTGTTCCAGATAGTATTAACTATTTAATGCTTTTTTGTGTTCATATAGTCTTCTAACAGTGCCCCTTTTTCTTTTTTTAAATAGTTTACATTAGAGTACACTCTTGGTGTTGTAAATTAATATGGTTTTGGACAGATGTATGATGGACATGTATCCACCATTGTAGTATCATACACAATAGTTTCACTGCCCTACAAATCCTCTGTGTTCTACCTATTCATCCTTCCCTCCTCCCAACCCCTGACAACCCCTAATCTTTTTACTGTCTCCTTAGTTTTGTCTTTTCCACAAAGTCGTAAAGTTGGAATCATAGTTTGTAGCCTTTTCAGATTTGCTTTGTTCAGTTAGTAATATGCACATAAGTTCCACTGTGTCAGCCAGGAAAAGAAAAGCAGTGCCACTTTTGAAAGGGGAAAAGGTAAGTTTATGTGACTCAGTATTTGTCTGCATCAACAACAAAGCACAAGCATATATGTAGTTATGCTCTCCCTGAATTTGTTTCTCTCTCACTGGTATGTGCTGCCTGATTGCTAGGAACAGTTCATTCTGTAGCAATGCTTAAAGGATGTTGTTTTCTTTATACGACTGCTTTTCCTCTCAATATTCGGTCCTAAATCATGCTGATAGTGCAATAATAAGCACATTCCTCATTCCTTGCCATAGAAATCTTTGCCCTGTCTGGATGGTTATGAGATCTTGTTCATTCACTATGATTGACCTAGGAATGGCAAGAGGCTTTGTGTTGCAGGGGTTTTTTAGATAGTAGAGACCCTAAAAAATACTAGGGTTACAAGAACTAATAAAATTGTATTACAGTTTGAAAATAAAGTTAACTTTTTAACGTTTAAGTTCAAGAATAATTTTTACAGCTCTACCACTAGAATATTAATGTATAAAAGTATATTAGAATAAATGACCAACCAGACTTATGCAGTTTTCTGATATAATGTAGACCATTAATTTTCTTTTTTATTATCATTAAAAAACAAATCATATGGAATAGAAAAGATTAAAGAGAAACACACTAGCAGTGAAGGACAAGAGAAATTTTTATTGAAATTAATTAGTTCTATTACATTCCATTTGTGTCAGTAAACTGATTCTGGCAGTGTATGTTTTAGCCTTATTGTTTAATGTTTTTATTTCCTTGCATTTTATAAAGAACTAGAAACCTGCCATAACCTGTCTGGTTCAGTGAATAGAGCATCAGCCTATGGACTTAAGGGTCCCAGGTTTGATTCTAGTCAAGGGCATGTACCTTGGTTGCGGGCACATCCCTAGTAGGCAGTATGTAGGAGACAGCTGATCAATATTTCTCTCTTTCCCTCTCCCTTCTCTGTAAAAAAAATCAATAAAATATATATATTTTTAAAAAGAGCTAGAGGGACCCTACGTGTGCACGGATTCGTGCACAGGTAGGGTCCCTCAGTCTGGCCTGTGCCCTCTTGAAATCTGGGACCCCTTGAGGGATGTAGCAGTGCTGAAGCCGCAGGTGGCCAATGAGGAGCTGGAGCCAGGCCTGGGCCAGCTCTGCTGTTGCCTATCCTGGCTCCACTGCGCCTGCTGCCCGCTCAGTAGCACTGCTGCAGAGGCGGAAGAAGCTCCTGCCACCACAGGTGCACTCGGCCAGCTGTGAGCCTGGCTTCTGGCTGAGCAGGAGCACACTGACTACTGGGGGCAGTTCCTGCGTTAAGTGTCTGCTCCATGGTGGTCAGTGCATGTTCTAGCAACCAGTCATTCAGTCATAAGTCACTGAGACTTTATATATATATATATATATACACACACACACACACATATATTCTCTCTCTCTTTCTCTCTCTCTCTCTCTCTCTCTCTCTCTCTCTCTCTCTCATTCCCCAAAGCATGGGTGGGGTCCAGCCGGCCCACCCCAATTGGGGGCTAATCAGGCCAGCTGGGGGGAGGGGGCATGAGCAATTGGCTGGCTGGCCCCGCCCCCAATTGGGGTGGGGATGGGCCCTGGGCAGTTGGTTGGCCCTGCCCCCTGGTTGAACTCCTGGTTGAGGGTACAATTTGCATATTAGCCTTTTACTATATGGGCTAGATAGGTCAAGCAGAGCCATGTAATTGGTTATAAGTGTGGTCTGATTTCAGTAGGGAAAATGTTGACAAGGTAATTTTTCATAGTTGATTATAATTGGCTTCTGTTAGGTTAAACATTGAATAAACAGAAATTAGTTATTTCTTCAGAATTAATCTGTTGGCTTTTTAGATAGAAATAGTGGTATGTTAGATTTTCTTGAGGTATATGGTACATGTGTTATGAACATAAGTATGAGAATTGACCTTCAGAGTATCCAGGACTTGGGCACTTCTCCAAACTTCCAAATAACTATTTTAAAAATTGCTAAAATAAAGTTTCTCCAGTATTCTCTTCATTATTGAGGTGGGGAAAATTTTAATTGTGGCCTGTTCTTTAGTAGAAAAAGCTATAATATTGGGAGGGGGAGAGAGAGCGCAAAGGGAGCAATTTCTCAAGAACCCTTGAGTTGATCTTTTAGTTCTCCCTATCTGTGCACCAGATAATCAGAAGTGTTTGAGACACCCTGCCTTTCAGAGGTGATTGCATTTTCTTTTTCTTTTTTAAAAATACATTTTTATTGATTTCAGAGAAGAAGGGAGAGGAAGAGAGATATAAACATCAATGATGAGAGAGAATCATTGATTTGGCTGCCTCCTGCCCCCACACTGGGAATCAAGTCAATAACCCAGAAATATGCCCTTACTGGGAATTGAACCATGACTTCCTGGTTTGTTGGTTGATCCTCAACCACTGAGCAACACCAGTTGGGCGTCATTTTATTTTATTTTTTAAAATAAATCAAGCCCAGCTGGCTACTGTAAAGTAACAAGGTAAATTAGACATGGATCTTGACTTCAGGGAGCTATGGGTGTAATAGAAAAGTTAAGGTTTGAAGACCATAAAGGGTTTAGAATGTGATAAGTTTTATATAGGCATGAAAAGAATTGAACCTTGGGAGGTAAGCCAACTTGGATTTGCATCCCAACTCCATTTCACGGGATATTCTAGGTCAAGCTTCTGAGCTTACCTGTAGTTTGGGGAAAGAAATGCCTGTCTCATAGAATTGCTGGTGAAGGTTAGATATTTAAAGCTAAGAAGCTTTTTCAGCTCCAGACTTGTAATATCTAAGTTCCAGTTCAGTATCCTTTTTAATGTCTCAAAATCATTTTCACCTTAAGTCCAAAACTTGACTTCGTGAGTTCACTTCCAGAGTGTTTTCTATTTTCATGAAACATCAGCAGTCTGTATACATAGCTAGAAACTTAAAACTCACCTCCCACTCCTTACCCCATTATCCCAGAAGTGTTTTGTTGTTGTTATGTTAGTCAATGAGGGAGGGAGAGAAAGAGAAGCATCGATGTGAGAAACATTGATTTGTTGCCTCCCATACACACCTTGAACCCACAACCTGGGTATGTGGCCTGATTGGAAATCAAACCCAGGACCCATTGGTGTACTAGACGATGCTCCAACCAACTGAGTCATACCAGCCAGGGCCAGAGATACTGCTTTTACACCATAAATTTTTGTTCCTTGTTAGTCCACATATCTCCATTGCTACCACCATTGGTCAAGCTTCCATTATTTCTCTCACATAGGTGACTGTTAGCGCCTCCCTAAATCTAATCTCTGCCTGCCCCATACCTGAACAGAGCAAACTTTAAAAATGTACATGAATCACTTTTCTGCCTAAAACTGATGAATTTCCATTATCTTTAGTCTGCAGATAAAGGCATATGTATCTCACCCTGTTCTGCCTTGCTCATTATATTCCCAAGGCCTACCGTAGTACTTTTTCATAGTAAACTAGTAGCCCATTGCATGCAGTGGGCCACCTTCCGCTTCCACGGGACCTGGTGAGAAACAGCGCGCCACCGGGAGCCATGCTGCCTCCATGGGAGGTGCACCCACCGTCTCCTCTCCGGGCCTGCCAAGGCTGCGGGCCGGTCACCCCGTCCCCCAGGTGCCCTCCGTCACCACGGCGATGCAGCAAGCATTCCACCAGGCCGCTCACACTGCCCGCTCTTAGCGGCAGCCCCCCCAGGACTGGGGGACCCACCATCTTGTGGCTCTGGGCACTGCCATCTTTGTGACAGAATGACAGTTAATTTGCATATTGCCCTTTTATTAGATAGGATAGGATGCTCATATATTTAAGGGATGAACAAAGGAAGGAATAGCTGAAAGGATCAAAGTAAAAATTGAGAAATTTATGCTATCCTTGTATTTTCTTCATGTTACGCTGTCTGTGAATATACATACATACACATCTACCGCAATATGAACAAAATACTATTTGAATAAAATAATGTTTATCTTTGATGACTTTTCTTTCCTGACTTTTCTTTCCTGTCTTTTCACATCTCCACTCTATCTCCATCTCATTATTTTCCTTCTCTGCACCATTTTATTTATCTAAAGTTGCTGAGTTCAAGAACCCTGTTATCTTCTCCCCACATATTTAATGAAGGCCAACCATTGAAATTCATGTGTTTTTTTTTTTTTTAAATTTATTGATTTTTTTACAAAGAGGAAGAGAGGGATAGAGAGTTAGAAACATCGATCAGCTGCCTCTTAAACCCCCCTCACCACCACTGGGGATGTTCCTGCAACCAAGATGCATGCGCTTGACCAGAATCGAACCTGGGACCCTTCATTCCGCAGGCTGACACTCTATCCACTGAGCCAAACCGGTTTCGGCGTGAGTGACTCTTTTTTTTTTAAATATATATTTTATTGATTTTGTACAGAGAGGAAGGAAGAGGGATAGAGAGCTAGAAACATCAATGAGAGAGAAACATCGACCAGCTGCCTCTTGCACACCCCCTACTGGGGATGTGCCCGCAACGATGTACATGCCCTTGACCGGAATCAAACCCGGGACCTTTCGGTCCGCAGGCCGTCGCTCTATCCACTGAGCCAAATCGGTTTCGGCGTGAGTGACTCTTATAAGCAAAGTATTTGGTATGCATGACAGTAAGTGAAGTTTTTTTGGAGGTACTGTAAAAGTTAGTTGCCCTCCCATTGGAGAGTCAAATCCACTAGTTCATAAATTAGGTTCCAGCTAATAATGAGGCACAAAGCTGCAAGTCAAACAAGTTTCCTTAGTGAATAGTCTTTCTTTTTTTTCCTTTTTTTTTTTTTTTATTGATTTTTTACAGAGAGGATGGGAGATAGAGAGCTAGAAACATCGATGAGAGAGAAACACCGACCAGCTGCCTCTTGCACACCCGCTACTGGGGATGTGCCCGCAACCAACGTACATGCCCATGACCTTTCAGTCTGCGGCCGACCCTCTACCACTGAGCCAAACCATTTTCGGCACCTTAGTGAATAGTCTTGCTCTGCTCATCACAGAGAATGCCAAGGCTTTAAGAGAGCAGCAGAGGACTGGGTGGTTGAGATACATAGGCTAGTAAATGGGAGTTGGGGATTATTTTCCACGTGAGTCGGGTGGTTTCTGAAAGGGAGAAATGAAGTCTCATTTTGTAATGTCACATTCATCCATCAGTTGGCCCTGAGAAGCTGAGAATTAACCACAGCTTCTATAATTTTTGTCAAGAAATGAAAACTCTAGCCTTTTATTATTATTATTATTATTACTACTACTATCGTTATTATTTTTATCATTATCATTATTATTTTAGAGAGAAACATTGATTCGTTGCCTCAGGTATGTGCCTCGGGTATCTGCAGCCTCTTGGTGTACGGGCTAGCGCTCTAAAATGATTAAGCCCGGGAGAAAACTAGCTTTTTAAAGATAGGCTTCTTATTGGTTTTCAGAGGAGCTGTGGCCTAGTAATCATTCAAGAATCATTTACATGTGTTTGGTGTTCCTGAGCCCTTTCTGGGAGCTACCTCATTTGATCTTCTCTTCAGTCAGCAGTGCAGTTAGGCAGGTTTTGTCAGTGATGAGCCAACGCTGGAAGGAGCCCAGTAACCAATTAGGGATTTGAAACCAGGACTCCACTGTTTCATCACCCTATTGCATCTAATCCCTGTTACTAAATTTGTGTTGATTTTACGAACTTCTTAAGCTGAAAGCAGAAGTTAAGGCTTTGTGATCCACAGAGGCTTGCTTATAAAGGAATATGGAGACTGAAGAGAAAGATTGCTTTTATCAGAGAAGATGCTACGAATTTAATAGTTTAGTATAATTTTATTAAAAGTCATAATACCTGGGGACATTATTTCTGTTGGTTTCAGCTATTGTCTGTACTGTTTTAGCTGTTTGCAGGTGTGCACACATTCACACCTTTACCCATTTTCCTAGTGTCTCACTGTCATCCATGCAGTCTTATAGCCACACAAAAAAGCCAGCACTCCCACAGCACAAAGAACTTTGTTTCTTGGGAAGAACAAAAGTTACAATAAAAGTGTCAGCTTTCTGGTTTGTTTTGTTTTTCCTAGTATGGAGGATGTGTGTGTTTTTTACACTTAACCAATATTAGGTAAAGATAGATTACTATAATCTGGTTGTTTTATAAAACCAAAGAAATGAATACTTGGAAATAATTTTTAAAACTGTTTGGTTCACTTTTTAATAATTATTTCAACATTTTGTTTTTTCCTGACCATTTAAATTTATAGTCATGGGGCTCCAGAATATCACTGGTTGTCACATTTTCCAGTACAGCATTAATCCCCATCCCAGTCTCTTGCTCATCCTCTGAAAGCTTTAAGCCATTAAACCATGTGCACAAGGAGACATCGTTTCTGGTTTATCTTCTTTGTGTATGCTAGCTAAGCTCCAGCTTAAAATACAACATTGGAAAATCATAGTTGCCATAAATGGGTCTCTTAGAGCTCTCAAATAGGCACAATTGTAAACAGTTGGCATTCATTAACTTATTGAATCCTCACCACAAACCTATGATGTAATTACAGTGATCCCTATTTTACAGCCTGGTTAAATGTCAGCTGTGTCCTTTGGCAAGTCACTTAACCTTACTTTACTTCAATTTCCTCATCTGTAAAATGGGGATGATAACCTTCTCACCATTTGTGTGGTGAGGATTAAATGAAATCCACATAAAGCACATAGTGAATGCTTGCAGAGTTAGCTATTGTTATCTAATTAGTTTATATGATTAATGGCAGAGAAATTACTGTCACAAGAATCTAAAGTTTGATTTCTGGTCCTCGCTCAGCTATTAAGTAGCTACGGGGTTGTAGGTCAATTTTCCTCTTTCTGGGCCACAGTTTTCTTATACAAATTTTATTTTAACCTTTTTTAAAAAATATATTTTATTAATTTTTTTACTGAGAGGAAGAGAGGGGGATAGAGAGCTAGAAACATCAATGAGAGCGAAACATCGATCAGCTGCCTCCTGCACACCCCTCACTGGGATGTGCCCGCACCAAGGTACATGCCTTTGATAGGAATTGAACCTGGCACCCCTGAGTCCATAGGCCAACACTATCCACTGAGCCAAACTGGTTAGGGCTAAATGCATTTTTAATTAAATGCAGAGTAACGGGAATCAACATGATACAAGAATCTCAGAAAAATCAGGGAAGACATCATAAAGGGGACTTAGTTTACCAATTTGTATTTCTAAAATTTCACAGATTTTTCTATCAAATTTTGCATTAGTTCATCCAATATATGTTAATGTTTTCTATCAGTTTTTATTAAGCTTGCACCTGTATTAAGTAAATAAAATAAATATTACTGATTTTATTTTTAAATTTAATGAAATAAAGTATATATTTCAAATGGTGATCAAGGATATACTCATTATTACATAAGGTTCATCAAATGATTTGGACTAATATAAAATGGCATTGAACTTTGGTGTGTGAGAATAGTCTATTTCCTTCCTTGTTTCATCGAATGTTAGAGTCAGACTAGCGGTTTGTATTGGCTTTGTCACCACTCCAGAGCCTTTTAGCATCCCTACTTGAGCTGTATAAAACCGTTGAAAGTACTGTTCTTGCCAACATTTTCTATAGAATGTATAAATGGTAGTGATGCTGATGGGTCTGACCTCAATGCCATGTTTCCCTTCCAGGCTATCCAAACTTCAGCTGAGATAATAAACTACTTTGCAGAATAGGATTAGGGCTGATACAGGTTTTTTGTTTTTTTGGGTTTTTTTGTTCTGTGTTAAGGGAAACACTGTGACACAGTTGGGATATGTTCACTGGTTTAACAGGTAGGAGAGCCAGAACTGTAAGGCCATTGTTGTAAGGTGACTTTTATTCCTGTGTGCTTTTAAAAAGTAATTCCTTGGCCCTTGTGCATTTTGTTTCTGCAGTTTGAAGAAAACAGTTCTGAAACAAAGCCTTGCCCCACCTCACAGCTGCCTCTGAACACAGTGACTGCCAGCTCTCCAAACATCAAGTTCAGCTTTGTTCACCAACCTGTCTGATATGTCGGGACCCGTGCCAAGCAGGGCCAGAGTTTACACAGATGTTAATACACACAGACCTCGAGAGTACTGGGATTACGAGTCACATGTGGTGGAATGGGGGTAATTGTTTCCTTTTATTTCACTATATCACCCAAAGGGCTGGCTTATGAATTTGTAGAGTAATTTATGTCAGACAACCTCTCTCACTGAGATTTGTAAACCTCAAGATTGAAGGCTGATTTGTGTTTTCTTCTGCAATGAAGAACCGAGATACTGCTTTGACAAATGAACAATTTTGATGAGCTTATCATTGAAGAATCATTTCAGTCTTATTCTTTGATTTATATATTCTGTATACAAAGCTGATGAAGAGTTATCTATCAACTTGCCTCAGCTAAGGGCTTTATGGTTAGATGAGAATTAAAACTTAAGAGATTTTGAAAACATTATAAACTCTTACATAAAGTGTTTTTGAGGTCAGAGAATGTTGTCCCATGATAATTCTGAAGAATGAAACAGTTCTCCAGAAAGGTGTCCTCTTTCTAATGAGAAGCAAAATTAAACCCTTAAACACTTACCCTTATCATAAGACTAGACATGCGTAACATGGAATTCAGCCCAAATTCCACCTTGAACAGTTGCACTCTGCTGGAACAGCAGTATTTGCTCTCCTAATTCTCTGTGCAATCTCATTGGGATGTTTGCATTTCTTGTCCCAACATGATATGTATTTAATTCATTAGGTCATACTTTTGTGGTAAGCTTTTTAACATTCAAATGCAAAAGAAAACTTTGAAAACTCATAAAGCTACAGCTTCTATATGCTATATTTTATACCTATCCACATGTGGATAAATATAGACTCCAGAAATTGTGAGCATATTGAATCATGATTGGGTTATGAATCTTAACAGTTAAGTCATTGCCTCTGCACAAGGAGACATAGTGTACTTTTAAGATATACTGCCAAGAATCAGTGGTACAATACCAGTAAATGCTATAATCTATAATAATAAAAGAGTAATATGCTAATTAGACTGGATGTCCTTCCTGATAAAGCTGGGACTGGAGGAAAGCCAACCTGGGTCCCCGGTGCCTGCCTGTGGCTGGAAGAGGGAAACCTGGGTCCCAGGTGCCAGAGGGAAGCCGGTGCCAGCAGCTGGGCAAAGGAAGGCCTACTCTTGTATGAATTTTCATACATCAGGCCTCTAGTTATTGATAATCGAACAATTCTCCTTATATCAGGCTCTGGGTTCTAGGGATGCCTCTCCATTTTACAGAAATTCAACTATGTTCAAATTTAGTGCTCTGCATTTAGTTCTGCTAAAATAGCACTACTGAGTTTTTGGCATGGTCCTATTCGCATGCTTGCTTTTATTTTCTATTAAGGGCCAAGTGCACTGTGGCCCGCGAGACTGCAGTAGGCCCAGGGGCCGATCAAGCAGCTGCCCTGATCGCCCCTCACGAGCAGGGGTAGGTGGAGAAGCCTTCAGGGGCAGTCAGGGCTGGCAGCCACCGCTCACACCAGCTGACTGCAGCGAGCAATTGGGGCCAGTGCCAGGCCCCAGCATCAGGTGCGAGCAGCAGCTCCAGCACCAGGTGCAAGCTCTAGAAGCAAAGAATTTTTAGGAACCACCAGAGGCTTGCCCCAATGACAGTGACTGGCACCCCACCTTGGTCTGGCGCCCCCACTCACCTGCTCCACCATCTCGCCATGGTTAAGGCCCACCATGTTCCACGCTCTGCCACCTGCTGCCCACACCTACCATGTTCTGCGCATGCTCCCCTGGTGGTCAGCACACATCATAGCGACCAGATGTTTGGTGGTTCCACCGTTTGGTTAATTTGCATATTAGCCTTTTATTGTATAGGCTACCTTCCCACAGGAGGGGATCTCAATCAGAACTAAGAGCACCCTTTCCCTCCACCTGCCATGATTATTATGTTCTTCATTGTTCTTACTACCTTTTGCTTTTTCTGTTTATTCACTTTCTTTTTAGTCGCTTGAGGAAAATTAATGGCTGATTTGTTACATGTTAGATTCTTAGTTTCTCCAGCAGGAATAAATAGAATTTAGATGTTACTAAAAGGACTATGCCATTCTTTAGTGCAAAGTGTTCTAAATTATAAGCAGGAGCAGAGAGAAAATGTTAGTGTTTTTGTTGTTTTATCTATGATATTTTTAGTGATCATGAAATAAATATGGGTAAAATAAAGGAAGAGACTCCCTAACTATGGTTCATGATCTATAATATAGTTTGCAAAACTCCTTTATGGGGATTATCAGGGCTTGCCTAGGAGAACAAGTGAGAGGTCAAGGTTATATACCTACAAAGAAGCCTATTCAAAATAGGCTGCTCCCAAAATGTGGCTGAATTGACATATTCTTGTAATGTGTATTTATTTCCTGCTAAGTGCCAACGGTGGGCCAGGCACTAGGAGACAGGAATATATAAAAAATTATTCTCCAAGGAAAAGCTTGTTGTTGTAGGTCAAGCATGTAAAATGAATCCTAATACAAGCTATCTATGTGTCATATGCCAATATAGATGTAAACCATTTCAGATTTGAAAGAATAATTGAGCCGAAACAGGTTTGGCTTAATGGATAGAGCATCAGTCTATGGACTGAAAGATCCCAGGTTCGATTCCGGTCAAAGGCATGTATCTTGGTTGCAGGCACATCCCCATTAAGGGTGTGCAGGAGGCAGCTGGTCGATGTTTCTCTCTCATCAATGTTTCTAGCTCTCTATCCCTCTTACTTTCTCTCTGTGAAAGATCAATAATATATATATATATTTTTTTTTTTTTTAAAGAATAATTGAAAGGATTTGGAATGCGCCCATTTTTAATTGACCCAATTAAAATAAGTAAACTGATTTGGAAATAATTTGAAATTAGAGGCCTGATGCACGAAATTTGTACAAAGGGCTCAGACCTCACAGCAGTCCCAGCTGCCTCCATGGGAGTCCCCTACTCACCCCACCCCCCAAACTGGCCATTCCCAAAGGTCATTCCACCATTCAGTCTAATTAGCGTATTAACTATCATATAGGATTATTATATAGGATACCTCATATTTCTTTTACTGGTAATAATTTTATAAATTGAATTAGTGCTTGGTAAGTTGAACTTTTTAAATCATTGTGATTTTGACTCTTTTTTTTTTTTTAAAGAAATCAAGATGACTATCAGCTGGTTCGAAAATTAGGCCGGGGTAAATATAGTGAAGTATTTGAAGCCATCAACATCACAAATAATGAAAAAGTTGTTGTTAAAATTCTCAAGGTGAGTAAAAAAAGAGAGATTGTAATTTCAGAGGTTTTTGGAAGTTAGATTTGTTTTAAGTAATAGTGATGCCTTTTTGAAAGGGCGTTTGGAGTATTTTAACACCTTTATTTTGTCATCTGAAATCAATAGAGATTATCTTCATTTGACAGATCAGGAAACTAAAGTAAGAGAAGTGATTGGCTCTAGTCATACAGCTATATTGTGGCAGAGGAATGGAGTAAAGGTTCAGTCCTCTCTTTAAGCCTAATACTGATTTAATTTCCTCTGTTTTTAATTATATTTCATGCTTTTGTTTTCAATAAATTGTTACCTCTACAGTGTAAGGATGAGGAGTCACAAATGCAGGCTTTTAGAGGTCAGATAGATGACATGCAGCTAGTCTGATGTAAATGCCCATGATTAGAGGAGGTGAGTGATGGGTGCTGTAGTAGTGCAAGACCGGCATTGCTTGATACTCCTTTGCAGAAAGAAACCATAAAGATTTATATATGTATATGAATTCTCCTGGTTTTTAAATGTTGGCTCCATTTTTTTAAAAAAACAACAACACTGTAAAGATTCTGATTGAGCATATGTAGGTGGATCCTGGGAATCTGTGTATTAAAAAATTCAGGTAATGGATCATTAAAGTTTAATAGCCACTGATCTTGTTAATGAAGACATTATATATATGCTTAAAATAATTTCTGAGAATTGTATGCAGTATGTCAGTAATCTGAGGTGACTGACACCCTGGGAAAGAGCTGCAGGTCCAGTACAGCAGGCACAGGTCACATGTGTCTATTGAGCATTTTAAGTATGGCTGGTCCAAACTGAAATATGCTATAAGGATAAAATATACTAGATCTCAAAGGCTTAGTAAAATAAATATATCTATACTGCCCATTAGTAATTTTTTATATTGATTTACATGTTAAAAAAAATTTTGAATATGTTTTGTTAAATAAAATGTTTTACTAAAATTAATTTTGTCTATTTTTTAAATGTTTTTATTGCTTTTTAGAGAGAGAGAGGAAGGGAGAGGGATAGAAACATTGATGAGAGAGAAACGTCATCAATCCTGCACACCTCACCCCCACACACATACACAGGGGGTTGAGCCCGTAACCTGGACATGTGCTCTGACCTGGAATCAAGCCGGTGGCTTCTTGGTTCCTGGGTCAGTGCTCAACCGCTGAGCTACATTGGCTGGGCTGTTTATCTTTTTTTAACATGGGCACTAGAACATTGAGAATACATATGTGGCTTGCATTATATTTCTTTTGAACCAGCAGTGTTTCAGACTATTTAGGAGGAAGGCTTTGTGGAGATGGTACAGTTGGACCAAAGCCCTCCTCAGAAAAATGAAGAAGATTTCTGTCGCAGAGCAGATGTGGAAATGATGAGTGAGGACAAAAGAATATGGAAGTATGTTAAGGGACTCGGCAGAGTGGTCTTTTTAGAATAGAGAGATGAGTTCATTTATAGGAATACTGGTCATAAAGCTAGCTAGGTACTGTGTCCCAGTAATATTCAGAGATCTCATATATTTTCCTTGATTCTTATAACAATCTTATGAGATAAGTACTCTTGTTGATCATTTTTCCCAAATGAAGGCTTAGAGAGGTCATGTAACTTACCCATAGGCATACGGCCAGCAGGTCATGAAAGTAGGATTCACATTTGGGATGTTTTTACTCCAAGGCCCACATTTAACCCACAAGTTTATGCTGCACAAAGATGGTTTGGCTGTCCTTGATGTTGGTCCTGTTCACCTAACCTCTGTTGGGTGTTTATTTATAGACTTACAGGAAGGAGTAGAAAAAGTCTGTTTCATTCTAATTTGTAAAAAGATTTTTCAAGATTACCATTTATAATACTAGTATTACCATTTATAATCCTAGTTTGTATAGTTGTAAAGAGTTAACATTTTAAGACTGATGGTTGGAATTAAATGTTAATTCTGCAGAGGTCTAATCTTTAGAATGAAAATCTTTTTCAACATTTGCTAAGTAACCTATAGAGTGCTTGGCACAGGGCTAGGAGGAGGATTCAGAGATGAATCTGACACATTTCCTTCTTTCAAGGAGCTCATAATTATGTATGTATTACATTATCTGTTGAAATATCCTGAAATACTTTATTTCACTGATGTTCGTACTTTTACTCTTTCAGCCAGTAAAGAAGAAGAAAATTAAGCGTGAAATAAAGATTTTGGAGAATTTGCGAGGCGGTCCCAACATCATCACACTGGCAGACATTGTAAAAGACCCTGTGGTAAGTATAGTGTGTGCTGGCAAGGCCTACCAGGCCTGAGGTGGTGTTTGACTCAGAGCACAGCTGGCCTCTCTCTGTTGCCCCCTCTACTGTTAAGTCCTGCTTTAAAAGTGCTTAATCAGTTATAGCATTTAACTAGTTTGGGTCTTTCTTTTAAAGAGACCTCCACCCACAGACTATTTCTTATTCTTCTAGGATAAGAGACTGATAGCACTGGAAACTGAAATGTGTTAATCCATTTTGCAAACTCAGGTCCGATGCCGATGGGCGATGGGCGCATTGTCGGGCTGCCTAGAGCCTGGTGAGACTTCAGCTCCATGTCTTCTGTTTGAAATCCATCCCAAAAATGACCTAAGTGTGGTGATCAGAGTGGGAGGGCTTATAGCAATAGAGGGATTCCTGTTACTGAGGCGAGGACTGCCAAATTCACCACGTAGCATCCGCAAACATTGTGCTCATTAAAGCTGCCAGGGCTTTTGCTAATGTGTGTTTTCTGTTTCTTTTCCCTAGTCACGAACTCCCGCCTTGGTTTTTGAACATGTAAACAACACAGACTTCAAGGTATAATATATAATCAATCATTTCAAGCTGTTGGGTTTTCAGACCACATAGAAAGCCTTTTAGGGATATTAGTATTAGAAGAACTTCCTTCCAACTTGCTTAAAAGAGCTTTTCATCTTCACAGTGTTAAATTATAAGATAGAAATACTGCTGTACAAACTGCCACTTTCCATATCTTGGTAGTTTGCACTTTTATTTGTTGTGTGCTCTCTTTAATAGCCAAATACATTTACTTCTCACCACCTTTACCATTCACTTAACAGTTTCCCCTGATGTCAAATGTAATGAAAGCAATAACACATGTTCAGTCAAGATCTGTCCATGGGCATTTTACTTTAAAATGGCAGTGTTCAAGGAGGAATATATTGTGTATGAAAAGCAAAGTTTTCTTATACCTTAGGATTCCTCTGGGTTAGGATGGTGTAAATTCTGCTACAACACATACCTCTACAACTGATCTCTGACTTTCTGCCCATCCAGCAGCCTACTTCAAACAATTTTCAATTCTAGCACAAAAGAAAAATATGGACACTCTTGGGTTTCAAGTTGTAAGGGTATTTGACTTTCCTTTAAACCAATTCAGTATGAAGAATTTTAGATATCAATAAATGGATGAATTCTTTTGCTGAAATAAGAAAATAAAAGAACTGTTTTAGAATCAGAGCAATAACTTCAAAGAAAACGTCAGATGACATCACTAACAATTTAATGGCATGCATGTGTTGTTTTTTGTTTTTTTAAAGACCATAACTCTTTGGAAGCTGGAAAGAATACATAACAGTTGTTCAAAGTTTATTTCAAATTGGGAGAGGAATAATTCTGTTAAATTGGCTTGACAGATATGGCAGTGAGCCATCTGCACACTCTCTGGTGATCTGCAGATGAGGTAGTTTCCTACTAAGGAGCTGTGTATTTGCCAAAATGCCTTTTATGAGAAAGTCTGGAAGTAAATGAAAAGCAAACTTGATTGCAAATGTATATCAATGCATATTGCTTAGATAAATGGTATATTCCCAACAGTGGATTTAGCTTCAGAAATACAAGTTAAGTAATTCTTGACTTTTGCATATATAAAGACTCAATATATCTCTTTATATATATTTTATTGATTTTTCACAGAGAGGAAGAGAGAGGGTTAGAGAGTTAGAAACATCGATGAGAGAGAATCATCGATCAGCTGCCTCTTGCACACCCCATACTGGGGATGTGCCCGCAACCAAGGTACATGCCCTTGACTGGAATCGAACCCAGGACCTTTCAGTCTGTAGGCCGACGCTCTATCCACTGAGCCAAACTGGTCCTGGCTCAATGTATCTCTTTAAAGGGAATGTTATGTTGAAGATTAGAAACTGGTGTAGAAAAAGATCTTGGGATGATGACAAATGAGCCAAGTCTTGGTTTGAATTACTACAAATAAGGATGAGAAATTGCCTTTCGTCAGCAGTATTTAATGGCTCAAATGTTGCATTTGTCTTTAACAGCAATTATACCAGACGTTAACAGACTATGATATTCGGTTTTACATGTATGAGATTCTGAAGGTAAGGGAACTTTGAATACTAAATACCTTTAGATCTTACCTTTGTTAAATAACTCAAATGACTATAGAAAAGTTAGTGAATTAACTTTTTAAAATATGTTGAAAGAAGGGGCCTTTTCTTGTAAGTTTTTAATAAGTTTATAGCATCAGAGCTCTTCTGTTAATGTAAGGGTACGGAATAATGTCTAGTAGGAATATAATTTAGAATGATTTGGAAAGGGTATTTAGAAGAGAGCTGGGGCCCCATAAATGTTTGTAATCTCCATCTTGCTCCTACGAAAGTTAACAGTTAAATTGTTCAAACTTGTAAATATATCCAGATGTGTTGGCTTCTGGTATACTTTATTTCACTTAAAATTGAACAGGTAAAACAAGAAACTTCCTCAGCTGTCAAAGGGTCATTGTCCTAAAATAATATAAATCATGCTTAGAGATTGATGATTTAGAGTGGACTTTGACTTCTAAAGTGAGATCACCTAATTATCTTCCTCCTAGTAGTCACAAGATCAACTTTATATATGAGAAAATTGCTAAGAGTTAGCTAAAGTTTCTTATTAAAACTTGATGTAAACCTGTATTCGAACCTTAGAAGTACCGTGAAGAGACTATGCCAGTAGAGATATTTGATCTTCCCATTGGCTCATGCAATCTTATGGCAAGCAGGACTTCATAAAGTTAAGGATCTGCTTGCCTAGTTCTAGAAACCATAGGAACTCAAGTTCCCCTTTAAAAAGGACAAGAATTTGCCAATAACATCAGTTGATCTTAAAGCTAGGATTAGCAAATCCCAAAGATTGTACCACTCAGTTCACCTTAGTTTGAGTTTGGACATGGTTTTCAAATTGGATTTGATGTCATAAATCAGGAGTTGGCAAACATCTTTATAGGAATAAACAGTAAAAATGTTGGCTTTGTGGTCCATAGGGTCTTTCTCAAGCTACTTAGCTATGTTGTATGATGAAAGCAGCTACAGATAACATGCAAATATGTGTGGCTGTGTTCCAATAAAATAAACATTCACAAAAACAGGCATCAGGCAATATATGGGCTATGGACCTCTACTGTGAATGCTTAGCTGATAAAGAATTATTGTTCTTTGAAGAACACTTTGTAGTACAGACCAGTTTTATTCTTTTGAGAGGCCTATTATGAAAATAAACCAGGCTTTATATAAGGGGTAGAAATTGGAAGTGATGCAATTGGTGTCACTTTGGTCTTTTTGAACAGAAAGGATGTCGTAACAACTGTGTAAGAACAGAACTTGAAGTTCAGAGGCCATGAGTTTGACTTTGGGATCTTGAGCAAGTCTGCAAAATAGCTGTCAGAGTGATTGTCCTAACACTGACTGCCAGGGATATTGTGAGACTAGAAAGAAAACTATAGAGGGAAAAAGTAAAAAGTTTTAACTAGAAAAATCGCTCTTATGCAAACTAACCTTTTTTTTTTTTTTTTTTTTCCCCCTGTTTCTCTTACAGGCCCTGGATTATTGTCATAGCATGGGAATTATGCACAGAGATGTGAAGCCCCATAATGTCATGATTGATCATGAGCACAGAAAGGTAATGTGATAGACTAATAAATCTTTTCCTGCCTAATAGAGTGAACAGCCCATCTTCAACACTTTATCCCTAGCATCTATTACAGTTCCTGGTACCTATTAGGCACTTGACACATATTTGGTGAATGAATAAATTAGTCAGAATATTTAAACCATTATTCAAATTTCTAATAATATTAGCAAGGACGCCCTGGCCAATGTGGTCCAGTCGATAGAGCATCAGCCCCTGCACTGACGGGTCACAGGTTAATTCCTGGTCAAGGGCACATATCTGGGTTGCAGGTTCCATTCCTGACCCCAGTCTGGGAGCGTGCGGGAGGCAATCAATTGATATGTCTCACATTGATGTTTCTCTCTGTGTTTCTCTCTCCTACTCCCTCCCTTCCCCTTCCACTCTCTAAAAAAAAAAAAAAAAAAAAAAAAATCAATGAAAAAAATATAGTCAGATGAGGATTAACAACAACAAAAAGAATACTGTCAAGAAGGAAATATTAGAAAAGTGGGAAAATCAGTTTTGGGCATGGAATCTGGCTTTTGTGATTTATTTATTGAATACCTAGTATCTGGGAAACTCCTTTCTTGTTTGCCTCCTCTTTCTTACCTGTACAACAGGTATAATAATATTTGTTCTGCATGCCACTAGGTTATTGTGAGAATTAAGTGTGCACAGTTGTGAAATGGATGAAATATTTAACAAGTACAAGTGCTATTAATAAGAGTTCTACTGAACACATACTTTATAATATTTCAGTTTTTTTTAAAAAATATATTTTATTGGTTTTACACAGAGAGGAATTGAGAGGGACAGAGAGTTAGAAACGTCGATGAGAGAGAAACATCGACCAGCCGCCTCTTGCACACCCCCCACAGGGGATGTGCCCGCAACCAAGGTACATGCCCTTGACCGGAATCGAACCCCGGATCTTTCAGTCCGCAGGCCGATGCTCTATCCACTGAGCCAAACCGGTCCCAGCAATATTTCAGTTTTGTGAGATCACCAAACATACCTTTTATAGGTAGTGATGACTGTTGTAGACTTTGGAGATGTAGAGGATTTGTTCATTCAAATAAATTTTTTTTTAGACACACACTATGCATGGTATTGTTCTAGAAGCAGGGGATATATGCTTGAAGCAGATAGTAAAAAATTCTTGTCCATTGGGAGCTTGCCTTTGGTGGGTATACTGGCAGGCCAGAAAGTTAAAAGTGATGTGAAGAGAAATAAGTCAGGAATAGGGAAAAGCGGGGGATGTTGCTGTTTTAAACAGGGGTAAAGGGAAGATTTCATTGACATATTTAGAGAACACTTTATCCTCTTAAAATGAGTAATGCTTGCCCTAACCAGTTTGGCTCAGTGGATAGAGCGTTGGCCTGCGGACTCTAGGGTCCCAGGTTCAATTCTGGTCAAGGGCCATCTACCTTGGTTGCGGGCACATCCCCAATAGGGGATATGCAGGAGGCAGCTGATTGATGTTTCTCTCTCATCGATGTTTCTAACTCTCTATCCCTCTCCCCTTCTCTCTGTAAAAAAAAGTCAATGATTTTTTAAAATATATTTTATTGTTTTTTTGTTTTTTTTTAACAGAGAGAAAGGGAGAGAGATAGAGAGCTAGAAATGTCAATGAGAGAGAAACAAAGTATATATGAAGCATTTAAAAGGGATCATTCTGGTTGCTGTGTAGAGAATATAGGGCAAGAGTGAAAGCAGCTTGACAAGTTAGAAGAAGGGGCTATTGAGTAAATCACACGAGATCATGGTAGCATGAACCAGGGTAGTAGCAGTGGAGGTGATGATGATGATCAGAATATGAGCCAACAAGATTTGTTGACATATTAGATAGATATGGAGTGTAAGAGAGACACTCCAGGGTGGAGTATTTTTGGCCTGACCGATAGGTTGAATCGAATTACCTTTAACTGACAAGGCGGAGGCTGTGGAAGAAAGGGAATAATTAGAGGTTTAGTTCTGAGATGTTTGTCAGGTGATCAAAGAGGCAGAGGTGGCTGGTAGAAGACATGGGCTAGAGCAGTGGGTCGCAAACCTTTCAGACCTCACCACCATTGGTTCATGAACCACCAGTTGGCGATGGCTGGGCTACAGGGTCTAAGTTGGAAATACTGATCGGCTGTGTGTGAAGCCAGGGGGCCAGAAATAAATTATACTTTTATACCTTTTGTTATAATTCCCTTTGTTCACCAAAACAATGAAGACACTAAACCTAGTTAACATGACAGATTAGACACACCCTAGTACCCACAATTCAAATCATGCTTATGTTTTACACAATGGGCAAATAAGGTTGCCTCTTGACTAGTACTTTTTCCACTTTCAGGATACATTTTTAGTAAGGGCCATTTTGTGCGGCTTTGCTCTTCATTCACTCAACAAATACTTTTTTGGCCGGGACCGGTTTGGCTCAATGGATAGAGCATCGGCTTGGGGACTGAAGGGTCCCGGGTTCGATTCTGGTCAAGGGCATGTACCTTCGTTGCGGGCATATCCCCAGTAGGGGGTATGACTCTCCCATCGATGACTCTCTCCCATCGATGTTTCTAACTCTCTATCTCTCTCCCTTCCTCTCTATAAAATCAATAAAATATATTTAAAAATAAAAATAAAATTAAAAAATTAAAAAATTAAAAAATAAAAAAAATACTTTTTTGTTTTTCTTCTGTGTACTAGGCATTATGTTGAATTTAAAAGGTGAATAAAACAGTCCCTACCTTCAAAGAGTTTACAGTCCATTTTGAAGAAAAAAAAAGATAGGAAACAAATATACAGTAAAGAATTGTGGGTTCACCCTGGCTGAGTAGTTAAGAGCATCAACTTCATTGTTTGCGGTTCTGGGAGGGGCTAAAGGCAATGGTTGGTCCTATTTGATAATTAGAAAAGACTTCAGTGAGGACCTAATTTAACTATCTCAAAAGATGAGATATTCACCAATAGGAGTCTAGGAAAAGTCTAGACAATCTATTCAGCTGAGCAGTAGAAGAAATTTGCAAAAGCACAAAATGAAATTATCTTTCAGCAGGTTTCCCTAGAGCACAAGAATTAAGTCATGAGAACTCGATATGTCAAGCTAAACAGGATTTTCCAAAAAGTTTGATTTTCATCTTAAATACAGGGGTTGGCAAAACTAGGTTTTACAGAGTTGTTGGTATATGAAACAGTTTATTCCTGTATTATTTATTTTTGTATTATATTTTTCCATATGAAAACTGTAAATCTACTTTTGTCCCCTCCCTGAATAACAGGTAGTCCTGAGGGGTTTTAATTTAAAGTGACGTGGCTGGTATCCTCCTATATAATAAAAGGATAATAGAAATCTACCAAACAGCAGAACGACCCATCGCTATGATGCACACTGACTACCAGGGGACAGACATTCAATGCAGAAGCTGGCCTCTGATTGTCAGTGCACTCCCACAGGGGGAGTGCAACTCAGCCAGAAGCCGGACTCATGGCTGGCAAGTGCAGCAGTAGTGACAGGATCCTCTCCCACCTCCATGGCAGCAGTAAGGATGTCCCACTGATGTCAGTCGGACATCCTCCAAGAGCTCCCAGACTGCAAGAGGATCCAGGCCGGGTTGAGGGACAACCCTACCTCCCCACCCCCCTGCCAAGTGCATGAATTTCATGTGCAGGACCTTTAGTCCAATATAATAAAGATAAAATATGCAGATTGACCATCACTCCATCACAAATATGGCAGCACCCACAGAGGAGGGGGAGGTTACGTAACACAAGATGACTGCAGACGCTGAGTTCCCATAAAGAGCCTTAACGAGCAATCAGCAGGAACCTAAGGCTATGCCTCCACCCCAGTTCCAGGCCAGGGGACCTCAGGCTACTCCCCTTGCCCTAGGCCAGGAGGCCTCAGGCCACGCCCCATGCCCAGTGGGGCTTGTCGAAGGGACACAAGGCGTGTCCCACACCTGGCAGGGCTTGACAGGGGACCTCAGGTCACACCCCCTTGCTTGACAGGGCATGACAAGGTTGGGACCAGCCACGTGTGGATCTAGCCCAATGGGGGGTCCGGCTGAGTCTGAGTCTCACACCATTTTGAAGTGCACATGGGTGGGCAGGACTTAACTCTGGGTCCCATGGTGCACCCAACTCTGACAGGAGGAAGATTTTCATATATATTTTACTAATTTTCTTTCATTTCTTACACTTCCGTTATAGCGAAAGGGCAAATAGCAATATTAAAATATTTCCTCTAATCCCTTTTAATGTGCACTGCGTCACTAGTCTATATATATAAAAGCCTAACTGACTGTTATGATGGAACAACAGGTCACAGTGACATGCACTGACCACCAGGGAGCAGATGTTCAACAAAAGGAGCTGCCCCAGGCCCACAGGCCCTGGCCTGGGATGGGGAACCAGGGGTGGGTAGTGGGGGATACGTCCACTTTTCCAGGGAGGCTGAACGCCTGCTCCCTCCTTTGGGATGGGTGGCGATGACAAATGTCTTAAGGAGCCCGGATGTGGAGGGCTGTGCCCTCTCACTGGCTACCTGAGGGCAGGGTTGACGGAGATGGAGATGCGGTGAGAATGTGGGGTGTTCGCTAAGCTTGCTTGAACTCCTCTTGCTACCCTCCTCCGAGATGCCAGGGCTCTTGCACTCAGGTGGCTGGCAACTCAGGTGCTGCCCAGGACCCAAAAGTCAGCTGGGACCTGCCCTTCTGCCAGACACTCGTGCTTCGGTATCCAGCCAGGCCTAGGGACTGCACCTGTGCATGGATGTCTTGCACCAGACCGCTAGTTTTTAAAAGAATACCCTAAAGACAATGTATGGTGTAGCTTGGAAGACAAAATTGCTTATGACTTATTCTCTTTTTTTTCTTTCAGCTACGGCTAATAGACTGGGGTTTAGCTGAGTTTTACCATCCTGGCCAAGAATATAATGTCCGAGTTGCTTCTCGATACTTCAAAGGTCCTGAGCTACTTGTAGACTATCAGGTGAGAAGAGAAAGGCAAATAAAATTTCTGTCCTAGCTCTGGCCAGTGTCGCTCAGTGATTAGAGTGTCAGCCCCAAACCAAAGGGGGTTGCAGGTTTAATCCCTAGCCCAAGTCAAGGCATGTGCAGTAGGCAACTAATCAGTGTGTGTGTCTCTTTTTTTCCACCCCCCCTACTCTCTCTAAATGGAAAAAATATCCTCAAGTGAGGGTTAACAAACAAAAAAGTTTCTGTTCTATGCTTATTTTGTACATAATTTGCAAAAAATCTCATTTTGAATAGGTTACTTCTACATGTGCATGGCTAACCCTTTTATATAAATTTAAAATATGAATCACCTTAATTCATCTACTGTACCTTATGTTTTTATTATCATAATGTCAGTAGAATATGAATAGATCTGCATTTGATCCTAACTGAAGAAAAAGTACATCAAAGATAACCTTTTTAAAAACTACGGAGCTTAGGTATAATCAACCTAAGGACTAAACTAAATTATGCTCTCAAGATTTTCATAAATTGTATCTCTCTCTATATATATATATATAAAAAGCCAGCAATTGTAACGCCAGAATGACTGGAACCACTGATAGCTATGATGCCCCCTGCGGCTGGCCAACTGGCCTGATTGTGGCGGGGCTGGCTGCCCAACCACCCACGGCCTCTCCCCTTAGCCAGCCAGACCCCGTCTGAGTACAAATTCGTGCACCAGGCCTCTAGTAACTTCCTTTTACTAAAAAAGCCCTCTTCTCACAGAAATAAAATCCTTAGGTATATCTTTCATGCCCATTCTTCCCAGATGTTATCAGATACCTTAAAAAGTTCAGACTGACCTAGAAATTATTTTTCTGGGATCTTGAGGATATAATCCTAAGCTCGAACATTTTATGCATAAAAATATTCTTTCTTTTAAAAAAAAATTCTGCTTTTTTGAGAGAGAAATAGTGATTTTTGTTCCACTTATTTATGCACTCAGTGATTGATTCTTAAATGTGCCCTGACTGGGGATTGAACCCACAACCTTGGCGTATCAGGCCAGTGCTATAACCAACTGAGCAACCTGACCAGGGCCCAAAATACTCTTTATGATATTATTTATAATTATTGTATTATTAAACAAAACCACTATCCTATTATAGGGAAATTAAAGATTAAATTCTAAAATATTTGTTCAGTAAAATAATGTTACATATTAAAAGGTTTCCAGAGGCTAACAACTTGAGATGTTTTTATGTGAGTGAAAAAGGTAATTCAAAATAGTATGTAGATTGTTTTAAAATGGTGGAAATGCATAGAAGAAAAACTGAAAAATATATGAAGATGTTAAATGTTTAGACATTTTAGTGGAGTGATTTTCTTTTTAAGTAGTAATTTTTTATTTGGAAAGTACAAGATAATTTATTGTCATTTCATTTATAACTGACTTTTTTTATTTCTTTAACTTCAATGCAGATGTATGATTATAGTTTGGATATGTGGAGCTTGGGCTGTATGCTGGCAAGTATGATTTTTCGGAAGGAGCCATTTTTTCATGGACATGACAATTATGATCAGGTGATAACGTGTTCTCAATAGGCAACTTACTGCGCTAACCTAGATAATGATGAGATCTGGCTGCTTAGTAGAAACTGTGGTGGATTTTGCTAAAATATAGATGCCCATCCCAATCATTTAGAGTGAGACCCTAGAATAATTTTCAATTCATGGCTTATTCAGTTAGCCCAACATTGATCCTTTTATTGGTGTTTTGAGAGCTACCAGATAGCCTTTTGAAATCACTGAGTTTTTCCCCTAGTCTTTTGATTTGTTTGCTTGTTTCATTGTAAATTACACATGTAAAATAAGACATTACCTTAGAATCCTTTAATGTGAGTTTTCACTAAAATTGGGAATATTTTCTTCAACGTGTTGGTTTATATATGGTATTTCTATGATCCTTTTGTCTCTTTATATGGATTGAGTTGGTGTATGTCAGTAGAAATATAGATGATGTTTTTTATACCACTTCCCCTTGAAGATCAGTTAAAATCAGCAAGACTTTATGAAGCACCATGCAGGGTTGGAGAAGATTTTTTTTTTTTTTTTTTTTAAGTTTAGTCTAGCCCTGGCCTGTGTGGCTGAGTGGTTAAGCGTCCATGCAGGCACTAAGAAGTCACTGGTTCAATTTCTGGTCAGGGCACATGCTGGATTTGGGGCTCGATCCAAACCAGGGGGCATTTTTAAAAGTACTAAGAAAAAAGATTAGTCCAGCCTCTCAAACAGTTCATAGTTTAGTATGGGAATCAAATATACAAGGAAATAAGTTACAGTTGTAAATGTCAGAATAGAAACGTAGACAGGGTACAAAAGGTAGTTGTGGGTCTGAGTGTACAAAGGGGGTTTGCCAAAAGAAGTGACACTCTTAGCTGGGTTGTGAGGGTAAAAACATAAGACTGCATCTGGGAGACATTTCAAGGGGAAGGAACCAGGTTATATCATTGTTTTTTCCTTTTTTTACACCATCACATTGAGTTCTGATTTAGAGAATTTTGTGTGGAAATTATTCCTACGGTACATAGAAATCTGAAGTAAATTTGAGTGTATATTCATACCTGTAGCGCCGATGATCCCTTTGCTGTTAATCCAGTCACGGCTGTTCATTGATTTAATTTCATAACATGATTGTTGTGTGGGTTTTTGTCTTTCTTCAATCCTAGTTGGTGAGGATAGCCAAGGTTCTGGGGACAGAAGATTTATATGACTATATTGACAAATACAACATTGAATTAGATCCACGTTTCAATGATATTTTGGGCAGGTGAGTCAAAACAAAATCTATGCATCTGTGCATTAATCACTTTAAGACATACTGTAAATTGACACTTTGGATCCTCAAAAAATAGTTATGACCCTGGCCAGTGTGGCTCAGTTGGGTTGATGTCATCCTGTGCACTGAAAGGTTGCCAGTTTGATTACTGGTCAGGACACCTACCAGATTGCAGGCTTGATTCCCTGGGGGAGTGCAGGAGGCAGCTGATCAGTGTTTTGTTCTCACATTGATGTTTCTCTCCCTCTCACTTCCTCTCTCTAAAAACCAATAAAATATATTTCTTTAAGACTATTTTAAAAAATAGTTACATCCTCTTTGCCAGCCCTGCTGAAGCATCACTAAGTCCTGTACTGCAGAATGCATCTTGGGTCATCCTGTGATAAAATCACTGGATTGAATGCCATTTTCCCAAATTCATTTAAAAGATGGTGTGGAGATTATTGTCAGAGGAATCCTGTAAAATTAATGAAATATAGATTCTAATAGAAGGTTTGCAGTTGACTTAGCTTCTCCAAATGACAAAACCCTTTAAGAGAAATAAATAGTAATAGGAAATATATGTTTCAAGACCCATGTGCAGACAGACAATGAACAGACTCTGAAAATAGTGGCTAGGCGCAATACTAATTCATTCACCACTTACCAGGAGGTGGATTTTCCTGATGCAAAGGCTTTGCTGGCCAAGTGGCAGAGATGCCAGGAATGTGTGAGGGGATGGGAAAGAGGCCTGGTTAGACTAGCCATCTGACCCCCCTTGTTGTGCAGAAGTATTCAGTATTGTAAAGGAACATGAATTATGGTTTGTAAAATTGTGAGCACCCTCCTCTGTGCAACACTGCTGTTTTCATTCTCTCCAGTTAGCTTGGTTGTCTCCCTAGTGACAGAGTGCTATAAAACTGCTCTCCTGAGTTTTGATTTCTTTTTGCTAGTTGCTGGGCTCCTAGTCACTAAGGAAAATTTAGGAGGGAAATAAATGTTGGGCTTCTCTACCCCTTGTTTCATTTCTCCTTACCCCTTTTGGCTCTGCAGACACTCACGTAAGCGATGGGAACGCTTTGTCCACAGTGAAAACCAGCACCTTGTCAGCCCTGAGGCCTTGGATTTCCTGGACAAGCTGCTGCGATACGACCACCAGTCACGGCTCACCGCAAGAGAAGCCATGGAACACCCCTATTTCTGTGAGTCCAACTATCCACAGAGCCTGGGTAGGCCTGCCCAGCAGACTGTACAAGACAAGGGAAAATACATACTGTGAAGAAAACTGTAGATCCACGGCCCCACCAGAAGAGAGTTGGAATCCCAGCTCTGCTTATCTTGTGGCAAAGTTATTCAGCCACAGTGAGCCTTGGTTTCTTCAAATGAGGACAGTGATGGCAACTGTCTTACAGAATTGTTGGAAGGATTCTTATCTAATAATACTTAATACATGATTGTTCCTAAACAAACTACTTTTCTTACTGTGTGAGTGACACTTATCAGGGGTTAGCTAGTATGGAGTGGTTGGATTATAATGAACTAGAGGCCCGGTATATGGATTCGGGCACTGGAGGTGGAGGATCCCTCTGCCTGGCATGTGTGGGGATTGGGCCAAAACCAACTTTCCAACATCCCCCAAGGGGTCCCAGATTGCAAAAGGACAGTTCTCTGGTGACACACCCCACAATCAGGTTCCCTCCTCAGGTGCATCACCCTAGACCCGCAACTGCCAAGTCACTACAGTTCAGCAGCTCCTGCATGAGTGTCTGCCCCCTGGTGGTGAGAGCACTGGTTGGACAGTCAGATGGTCGCTTAGGCTTTTATATAGAGAGTAGTAGCCCATCACGCAATATTGTGCAGTTGGCTGCCCACCACTTCTGCGGGAGCTGGTGGGAATGCAGTGCACCACCAGGCACCGCACTGCTTCTGTGGGATGCGGTCCCCCCATCTCCTCTCCCAGCCTCCACTCAGCTCCCTTGTCCCCCAGAGGCCTTCTGTGGGGCTGGGGCAGAATGCTTGTCTTGTTGCCGTGGTGACAAAGCAAGCATTCTGCCAGGCCACTCATGCTGCCCGCTCTCAGCAGCTGCCCCCCAGCAAGACTGGGGGACTCAGGTGGGGCTGAGAGGACTAGGTGCCGCCATCTTTGTGATGGAGTGATGGTTAATTTGCATATTTTATTTGCTAGGATAATCCCATATCTGTCCTGTCTCTGGTTATAATTTATTGGAGAGCCAAGGAAGCTAGAAAATCTTACCTGTATGAACACCTTGTCTTAGGTTTGTGTTATAGCTAACGGTGCTGTCCTGGGTGAAAATGTCTATTAGACCCACTCCATCTTCACAGTGATGTTAGCTTCAACATTGGATTATTTCTTGGAGTGTTAGAGTGGTTTTATAGTGAACTGATTATGTGTTTGCCCAGTCTCCTATATCTGAAGCAGACTGGCCTGAAGTCTATGGTAATAGCACTAACTTGCACAACCTATAACTTTGGCCTATTTGGCACCATGCTTAACCAGTTGAGTTGTGGACTGCAATAAGATCATTTCGTTCTGATACTATATCACCTTCTAGGTCAGATTAGATTATATTGTCTCATTAAACCCTAACAGGATCAGTTTTGTGTTAAATTAGATCTACCATGGGTAATTACTCATCTTCCTACCATTTAGTTTTAGAGATTGTCTTTACTAGTTTGACAGGAAAGATAATTCTATTTTCTATTGTCTAATTTATGGTGAAGACAAGGCAGATGCCACCTTAAGTTCTTCTGGGAGTTATATGGAATATAAGATTGAAAGCATGAGTGTGACTGCTTTAAGATCATTAGTTTAATTGTTAAGCATAACAGAACTTAACATATTTGTCTTTTTCTAGACACTGTTGTGAAGGACCAGGCTCGAATGGGCTCAGCTAGCATGCCAGGAGGCAGTACACCTGTCAGCACCGCCAATATGATGACAGGTCAGTTCATCAGTGAGTTTCTTTTCTTTTTCTTTAATCGGTAGAAAGAAAAAGAAAAGAAATTTGTGTTTTTGTGGCCTGATTTGCTCCCTGTTGTGACCTGATTTCTTGTGAACCTCCTCTTCTCTCTGTTATGATTACCTTATTAAAAATTGATATACTAACCTGTGCAGCTCTCTCCACTAGCCTTCAGGATGCTTTTGACATCTGATATACTTCAGTGACACTACTTTGAGTAGACTATCAACAGGCTCTTCTAGTCCAGAATCCCCAGAATGTCTCAGAGGGACATGAATGTCCCAACAAGCCATGAAAAATAAAGGGTGATCCTTTTATTTCACAGTTTAGAGTTACAGTAGTTGACATGGTCCTCAGAAACAAGATTAAGAAATTGGGGAGAGAAGAGGTGGGGTGTATATTAGTAAAAGAATGGTTCTTTGATTTCCCCCCCCCCCAAAGCAATTACAGTGTGTCTAATAAATTGTAAATATATGAAATTATTTTTCCTTACTGTTGAATCACTACGATTTAGAGCAAGTTTTTGTACAGAGTACACAATTATTCTAAAGAGATTCTAGGCCCATATTGTGAGAATTACACCAGATCCACGTGGGTACACTTGTAATGAGGGCCTTTACTCAGACACCTTCAGAGAATTATTGATAATGAGCTAGCTGCCTTCTAGACGTTATTCCCTGGGACTGTTGGCTGTGTGCAAAATGATGCATGTCCAAGGTGGTAGCCTTATTTGTAACAGCAGGATATTTAACAGTAATAGGGAACTGTTAAATGAATTATGGGACATCCATTCAGTGGAATGCTATGCAGCCAGAGAAAAGAATGAATGTTTCGTGTTCTTTTCTAGCTCCAACTCCAGGATAATGTGAAAATAAAATAAGCAAGATGCAGAGCCATGTCCAAGACCAGGAGTGGGCAAAAGTATATAATCACATTTCTATATATGGTATCCATATGAATATTCTGATAAAATTGTATTCATGTATATGCATAAAATATTTCTGGAAGGATATACCTTAGAAATTGTGCCATAGTGACAGGGCAGTGGAGATTTATTAACTATATATTTTGAACTTTCTCAAATACTGTTTTGGCTTAGAGGTGGGAAGTGCTCCTTTAAGTAATTTTGAATTTTTAGCTGGCAGTGTGATATAAACACATGAGTTTTTACTCTAGCCCTCTGCTGTTCAGTATGGTGGTGACTAGCAACATGTGGCTATTTAAATTAAGCAAATTTAATAAATGATTTTTGGGTTTTTGTTTTGTTTTTTAATATATTTTATTGACTTCACAGAGAGGAAGGGAGAGGGATAAAGAGTTTCAAGTGCTCAGTAGCTACATGTGGTTAGTGGCCACTAGGTTAGCACAGATTATAGAACAGGAAATTTGATTGCACAGTGCCGCCCTGATAGGCCTGGGTTGGAATCCAAGGATAATTGCCAACTTTACTAGCTGTTTACTTTTGGTCAAACTGCTTAAACTCTCCAAGCATGGGTTTCTTTATCTCCTAAATTAATTATAACTTGCCATTTTAATTTGTGAGGATTTAATTTGAAATTAGTTTAATTTGTAAAAATCTGGCAAAGGATATGCCTGTAATAAAGAGAATTTTTGTGTGCGTGGAATATATTGAACAACATAAACTAATGAACAAAAAATAGATGCAGAGACATAGAAGCATCGAACAGACCAAGAGAATTGATGTGTGTGTGTCACTTTTGAGGTAGGAGCTATGGAAAACTGGTGACTAAGATTTCCATGGTTGGTCTCTCTCGCTTACCCTCGTCTGTTTTCTTTCAGGGATTTCTTCAGTGCCAACCCCTTCACCCCTCGGACCTCTGGCGGGCTCACCAGTGATTGCTGCTGCCAACCCCCTTGGGATGCCTGTCCCAGCGGCCGCTGGCGCTCAGCAGTAATGGCCTCTTCTGCCTCCTGATGCCTGAGCAGAGGTGGGGGAGTCCGCTCTCTCCTTGATGCAGCTTGCGCCTGGTGGGGAGGGGTGAAATAACTTAAGGAGCACCGTGTCTGACCCGTTGCTTGTGGATTTATAGTAGTTCAGTCATAAAAAAAGAATTATAATAGGCTGATTTTCTTTTTTTTTTTCTTTCTTTTTTTTTCTTTTTTTAACTCGAACTTTTCATAACTCAGGGGAATCCCTGAAAAATTACCTGCAAGTGGAATATTTCACGGACAGATTTTTTTCTCCCCTTCCAAATTCAGTTCCTCATCACTAAAGAACAAAGATAAACCAGCCTCAATTCCTGCTGCTGCATTTGGGCGGAGATTTCTTCCCATGCCGACCATTGCTCAACCACCATCCCACACTTTGGGGCCGGGGGCTTGTATCTCATGCTCTTTTCCAGAGATTACAAAAATGTAGCTTCTTCAAGGGAGGTGGAAAGGAAGGAGGGAGGACCCAACCTCTAAAAGCAGTGTCCTGCTCGTCATTTACATCACTTTATTCCAGAAGTGCTTCAGTGGGGTTATCCTGGTGAATCTAGTGGAAATATGTCTTAATTATAGTTACATTGAGATGCTGAAAAATCTACCCAAAGTGCTGACAGGTCATGAAAATCTATGTTCACTCTGAATCATGTCTTACTGACCTGACCCTAAATCCAGCTCACTTATAAGTTTAGTTTCAAACTTTAATAACTTTCCCTCTCTGGCTCCTTACCTTGGTCCTCTTTCCTCTCGTACCCCAAAATACTCTATAGCTGGAAGGAGACTTGGCCATTTTGAATTCAGTTAGCTACTGGGTATAATTTATTGCTTTTTACAAAAGAAAAAAACATTGTCTGTATAGGTTTCATGTTAACAACGCTTTAAGAGCTAATGGGAGATGTGGCCACGGTTTCATTTTAAGTTTTCCACCTCCTTTCCCTCCTACCTTCCCCTTTCTTCACATGCCATTCAGTGAGAAGGCCTGCCCCTCAGTCTCGTAACTGAATCTGAGAGGGAGGAGCAGAGCCACTGTCTCCAGTGAAGCTGAAATGGTAGACCTGTAATTGTGGGAAAACTAAACTCTCTGTTACAGCCCTGCCACCCCTTGCTGTGTGTATATATATAATACTTTGTCCTTCATATGTGAAAGATCCAGTGTTGGAGTTCTTTGGTGTAAATAAAGGTTTGGTTTTATTTATCGAGGTTAGATTTAAGTTCCCTGTGTAAAGGTCTCGCTGGGTGGGTGTCTCAACGTTCACATCTGAGGGGCCTGCAGCCCTGTACCTGGAGGCTACCCAAGGCCACCATTTTTATACACCCCTCATTTGAGCCATGGTACTGGGCAGGGCAGAGAGGCCTTCAAAAAGCACCACAAGCCAAAGCGTCTCTGGGGATTAAGGATCCTTTGCCATAAAATTCATTTTGTGTCTCAGCAGTGCAGGGATTGGGGATGGAAAAGTCGCCAGTTTTGTGTGTTTGTGTGTATGTAAAGTGGATTTTCCACTGTAATTCAACCACCTAAGTTTATCAGGTGCTTCACTGAGGAAGCCTAGTTTTTTAAGCACAATAGCAAAACCATCAGCTCTGTATTTTCTCCTGTTAATTTAATTACAGTAGCTGCTTGTGGGGACTAGGGAAAATTCTTCCAACGTATTTTAAGGCCTAAAATCTTAGTTCCCCATTCTCCTACCTTTATAGATTCATAAGCCTTTCTCATCTGGGCGTCATAAATAAATGTAATTATTTGAGGAGTGGAATCTAATGAACTTATCTAACTTTGTAACCCAAATTGGCTCTAGTAACTTCCTTTATCAAGGTGATGGCTTTAGTGAGTATAATGGTGAACTTTGGAGAATGCTAAAGCCTCCTTTTATAATGCTTCTCAACCATAGGGAGAACATTCTGTGTGGCAGGTGGTTTTCTTTCTCGTTGCCACTTACAGTGGATATTTATTGTTCTTGACCCTTTTATGCCCTAGAATGCTGTGTGGGTTACCATGTTGAATCTGTGCAGAAGCTAAAAGCACCGGATGTGCCAGAGATGCAATTTGTGATTACGTTTGCACTGGATTGTGATTTGAACAGGACACGATGACTAATGAATTCTTTCTTTTTAGGTGGGGAGGAGGGTTGTTGTAAATCAAGACTTCACGTTCTACCCTTGTAGCTCAGAGAATCTAGGCGTAGCAGAGGCTGATGTGAGGAGCTGCAGACAGCTGAACCTCCTAACATGCATCAGACCTTGCAAGAAACTGAAGGTAAATGCAGAGGACTCTGAAATGCCACCCAAGAGCCTTTTAAAAGAAATAAACTTTTTTAAATGTTAATTAAGGAGTCACTGCAAAAGCATGAAAAAAAAAAAAGATCCAATTGGGTGGGTGGGGGGCAAGGGTTTACAGAGTAACAACTTCTTTGTTGTAAATTACCTCATCTGTATACCTTGTATTGGGACACTTTATTTCTCAGCACTACCTGTGCCTGCATTGATCAGATTGCAGGAGATGGAATGCCAATATAAGACAGTTGTGTTGGCAATTACTCTGAAAGGTTTTTTAGTATTTTTAAACTTTGTTTGAAGTGGGCTCCCTTTCTTTCCCCCCTCCCCCCCTTTTTAAGTTGGAAGTCAGAAGTTTCCCCTCTCCCCCTTGATTTATTGGTTGTAATTGTATTGTAATTGGTATAACTAAAACATTAACTGTGCTGGGAAGAAGTTGTGCCATGAAGGTCTTTAAATTTTTTTTTAATAAAAACATTTAAACAAATGAAATGTCCCAACAGCCTGAACAGTATGCTTCTCCATCCGACACCGTATGTGATAGATGGCTTAGTTCTCACATACTTTAAATTTAATATTGAGTTTATAAGAATGTGAAGAGGGATGACTTAAGATTGGTTGAGGAGCTCTAAAGTCAGAGTTTTTGGCGTTGAGATACAGTGAAAGAGCATGATGTTGCTAAACAGGACTGGTTTCATTCCTGCCCTTGTCACATACTTGGCTACTGGGCAAATGGCAAATTAACTTCTGAATCTGTTTCATCATCTATAAAATGGGGCCACTGCTTCCTTGGAATTGAATCAGTGTAAATGTCAAGTATTATGCACCTATTAAGCCCTTGGTAAACCTAGTTTCCTTGCCCCCCTATTTTGGAGGATTAGTCCTTGGTCTAATTTCACTATACAATCTCCTCTGGATCTCTCCAGACCTCTGTGTGTGTTCAATCAGGAGGACATTATGTGAGTTGTCTTCTGAGCTCCTTTTCAACTCTGACATTGGTTTGAATGATTCTTAAGTGAAAAGGTCTATAGGGACAGCTTATTCAAAGCAGAAAAGACCAGTGTTCAATGAATGGCAATAAGCCCTATGGAAGGTGATAACCCCAATCCCGGAGACAATTTGGCAAAGTCCCAGTGCTTGGAATGAAGGTGTGCTGGTGAGCTTATGGGAACATACTTGGCAGCTCCCATCAAAACTATCAAGAGGGCTGGTAAAAGAGATGAAACTGGGTTTTACTTGCTTATCAATGCCAAATAAGTAAATTCTATAAAAGTATATACTTGAATTGCCTTTTATTTCTCATTTAGTTTTTAAAAATTAGTTTCCATTAAATCTTCACTGCATTCTGTCTTATGGCATCTACATCTTATCAGTTTTTGGAGTTAAGTGTGGTTTAGATAAAGGAGTCATTGTGTAATATCTTGAAACTGAAATGTTTAACATGAACTTTAATTTCTAACATTCCCATCTTATACATGATAAATATAGGAAGATTAAATTGTTAGAGTGGGCCTGTTAGAGACAGGAATATATTTTGTAAAATTAGATTTTCAGGGTATGGCTAATTATTATAATCTTAAAGTAATACAGAAAATTTGAGATTGGTTGACATACTTGGGATGTTAATTTCCTCCAGTCTTTAAATTTCATATTGTTTCACCTATTGTCAAGTGTGGTTATAATTAATACTGACTGTTTGAACATCTCTTAAAAAATCTAGTTTTGTCATAACTGCCTAAAGATTCCCACCAGCAGATTCTCTACTAAGATTAGAGTTGGGTTTGAGTAGTTGTTTAATTATTAGTCTTTATCTGCCTCCCTACTGGTAATTCCTCCTCCCTGTGCCTCAGCTGTAGGGACTGTATAGCCTGTAATTTGTGACATGCCTGCTAGAAAGGCTGTCTTCCAGGGCCTTTTCCTCCTTAAGGAAAAAGTTAGCCAAAGGCTTTGAAGTAAAGTAGCCCCTAGTTCCCTTCTCAAAATGGGTCTGAAAACCTTGATGTCAGCTGATGCTCCACCCTATATAAAATGTCTCTGCTCTTCCCCTGCCTTCACTACCACTGTCCCATTGCCCTTTTTTCTTAACCTCCCCCAAGGATACCATCAGTTGTGAAGTAAATTATGGGAGGCCCAACTGGTGCCAGGGATTGAGCCTGCAACCCAGATACATCCCCTTGACCAAGACCCTTTGGTATGTGCATCAATGCCCTAACCACTGTCAAACCAGCCAGGGCAACACCTGCACTTTTATGGTATTATTTTGTTGATTTATTTATTGTTTCTCTCCCCACCTGCATATAAACTCCCTGGTGATCTTGTATGTCTTACTAATCTGTGCTTAATTATAAAAACTTTTTTTCTTTAAAGTGGGCCACTATCCCTCAGTATTGAAGATGATTGACTGGAGTAGCACAAGAACAATGCTTAGCACCACACCAGACTCATAATAGATGCTCAATAAATGGTAATTTCATTCTCTATTCCTATCGCCACCTTACCCTTTCCCACCACACAAAAAGTTAATAGAAGTACTGTTGCATAAAGAGCATCTCAAGGTCAGTAGAAACTTGACCTGAGGCTTGCAACTGTAATTATAAGCCACAAACCCCAGACTGAATTAACACAAGAAAAGGTTGGTTTAATGAGTGGTTGGTGAAATTATATGTGACTGGAGGCTAAACAATGATCCTGACGAGATTATGTACAGAAAATGATGCCACATCTAAAGGGATGCTATACTTTTATGGGTAAAATGGCTGTCAAGTGTCTAGAAAGAAAAAATATGCATACATTAAGCATAACAGGTTCTCAACAGATGCAGGTCAAGGGTCTGATTTGAATTGCCTTGTTCTCACCCTCTATGATTTCCCTCTAAGATTCTATCACTCTGTCTCCTGAATTTTTAATTTTTCTACTAAAAGCCAAATATTCTTGCACTGGATTTGCCTCTCTGTGGCTATATTCACCAAGGATTCTTACTGGCCTTACTGTAAAAAAGCTCTCCCCAGCTCCCTCCATATGGGAGTTAATAGGCATGCCAGTCTGTTTATTGAAGAAGTTCCTAAGGTGATTGGGTATTTCTGAGTCAGCTTCATCCTTACATCACCTGCTTTGGCAGTGTTCTCTTGGCTCCTCTAAAAAGGGAAAGCAACAGTAGCTGGTGAGTGATTCAGAGTCAAACATTTGTAGGCTTACCTAGGAAGGCAGGACCTTGCTTTTGTGTATTGAGCAGTTCTATGAAGGAATCCAGATAGCCACATCTCTTGTATACCTCATTCTGTTCCTCATTCACCTCCTCAGCTTCTTCTCAACCCCAGAGTTCCTTACGTACTCCCCTGTAAGATGCCTTTCAACAGACATTTGTTGTCCATGAGACTCAATCCTAAGGAGACATGTGTTCTTTTCAAATACAAAAGCAGGAAATGAAATTGTATGCAAGGAATCATTTTATTTGTGTGTTAAAAAAAAAAGTTCCCCAGGGGGGAATATCAGATTGCCCAGTCAAAATGGTAGTCAGCGAACTCCTCCTGCTCCAAATACATGAGGGTGCTGACTGAAATAACAGTTTACTTCCAAATCAATAGCCAATTTCAAGGAAAGAAATGGAAATTCCTAGTTGGCAGAAACAAATTCTGAATTCATCCTGAAGGTAAGTGGATGTTGAGGTCACAGTGGCCCCTAAGACACCAGGCCTGCAAACAGATGAGCCTTAGCAGATAGGGTTAGAATGCCCCCAGGGAGATAGGAGACACACTCTGGGTCTTTCAAGGTGGAAACAAACAATCACCTGGCGCTTGAAAGGGCTGTTTTAGAAAAAAGGACTAGAAGAAAACAAATATTAACTGTAGTTGCCTTGGGGTTGAGGTTAAGATAGATGTCACAGAAAAACTCAGTAGAAAGAAAGGAGTCCTGAGCTCTTGCGGAGGGAAAACAGCCAAGGAGTCCTTCCTAGAGGAGGGGCTGCTGGAGCTGGCTATAGCATCGATCTGCCAAGGCCAGCACCTGAGATTCGAGCCCATTTTCTTAACTTAGTTCTGCTTCCTGGAATGCTTTTGCATACCTGTGCGGCCAGGCATCCCTGTTCAAATTTCTAGCCAGCCAATGTAGATAAACTTTTTTCTTTTTCTTGCTTTTGTTCTCCGGTCCTTAAAAAAAATTTTTATTCTCACACAAATTTCTAGGTCAGCTGATCTAGGTTCAACTGATATATACATGAGGCTCAGCCAAGCAGCTCTACTTCAGATTGAGGATTGGCTGGGCTGAGCAACTATATTGATTGGATTTGGGTTTGTCCATGTGGGGGGCAGCTCCTTCTGGGTCCCATGCTGAAGTTGCATCAGCTACCCAAGGCATACTCTTCTTCTTCTTCTTCTTCTTGTTTTTTTAATCCTCACCCAAGGTTATGTTTTTACTGATCCTTAGAGAAAGAGGAAGGGGGAGAAAGAGAAATATTGATCATTTGCCTTCCCTACAGAACTCAACTGGGGATCAAACCTGCAGTCTTTTAGTGTAAAGGATGATCCTCCAACTGAGCCACCCTAAGGCTGCTCTTGTGGATTGCCAAGTAAAATCACATGGGCAAAGAAATATTTGGAGGAATAAATGTTGGGAATTTTCCAAAATTGACAGACACCACACCATAGATCCAAAACACTCAACACCAAGCAGAATAAATTTATATGCACAAGGCATATCATGTTCAAAATGCTTACACAGAAAATCTTAACCCAGGAATAAAGTGGCATATACATAGGATTCTTAAGAATTACAGACACCATTCAAGCTAGAAGACAATAGAATGGCTTTAGTGTTGAAAGAAAAAAAGAAAACCCAGAATCCTATGCCCAATACAAATAACTTTCAAAAAAGGAAAAATGCCTTTCTCAGATAAAAACTGAAGAAATACATTGCCAGAAGACCTATAAGAAATACTAAAGGAAATTTTCCAGGCATAAGGAATATGATACCAGACAAATTTAGATCTATACAATAAAATTAAGAATTTTATTGTATAGATAATAAACAATAAAGTGGGCCCTAGCCAGTTTGGCTCAGTGGCTAGAGCATTGGCCTACAGACCAAACGGTCCTGGGTTCGATTCCAATCAAGGGCATGTACCTTGGTTGCAGGCTCCACCCCAGTCCAGTCCCTGATTAGGGCTCATGCAGGAGGCAACCAATGATGTGGTTCTCTCTACATTGATGTTCCTCTCTTTTCACTCTCCCTAAAAATGTTCTCAGGTGAGGATTAAAAAAAGAATACTGGGAGTGGAATAAATGAAAAAATTTACCTTTATTGAAGTCTAAAGTATGAAGTCAGCAAACTCTGTAAAGGAGCAGATAAGTATTTTAGGTTTTGCAGTTGATGATTTCTACTGCAACCACTCTACTGTTGTAGCATAAATAAAAACAGTCTTAGGCAATAAGCAAATGAGCATGGCTGTTTCAATAAAACTATTTTTGAACTGAGATTTAAATTTCATATTTTACGTGCCACTAATCTTGATTTTTTTTTTTTTCTCTCTCTCCATTTAAAATTGTTAAAGGCCATAGAATGTCAAGTAGCGGGCTGGTTTTGGTTTGTGAATGGACCATCCTTTGCTAACCCCTGGTCTAAAGCAAAAATATTAGCAATGAATTGTGTGTTTATAACATATGGATAAACGAATTGTAAAATCATACGATGAAATGTTGAGCAATAAAAAAATAAACTTGATACATGCAGCAACATGGATTAGTCTTAAAATAATTTTGTTGACTGAAGCCATACCAAAAAGACTACATTCTGTATGATTCCATCCATTTAAAATTCTAGAAAATGCAAACTATAGCCACAAAACATAGTTAAGTGTTTGTCTGCAAGTGTGGGGTGGGGCAAGCAATGGGAAGAGATGGGGGAAAGAAGGGATTTTAGATGAAAATAGAAGTATGATAACAAGAATAGGAGGAAGGAAATGGGAATTTACTGTTGTAAGGTCTTTACATGAAGCAGGATATTATTTGAAGGCAAACTGAAACCGATTAATTAAAGATGTGTGTTATAAATCCTAGGGCAATCATTAAAATCTTTCACCTTTTCCCACTCAGCTCCATGGTTTTGGACAAGGCTCCATCCCTGGCTCAGTGGTAGAGCATGAAATTCAGCCCTAACCAATGGGCACATGGTGACTACAGTGACTGGTTCAGTCTAGGCAGGTGACAGTAAAACAAACACTCTTCTTGGAAATGCTGAGACTAAGAATTTAAGGTATTCACAGTCTGGTGTAGAAAGTATGGTGAGACCAGGCTGCCAGGGTCCTATTAAGGCCCTAAGGCCTATGTGGGGTTGTAATTCAGTCAGCGTGAAGAGGGGGCAGCTGGGAGGAGGAGACGGGAATGCAGAAGGGATAAGAACTTCAGTCATGTGAGCCAATAAATATGCCTAAGCTTTTTTTTTTTTTTTTTAATTGATTTTTTTATAGAGAGAAAGGGAGAGGGATAGAGAGCTAGAAACAAAGGATGAAAAACATCTATCAGCTGCCTCCTGCACACCTACTATTGGGGATGTGCCTGCAAGGTAAATGCCTTTGACCAGAATTGAACCTGGGACCTTTCAGTCCACAGGCTGATGCTCTATCCACTGAGCCAAACCGGTCAGGGCACCTGAGCTTTTTTGAGGGTGAGATTTTTCAGTTGCTTGTTGTATAACAAAATACCACAAATTTAATTATCTTAGTTTTTGCAGTGCAGGTATCCAAGTGTGGGTTAGAGAGGTCCTTTACTCAGTCTCACCAAGCTTACTGTTGGCCACATTTAGTTCTTTTGGTAAAGACTGAGGCCCTCCACTCCAGAAGCTGCCTGCTATACCCTGTTTGGCCTTCTCCACAACATGGGAGTTCATTTCTTAAAAAGCAACAGGAGAATCGCGGCTTTGAATTTCTCCTTCAGAGAAGGCCCCCAGCTTCTTTTAAGTGAATCATCTGATTAGGTCTACCCAGGTCAAACTTCCTTTTTATGGATCCTGGTTTTATCTGCAGAATCTCTTCATCTTTGCCTTACAGCATCACCTAATCACAAGAGTAAAATCCCATCATATTCAAAAGTGCTGCCCACACTCAGGGGGAAGAGGATCTGTTACAGCCTAGCATGGGTTTGGTGTTCCATAAGCAGTTGTAGGGATAAGTAAAGGTGATCCTTGTATTGGAAATGAAGATTAAAATAGGTGACATCAAAGACCACGTTCACTGCTAAACATTTAAGTCTACCCTGCTGACTTCATCCAGTCCAAACTCCCGAGAGATACTGCCTGACCTGCTCCAGCACACGTCTGCCCTCACTAGTGTCAAAGTCCACTTTCTCTTTCGTACTGTGCTATAAGAACACTAAAGCACACTTTCTAGACTGATTTGCTTTCTCTTAGCTTCATGATAGTACCTGTGCTATTTCTCAGCTAAAATGCTCTTCCCTGCACCAGCTGACTGACTGCTCCCACCCCTCTGAATGGTTTGGGCTTCTACAACCTCTTAAGCTTCTTCCCCCCTTTCTAGAACTTTTCACCTCATATTTGAAAAGTCCATCTCCCTAACAGCCTGAGCTATCCAGGAAGGTAGAGAAGAAAGCTTCATTATGTTGGTCCTAGCACTGGTCTGGACTGGTTAAGGTCCATGAATATTTGTTGAACAAACAAATAGGTCCAGTAATTTATGGACCCATTTGTGATTTGGGATTTTCCAAGATACATGTGCTTCCTGAAGTGCTTGGCAGACCAGACCAGCAAGCTCTGGCTTACCTACAAGCTCCAAGCTCAGTTAACAAGGCAATGGACATGACCATTACCATGCTTGAGTAAGCTCATTTCTGTTGATCCAGGAAGGCTTTTTTTTTTTTAATTCCCAAGTCCCTCGGCCAGTGGTGCTCAGTGTTTGAGCATTGACTTATGAACCAGGAGGTCACTGTTCTATTCCCAGTCAGGGCACATGCTCCAGATTGCGGGCTCAATCCCCAATAGGTGGCGTACAGGAAGCAACGGGCCGATGATTTCTCATTGGTGTTTCTCTTCCTCTCTCTGAAATCATTTTCTAAAGAATACATTTTAAATAAATGGTAATTCGTTATTTTAAACAATTCTCATTTGCCACCTAGATCTCCTTTCAAAGAGAGCATTAGGAATTATGAGGCAAAATGACTGATCATGCTGACATAGTGTTCCATGGTAATGAACTGTAATGTGCTGCACACAACTTGGTTATCAGCCTGGGACAGGAATTGGTTATCTCCATTCATCTTGCTAGGACCAGGGAGTTGCATCACCCTCTTTCTCTTCCCCCCCGCCCCCCCCTCCCCTGAGAGCCAGTCACTTGTTTTACAGAGAATGAGAGCTAGCCCAAGCCTCACAACAACAATATACTGCTTAGCCCTAAAATTGTGATGATGGGGAGGAGAGCAGGTCCTTATCCCATCATTACTATAGGCAAGAATCCGCCAGCCAGCACAGTAACAAGGAAATAAATATCCCAAATTGCTTGAGTATATTACTCCCAAATTGGAAAGACAATTCTTTAGGACAATAAGCATCTTTTAACCTCAACTACAATTTAGACTCGCGACTAGACATGTTTTAGACTCACAGTACTAATATTTTTGCATTAAGCAATCCCAAAACATCAATATTAAAGTCTTATAATAATTAAGATAATTTTGGGAATTCTAAGATTCTTGTACTGATTACAAACATGTATTTGAATAAAAGATTTGACTTGTGATTTTAAGTCAAAGTCTTATTAAATTTGTATTGACACATTTAAAAGAACTCATGACTTAACATATACACTGAGTGGCCAGATTATTATATCTCTTAAATGCATAATAATCTGGCCACTCAGTGTATATCCTATATAATAAAGGGCTAATATGCAAATTGTCCCCTCCACCAGGAGTTTGACCAGCAGGCAGGCCTGCCAACCAATCGTGTCCACTCCCTGTGGCCAGGCTGGCCAGACCCCACCCATGTACAAATTCATGTGTCAGGGCTCTAATATATATATATAGTCTCAACCATAGGGGTATGACCGAGGGAATGTGTGACCAATTGGAGAGAAAGCACTGTCATCGGGAGAAGAGAAAGTGGTCAAAGATCTGACAAGACATGTCCATCTTGAATGAGTGGCCAGTTCTGTACAATTCAAAGGGGGACACTGGTCACATAATCGTCTGTGTGGAAGGCGCCTCCTGGCGTTGTGCAGAGAACAGCCTGCGGAACCACATAAAAGGGTTCTGATAAAAGCCTGAAGTCGCCAAGTATGAGGGCAGGAATACGTGGGTAAGTGAGACTAGAGGTAAAATCCTTGTTCGCAAAAACATGAGCTTTTCATTGTGAAGCAATTACTACATGCTTGGTAGTATTCTAAGCACTTTCCCAATAACTCTGAGCTCAGTACTCTCATTAGTATCAGTACCACTTTACAAATAAGAAAAGCAAAATACGTGACAAAACCTGGTCCGGAACGCGTTTGCTCAAGAGCGCCGCGCTCTATGGACTCCTGGAGGAGCTCGCTCGGGGCGCCCCCTGCGCATTCCCTCCGTTTAGGGCGCCTGTGCGCCTGCCCGGAGCCGACGCTCGCTCTAGCGTAGCGAGCGGTCACGTGCCGGGACGGGGGCGGGGCCCGCGCGCAGCCGCCTAGGCGCCTGCGCGCAGCGGGCTAGGGAGCCGGGCCTGCCGGGAAGTGCGGGCGCCTTTTCCCTCCGCTCCGCCACCAGCCGGGGCTCGGGCCCGCGCCCGGGCCCCCGGGACATGGCCTCCCCCAGCGCGCAGGGCGACGACCCCACCTCCGGTCACTGGGACGACGACGGCGCGGAGACGGCAGGTACGGAAGCCGGCCGGGGCGTCGAGGGGTGGCCTGCGAGGACGGCCCGAGGGACAGGGGCGACCCTAGGGGACGGGGACAGCTGTGGGCGGAGCGGGTCCCGGCGCCAGCGGCGCTGGACGGGCCACCTGGGTGCCGCCGAGGGCCGGGGGCCGGGGGCCGGGGGCCGCGCGGGGTCGGGGCGGCGGGAGAGGAAAAGGCCGAAGGGAAAGAGAACCTTAGGTTAGGGGGTCCACGGATGCGGAGACCGGCGGAGCCGTGGTGGCAGAACCGAATCCCCCGTGGGAAGGACGCGGGGACTCGGCTCGGTGGCGTCTGAACGGGAGAACTGGGTCTGAAAACGGGAGCTCAGCCTCACCCGGCCCGAGGCTGTCCGGCCACGTCCACAGACTCCTGCCGCCTCCCGAGTTGTAAGGCAGGTTTCCAGACTTCATCGATCGCCGTCTTGACTTCCGCGGTGTGAGTGAACACACATTTCTTTGAATTGCCATAGCATCCAATCCTTTGAAAGTGCACCGGCCAGGGGTTCTTAGTGCTCTCACAGGGCGGTGCAATCATCACCACTGTTTAATTCCAGAACATGAATATTCCAAAAAAAAAAAAAAAAAAGCCCATGGTGGACTGGCTTCCCATTCCCCAGTCTCCCTCCACAGTTCCTGGCGGACACTGATCTAGTTTATGTCTCAATCCCGTCCCACCTGTGTTCATGTTATTTAACTGTGTAAAAAGCTATTTCCTATTTTTATACTGTTTCATCCTAAGCACTTATTCCTGTGAAATCATGATTTATTTCATTGGGCATTGTTTTCAAATGTGTTTTACATAGTAAGATATGACTGCTAAAGGCATTCATGTTTATTCTGTACCAAGTAAAATAATCTCTTTTTTCCTCCGGGGAAGATAATTAGCTTTCCCACTTCTTCATCCTCTAATGGGTGGTGTCCATACTAGAACCAGTTGACATATTCAGCCCACATATTATGATGAAGCACCTGGTATCCACATCTTGTCTCTCTGGACTCGTTTTCTGTTATCCCCCTTTTCTCCTGCTCTCGTCCTGGATGGAAGTGGAACTCGCTCATCATATTACTTCCCTGGGCCCTTTGGCCTTGTAACTCTTTGATGGTGAATGACATCCGTCTTCATGGCATCATAGTCCATGCCCCAAGTGGTACAGGTCTTGTGATCTGTTGTCCTGCAATTGTTTTGAGACTCTACCTCCCAGTTTCCTTCATTTTATTTCTCTGGATGAATAGGAGGAACTTAGAAATCAGAGTATTTTTATTTTGTTTTGTTTTGTGGTTTTTTCCCCTTGTTCGTTTTCGTTGTGGTTTTAATCATATTGGAGAATTGACAGTTATTAACACTGGAAGCTCTCCTTTGTAGAGGTCATGGTTTATGCTCTAAAATATTTTTCTGCATTGTTGGGGTAAAGCAGTCTTTCTTAATGCACACTTGTTTTTATGTTTCAGTAATGAATCTCTGCTAACTCTGGTACTGTTCGTTGAAACTAAATAGGACCTCCAAAAACAATACTATGTTTTATTTAGTTTTTACTAGGAACCTTACTCAGAAAAAGGTGAGGTTTTCTTCTCCCAGTGTCTTTCTCCAGTACAGATATGAAGTTCAAGCATAAAATTTTAAGTTTTCTTTTTTTGTTTTTAATTAATTTCAGAGAGGAAAGGAGAAGGGAGAGAGATAGAAACATCAATGATGAGAATCATTGATCAGCTGGCCTCCTGCACGCCCCCTACTGGGGATCAACCTGTGCCCTTGACTGGAGTCGAACCTGGGACCTTTCAGTTCGAAGGCTGACCCTCTACCCACTGAGCCAAATGGGCTGAGGCTTAAGTTAATTTTCAGTATCAACATCAAGAGTTCAAAGAGTGGGGGTAGGGCAATATCTGTCTGAAGGGATGGATCTCTCCCTCTCTGATTAGTTCTTTCATTGTTTGATTAAGGTTAACGTTGCTTAGTTTGAGTTTAACTTCTACTTAAAGACTGCAAAGATTTCTTGCCGGGACCTGTTTGGCTCAGTGGATAGAGTGTCGGCTTGCGGACTGAAAGGTCCCGGGTTCGATTCCGGTCAGGGGCATGTACCTTGGTTGCGGGCACATCCCCAGTGGAGGGTGTGCAAGAGGCAGCTGACCGATGATTCTCTCATCTTCTCATCGATGTTTCTAACTCTCTATCCCTCTCTCTTCCTCTCTGTGAAAAATCAATAAAATATATTTTTAAAAATTTAAAAAAATAAAAATAAATAAAGACTGCAAAGATTTCTTGATGTGCAAGCTTAAACCAAGGAAGTATGGAATTTTGTACTTAAACCAATTAAGTATGGAGACCTTTTACCTGATATAGCCATTAATGTGTATTTTGCTGATATGGAAAAACTTTTAGAGGAAACAGCTAGTGTTCATCTTTAGTCCTTTTCCTTTCCCTGTATATCCCGTTCCCAAGCCAGGTGTTTTTGGAGGTAACCTGTTTCTCTGAGGAGGCAGAAATCTTCACCTGGGTTCTGTAGCCAGAGTTGGGAAATATTTGAAACAATAACGGGCTCATCCATCTTTTATCTGAACTGTTAGGAACTGCTGCTTCAGTGCCCTTATTAAAATGATTGTTTTAATGGAGAGTAGGCCAAGTAGTAGTACCTCTATCATTTTTTCCTGTATTGAATTAATTGCTTTTCAGGCATCAAGGATTTATTTATAGCAGTGTCTTATATTTTGCAGCCAATTGGAGAATAATCATTTCATTCTGTCATGGTTATCATAGCCAAGATCTCTCACTGTAAAGGAATTTGGAAAGTCTCAACTTTGGAATATGTAATACATCTCTCTTATAAGGGGGGCAAAAGGAATTGGAAAAGAAAGGACTCGGGGAATTGGGATTACATATATACTACTTCCCAAGGAAATGTGGACTTTTATACCAAGCCCAATATTAGCATTCTGGAGTCAGGAAGTGTGTGTCCCACCCCAAAATCCATATTTTCCTGAACATCTCAAGAATAGTTCTATAATTTTTCTCTGAGATGAAGAGGATACATGTAAATTAGTTTCAATTGAGACTCTGCTAATCTTTTTTTCCCCTCTTTGTGTAATCTAGCAGTTGACCTTATCATTCTATAATTTATACATTTCTAGCTTACTTGAGTTTTCTGTTTTCCCTTTTTATGTCACAATGGAAGTTTATATATTAAGTGTAATAAATGTGGGGTGGGGACACACTGAGGAGTGCCTTCTTTATCTGCCATTAATACTTTATCACTCAACTGTGGGATTGAGGAAGGTGATATTGGGACCTGAACAGACCTCACATTTGAGCAGCATCCAACTCTGAGAAGTACCAGTAGCTTTAAAAAAAAGGCCAAAGAATCTGCATCTCGACAGTCATATGCTACATAACAGTGTCAGTCAGTGATGGACTGCATTTACAAAGCTATACCATGTAGCCTAGGTGCATAGTGGGCTATACCATCTAGGTCTGTGTAAGTGCACTCTGATGCTCACACAACGAAATTGCCTAACAATGCATTTCTCAGAACGTATCCTTGTTGTTAATTAGCACATGACTGTGTTTAGAGTTGTGCAGTAAGCATATTCTTAACAGTAGTATGGGCAAAATTATGTCATTTATTATAGGCCAGTGTTTCCAAAGGAACAGTAGCTGAGCTAGCTTTTTATTCTATTCTGTATATACTTACTGTGTTCCCACAGAACACCAAAAACCAGAAGGTAGTGGTAAATTTTGTAATGCAGGATTAAAAATAGAATTGGAACTGTGTTAAGAGAACTAAGTACAAGAGCTATGGTTTGGGTTTAGAAATAGTAAAAATTCTGGCAGATTACTTACCCAAACCTAATAGAAATCCAGATGATTGCAAACAGTGTTATTTCCTTCAAGATACAAGCAAGGATTTTCCTTTCCCCCAGATTGCTGAATGAATAGCTTACTTGGAAAGAGGGGCAGGGTGAATATATGTCCAAACAAATGAAGGAAATTTTTCCACACTCTTAGTAAGTAGGTTAACAAGATTTCAAAAGTCAGCTTATCTCAAATAGTATTCATATTACCATTTAATTGTTCTTAATTTATGATGTGTAGAAAATACAAGGAAACTCTTAAGTAAAACAAAAACAAAAACAAAAAAAAACCTTACAGGCTATCTGGTACTTTATATTCTTTGTTGGAAATTAATTCAATTCTTGCTCCTATTTTAAATAAAAAGTCTTCTCGCCCTAGCTGGTTTGGCTCAGTGGGTAGAGTGTTGGTCTGCGGACTCATGGGTCCCATGTTCGATTCCAGTCAGGGATACATGCCTGGGTTATGGGCTCAATCCTCATCGAGGGCATGCAGGAGGCAGCTGGTCAGTGATTCTCTCTCATCATTGATGTTCTGTTTCTCCCTCTCTCTTCCTCTCTGAAATCAATTTAAAAAATATTTTTTAAAAAGTCTTCTCTGTGTCTTATCTGTGATCCCTCTTTGAAAACGTAACAGCCTTCTCTTCCAAAGGATGGCCCCTCGACCTGTCTTTCCCAAGTGTGGGATCAATCAGCCACAGTAAGTCCTGCAAGCCTGTGTCCTCCTCTTTTACCTAACACTTCAGCCTCATAGAGGTCTCTCTCTGCTTTCTGAACATGATACGTCTTTCATGTAACATGGTCTTTGCACACACTCTTCTCCCTGGAATGCTCTCCCTTCAACCTCTCTTCCATGTGCAGTTTTCTTTAAGAAGATACCACACATATTCTTGGCAAAGCCTTTCCTGATTGCGTGAGAAGTAGTTATTCTTTCCTCAGGAGTTTCATAATTCTGTTATATCATGTATAATTGTTTGTACCCTCCCTACTGTGAACCTCTCCAGTGCTGGGAAGGAGTCAAATTAATATTTTTATGCTAGTACAGTGCTTTCTATAAATAGATGTTCATTAAATGATAGGCTGATAAATGTATGGACTAATGGGCAAGTGGATAGATGGACAGATACACTCAAGCCAAAAGCATGAAGCACCTTGTAAATAAACATTTAACTAGTTAGGTGAATGCTGAGAGAGGAAATTGGGACTTAATTTTTATGATTTCTAGATAGAGTCACCATTTAATTTAGCATTCAAGCTGGGACATTTTTGAAAGTACAAATAGCAGGAGGGATTTGCTACGAACAATTATGCCAGAATTATAGGCATGAGCCAGAAATCTCTCAAACTTGAAAGAGGTGATCACTTTACTAGGTTACCAGGGAAAAGAACATTCTAGACAGCAGAACAGGTTTACCTAGGTGAAAAGTGACCTGTGTCATTTTCCTGTCTGCACCTCCAATTGCATGTGACTCTAAAGCAGTTAATTTATGTCACAGCTCTCCTAAGTAAGTAACCATGACCACTAGGTTCCAACTTTCATTTGTGTTAATAATGTGCAGTTTTGCCATGGAAACAATATGTAGACTGTTACCTCAGATTAGAAAATTATTGAGGAAGACTGCTTGTTTAGAAAGTGACCCCTTCTGAACCTAATCTCTCTTCCATTAATCTTCTCTAAAGCCTAACTTACTTTCTAGTATTTATCTTCCCCTTCTATTACTCCAGTGCCTTACATCTAATGTATGCTGCATATGTATTTTTAATGATCTGTTCACTATTAAAGGAAAGCACCTTGTGTTTCCTGTCTCCAAGCTTTTTTCTGCTCTCTGCCTTTCTTCCAGCCTCTTGAAATCCTCCTTTTCCTGTGTTTTTTTTTAAAAAACATACTAACTTTATTATATATTTTTTTATTTTTTTTTTTAAATATATTTTATTGATTTTTGTACAGAGAGGAAGGGAGAGAGATAGAGAGCTAGAAACATCGATGAGAGAGAGTCATCGATCAGCTGCCTCTTGCACAACCCCTACTGGGGATATGCCCGCAACCAAGGTACATGCCCTTGACCGGAATCGAACCAGGGACCTTTCAGTCCCCAAGCCGACGCTCTATCCATTGAGCCAAACCGGTTTCGGCATATTATATATATTTTTAAATCCTCACCAGAAAACATGCTTTTATTGGTTTTAGAAAGAGAGTAAGGGAGAGAGAAAGAGAGCAACATCAACCTGCTGCCTTCCCCAGGCGCCTGACTGGGGATAGAACCCGCAACCTGGCAGATTACTTACCCAATCATGGGGGTGTGGCCAGTGATTTGTGACCTAACCAGAAGTTGAACCTATAACATTTCGGTGTGTAGGATGATAAACAACTGAGCTGCCTGGCCAGGGCCCTCCTTTTCCTTTGTAAATTATACTCTTTGCTAATGCTTTCTCAGTTTAGTCTGACTCACAACATTCTCTGGGCTCTTAGTGTCTGCACATTCCTTTTTTTTTTACAGTTACAGTGTACTTCTTTGTGGCATCTCTTTTATGATGTCTGTTTAACTTTTGTTGTGTTTGCTGTTCTTAAAATTAGACATTCTGCCTGAAAACTCTAAGAGCCTGTCACTCCATTATTTTAAATAGAATAATAAGATAAACATCAACCACAAATTCTTTACCAATTTCCTAAAAAGATAAACACAGTAAAATGCCTAAGTATAAATAACAAACTATCACATAAAGATGTAAGATGCTTAAAACATAATTTCCTGATCACATTAATTAATACTGTTTTTAAAAAATAGTTTTTTTGGGGGGGTGGGTGATGGGGGGGGGGTACAACATTTGTTTTGTGTGTAGTGTCAGGCCTCTCTTACCACCCACACTGGAGACCCAAGTATACCCTTTGACATTCTGATTTTGAAAATATTTCTATGATTTTGATATTTTATCAGTAACTGGGAACTTTTGTGGTTTTGTTTTAAAATGTATTATTGAATTCTGGTGGCATGTATATACATTTTTCCTCTATAAACAACAGGAAAAATATTAAGAGATATATATTAAGAAAGAACAGGCATTCATTTAGGAAAACATTAACAGTAACAGATATGCCTGAATTTACTGAACATTTATTATAATTTCTTGCTGATTACTTATATGGCATATCTCCTTGGTGTTTTGTACATAATGTGCTAATTAAATATCTGTAGGTTGGCTTTAAATGTACCTCCCTACACCTCAGACCAAATAAGGAGATTGAGCCCTAACTAGAAAATGTACACATGCTGAATATGTGCCTAATGCCCCTCCAACCCCTGGGTGTTGTCTGTCTGTTTGTTTTGCAGGCTTTGATGCCAAAAGGAAAAAGAAAGTAGCCAAGATATACCAGGCTCTGAACAGTGATCCCACTGATGTGGCTGCCCTTAGACGCATGGCTATTAGTGAAGGAGGGCTCCTAACTGATGAGATGAGACGAAAAGTGTGGCCCAAGCTCCTCAATGTCAACACCAATGACCCACCTCCTGTATCAGGTAAGATGGGAAGTACAGGGAGAGGAGCTTATTTAGGAGGCAAGGAGAAAAGAATTTCAGAATCTTTGATTTTTACGCCAATGTCAAACCAAGAGTAGATAAGTAAATCTAAAGCATTTGAGGATATGATTGGTCCAACTCTGAAAATAAGGCCAAACTAATAAGTAGAATTTTATTCAAAAATGGAATGAGCTTTTATTGGCTAGGTAGAGAAGTTTATTAAAACTGTATATTCCAACCCGGCCCGTGTGGTTCAGTAACCCCCCAAGAACCAGGAGATCAGACTCAATTCCTGGGTAGGGCATATGCCTAAGTTTGGGGCTCAATCCCCAGTAGGGGTGGGGCAGGAAGCAGGCAGTCAGTGATTCTCTCTCATTTATGTTTCTGTCCTCTCTTCTCCCTTTCTCTCTCTGAAATCAGTTAAAACACCCCTCGCCAGTGTGGCTCAGTGGATAGAGCATCGGCCTGTGGACCGAGGGTCCCGGGTTCAGTTCCGATCAGGGCGTGTACTCTGGGTACCGTCTCCCCTGGCCTGTGCCCCAGGCGGGGCTTGTGTGGGACGCAGCCAGTTGAGATGTTTTTCTCACGTTTATGTTTCACTCCGTCTTTCCCTTTCTCTCCCACTCTGCCTAAAAATCAATGGAGAAATTCCTCGGGTGAGGATTAATAACAACAACAACAACAAAAATAATGTATTTTTTCAAAAATACATATTCCAGTCCATATTCACTTAGAGATTGGTTGTAGGAATCTGTATTTTAATAAGCACTCCACCTAATTCTGATGTAGATGAACTACGTTTTGAGAAGCACGCTATGGGGAGAAATAATATTAAAATAAAATAAATAAAATTTAAAAAAAGCTGAAACCGGTTTGGCTCAATGTATAGAGCACCGGCCTGTGGACTAAAGGGCCCCGGGTTTGATTCCGGTCAAGGGCATGTGCCTTGATTGCAGGCAGGCACATTCCCAGTGTGGGGTGTGCAGGAAGCAGCTGATCGATGTTTCTCTCATCAGTGTTTCTGGCTCTCTATCCCTTTCCCTTCCTCTCTATGAAAAATCAATAAAATATATTTTAAAAATAAATTTAAAAAACAAACACAAAAGCCCTAGCAGGTTTTGCTCAGTGGATAGAGTGTCGGCCTATGGAGTAAAGGCTCCCAGGTTCCATTCCGGTCAAGGGCACATGCCAGGTTGCCGACTTGGTCCCCAGTAGTGGATGTGCAGGAGACAGACAGTCATTCAATGATTCTCTCTCATCATTGATGTTTCTATCTCTCACTCTCCCTTCCTCTCTGAAATCAATAGAAATACATTTTTTTTAAAAAATAATTTTTATTGGGAAATACTATGCTCCTTTTGGATTCTGAAATTCTGTAGTTCTGTGAAAAGCTATAACTTTAATCTGCAAGGCCTGTGTGGTAAAAGGAGTTCCTTGGCATATAGTGTAGATTACAGATAGAAGTACTACAGAACAATGAACACATTTTTTTTTTAATATATTTTTATTGATACTTTACAGAGAGGAATGGGGAGAGAGAGAGAGAGCTAGAAATGTTGATGAGAGAGAAACATCGACCAGCTGCCTCCTGCACACCCCCCATCAGGGATGCACCCGCAACCAATGTACATGCCCTTAACCGGAATCGAACCCGGGACCTTTCAGTCCGCAGACCGACGCTCCATCACTGAGCCAAACCGGCTTCGGCACAATGAACACATTTTGTCATTCATTCAACAAACACTTATTGCTTTATTGCTATGTATGGCAAAAGTCTGGCTCTTGGGGATTCTTTCACTCATTCGGAAGACATTAGTTGTGCTCCTGTTGTGTGCCAGATACTGGAGATAATTAAGACAGCCTCTGCCAGTAAAAGTTCACAGTGTCATAGTGCAGCAAGTAGGTGTAAAGTTGCCGCTTGTTTAATATTTGAAGCTGGCTCCTTAGAGCTGCGTTTTGTTGGGAGGAAAAGGCATTAGCATGTTCACACTCTGAATCCTGGGATGGTATTCTTCTATCAGATTCCAGAATTCCCTATCTTTATAGGATGAAGTTTGTGTGGGGAAGTTTTGCCCAGGCTCCTCTGTTACCGTTTGATATCGGTTTGTGAAGGAAATGTAGACTTGTTACACAACCCTCAGTTTGGGTTGAGGGAAATGTACACTTGTTATATGCGTATATATAACAGCTAGAGACTGCCTCCTTGCATTCACACTGTACTGGGCTTATCACCTGAACAGAAATAAAATGTCCTGTTTGCAGTGTGTTAGCTTTACAATTTCTGGGTCAAGACAAGTTAGGTTCTCCTTTATATGAGTTTATTTTAATACTCCTTTCCTAACAGCTCAGTGCTTCCTAGACTTTACATATGTTAGAGTTTTTTTAGTGGTCTATGGTTTCCACATTTATGATCTTATTTGATCCTTACAGTAACCTGAGAGGTATATTATAGATGGGAACAATGCCATTTTTATAGATGTGGACTTTGAAATTCAGAGCAGTTCCCCAGTGATGCCACAGGAAGCCTCTGGCCTATTTGATCCTTATAGTAACCTGAAAGGTACATTGTGGAAGGGAATATTGCCATTTATAGATGTGGACTTTAAACTTCAGTGACAACACAGGAGGCCCCTGGCTCCCGTCTTCTCTGCAGCTTTTCCACCTAACTCGATTACCTCCTGGACAATGCGCTCCTTCCTCTTAGATCATCAAGACTGCATCTTTGCAATTAAACTTAGGATTTCTCTCCAATTGTATTTTGAGTCATATCCTCCTGGCCTTGGTGTAATACCACAATATTTTGTTCCTGATCTGGCTTCCCAGACATTCCTACAATGACATGTTCCTCTTCCTCCAATAGGGGAAAACCTACGACAAATGAGCAAGGACTACCAACAAGTGCTGCTGGATGTCAGGCGGTCCTTACGGCGGTTCCCTCCTGGTGAGAAGCTCTCTCCGTCTGTCTTTTTTTTTTTTTTTTTTTTTAATATATTTTTTATTGACTTTATACAGAGAGGAATTGAGAGGGATAAAGAGTTAGAAACGTCGATGAGAGAGAAACATCGACCAGCTGCCTCTTGCACACTCCCTCCTGGGGATGTGCCCGCAACCAATGTACATGCCCTTGACCAGAATCGAACCTGGGACCATTCAGTCTGCAGGCCGATGCTCTATCCACTGAGCCAAACCGGTTTCGGCTCTCCGTCTGTCTTGTTACATGAAGGTTTCTGTCCCAGTTGCACTTACTTTCTTGTGTTGATGCTTGCCAGTCCTAGGGAGTTTCCATCCCAGCATACAGTATGACTTAATATCTATTCCCATTCTGCTGAGTCATTCTTTAATTTACTCCATCACACTCAGACCCCCACTGAAACCCTGAGCCAAAAGTAATTTCTCTTGGCCTAGAAGTGGTAAATGAGAGAAGTTTCTTCCCCCCTTTCAGAGCCACAGAAGAGACTTCACAGAGATTGCTAGAGCCGTGAGTCTGGCTTTAAAGAGCAGCTTGGTTTGAAAGGGGGCATTAACAAGAACTTTTTCCTTTTCTTTTTCAGATTTTTACTGATTTCAGAGAAGAAGGGAGAGGGAAGGAGAGAGAGAAACATCAATGATGAGGGAGAATCATTGATTGGCTGCCTTCTGCACACCCCCCCTACTAGGGATCGAGCCTGCAAATTGAGCATGTGCCCTGATCAGGAATCAGACGGTGACCTCCTGCTTCATAGGTCGATGTTCAACCACTGAGCCACATTGGCCAGATTAACAAGAACGTTTAACATCTTCTTTGATTAGATTTATAAATAGTGATATCTTGCATATATATGTATTGAGTTCCTTGGACTAGAAGGGAGGCCATTCTCTGCATGTTTAAAGAGTTTATTCCTAAAATTGCCTCCCCATTCCAGGAAGAATGAAGGCAATTGGGCAACAAACCTCATGTTTATGATCTATTTCTCTTCTTTTGGCAACTCCACATTTAGGTTCATGAAGAGAGGAGAATTGCTAACAGAAAATCAATTGCCATGGCAAACCAGTGTGTCCCAAGAAATGTTAAGGGGTTGGGGATGCAGCAGAGGAGGCGCAATAGCCTGGGTGGAGGCTTAGCATGGTCCTAGAGATGTGGCAATGCCGGTGTCTACCGTGAGGCCTGGGAGGTAGGGCTGTGTCAGGTAAGGCTCTGGCCCATGTTGGGGCAGACCCGCTGCTGCACCATCTTGTTGGGGGGTTTGGGGAGGTTGGCAAGACGGCGCTCCTTCGGGCATTTGCCAAGGACACCTACCCTGGGAGTTACGTCCCCACCATGTTTGGGACTACACTGTGAGCTTTACGGCAGACAAGTGTGCATTGAGCTCAACTTGTGGGAGACTTCAGGTGCCTCTTCCTTGATATCGTCTGGCCTGTGGCCTCTCCTAATTCAGACGTGTGCTCATCTGCTTCAGCAGCCAAAGAAACACTGAACGGTGTCCTTAAGAAGTGACAGGGAGACTCGGGAATTTTGCCCCAATGCCAAGGTTGTGCCGGTTGGCTCTAAGCCGGACGTGTGGGCTGACCTGGCCACATTGGGGAAAGCCGTCCAAACAGTGGCTTATCTCTGTTGCGCATGAGCAGCACACTGCGCTTGCCAAGCAGGTGGGGACCGTGACCTACATTGAGTGCTCTTCCCGTCCTCTGAGCACAATGTCAGGGATGTCTTCATGTGACCAGAGTGGCCTCATTTGGCAGTGACCATAGGTAGCTGCTGTAAGGACTCAGACCTGGGACTGCAGCAATCTGCTCAGCCATCTGACAGAAAGGCCAGACTGTGGGAACAGGAACAAAGGCGAGATACACAAGAATCCAGCCAAGCATTGCAACCTCATGTGAAGGGCCAGGGAGGAATAGAGTTTCAGGAGGGACGGTGAAGGCACAATTGTTCCTCTGCTCGCGCCTTGCCTTCCTGACCTCCTGACAGGGCAGGCTGAATGAGCAATTCTCTTAGGCAAGGGACCCAGAGGCAGGAAGGGGTGCCACCATTCCCCATATCTTCATCCCCCTCCTCTCCATAAGAAGTTGAGGGAGCTAGCAGGGCAGACATGTGGGCCCGGAGCTGGGATAGGGCAGGGGCGTTAGGGAAGCTGGCATTAAGCAGTGACTTTGGTTGAGTTTCAGTATATGAAGGGTGCCTTCTCTTCCCACCTCCACCCAGAACCCGAGCGGCTTCGCCTGGGCCAGCTAAAGCCGTAGGGGATGGTGGGCAGTTGGCTTCGCCCGGGCTACAGCCACAGGTGCCTGGGACTGCCAGCAAGCGGCTTTGCCCAGGCCCGGCTTTGTCAGGAAGGATCTGCAGATGTTCCTCCGGAAGATGTCCAGTCTAATTAGCATATTATCCTTTTTTTAGTATAGATCATTTTTTTTATCTCCATCATTAACCATAGTAACTGTTGCTTATGTATTAAAGTTCTATTCCTGCTAAGTCTAGAAGCAGCGTCAGAATCCTTCTCACCATTCATCTTAAGTCTGATGCTTACTTGATCAGAATTAATACCTGAGGTGAAGCCTCTTACTGCAGATGTATCCCAGAATGCCTGGCATCTTCTCTGCTTTATGATCCAGCTAATAATACATTGCCTCAATCATGCTGATGGAGGTCATTTCCCCCTTTCAGTTTCTAGTAGTAGATTACCATTTACTGCCTAGGAAGCAAACTGACTGTCTCCATGTAGATCGCAAACTAAGGTACTTTTCTCATCAATAAAGTTTCATTCTTTCAGCATGAGTAATTTTGTCAACAATGTTTTGAGGTAATAACAAATTGAGTGAACTATTGTTTCAGGTGCTGTGTTGTGTCATACACAGATTTCATTTTATCTTTGCAACAACTCTATACAGTAGGTACTATAATTACACAGATGAGAACACTGAGGTATAGAGAGATCAGGTAACTTTACCAGTAAAATCTGAAAGTGGCTGAGTCTCGTTTCAAATCCATGAGCCAAGCCCTTGAACCATTATACTCCACTCAGTATTATGCTGGAGCCTGGTCTTAATGGCTCACAAATTTTAAAGAATTTTGTAAGCTGGTTGTTAAAAATGTTCATTATTAAAAATTAAATTATGTAATCTTAAAAGTGAATAAATTACATTAAAACCAAAGGTAATACATACTCTAAATCCATCACTCCTCAATTATTTACTACACTTTACTGTTCTGACTCTTGACATTATTTATATTGTTTGGGTCTTTCTGGTGGAATATAATAGTGTTTCACTGCATGTTTCTCCTCAGCTCTGCATTTAGTGGCATCACATTAGCAGCAGAAATCAGCCATGGATGGAGAATTTATGCCAGAAAAATTAGCGATACTATAAATCAGGGTTTTGTTTTCTTTGATTGAGAGCCAGTTGTTAAACATTTACCAGCACAACACTGACCACATTGATGGTGGTGGTCTTGTCAGGATGTGTAATATTATGCAGATGAAAATCTATTTAAACAGACTTGATATAGATATTTTTATTTTTTTCCTCATTTTTTTATTAAGGTATTATATGTGTACATACCTTACCAATCCCCATCCACCCCCACTCCCATACATACCCTCCCTCCCCAGAGTTTTTCGTCCATTAGTTATGCTTGATCACCTATCTCCCCCATAGATATAGATATTTTTAAAGATGGAAGAATTGTCCCTCTCAATATTATAGTTGATTCATATCTTCACTGATTGTCATCACTGCACAGTTTTCAGTCCCCACATGGATTGCTGGATACACTGTCTTGCCCTGTCCCTGTTCCCTTTGTTACCTTAAGTACTCTAGTTTTCCATTTATATGTTTAAGTACCAACCTTACCTGCTTGAAAGTGTAAGCTTTTAACACTGCTCTCTGTTCCCTATCCTTCAGATGAAAAGTGGAGTTGGGTTGGGGCAGCAGAGAGAAACTCAGAAGGGAAATATTGGAGTAATGACTGCAGTGAGAGAAGAGGGAACCTATTTCCTGGGGCACAGGCGCTGGTATATTTCCTCTTCATTAGATAGGATGACTTTACCTATTCATAGTTCTTGATTTACTTTGTTTTCTTTTTTATTTATCTTTTACAATGTTTCCTTTTGAAAGGGATGGGGTAAATATAGGCAAGAGATGAGGTTTGCTTTTACCTTAAACCTTTCATTCAGTTTAGTCTGGGCCCTTACATTAGCTGTTTTATCTCACAGTATCTTTTGAACTGACAAAGCTAATGGTGTAGGAAAACTGTGCCGTGTACTATTCTTCTAAAGCAGTTCACAAGGTCAGGACTTGGTCTTTCTATACTAAAGTCAGATGAGCTAAGGAATCACACTGACCACTGTCAGAACCAGCTGCATGCCCAGAGCTCCCAGGAAGGCCCCTTTTTCCAGCCATATCTTTGGAGCAAGGAGATCAGTATCTCCTATATTTAGTTTGCTTTAGTAGGGAACATGCAATTAAGTCTTTTCTTGTTTTTATATGATTTCATACCTACAGAAAGTTACAAAAATAGGACAATTTCCCACATACTTTCTACCCAATTTTCTTATATGTTTAATATCTTGTGTTTGCTTTCTCTCTTTCTCCATATACATACATGTAAGTTCTTTTTCTTTTTAAAAAGAAAATCTTTATTGTTGAAGGTATTACACATGTCCTCTTTTTTCTCCCATTGACCCCCTCCAGCCTCCAATCCCCCACCCCAACCCAGGCCTTCAGCACCCAATTGTCTGTGTCCATGGGTTATGCATATATGAATACAAGATATTTGGTTGATTACCTTCTACCCACCTACCCTCCTCCAGCTTCTGAGATTCCACACCCTGTTCCATGCTTCCATGTGTCTGGATCCACTCCGTTCATCAGTTTATTTTTTTAATTAGATTCTACATATGAGTAAGATCATGTAATACATGTCTGACTTATTTCACTTAGCATGATACTCTCCAGATCCCTTTATGCTGTCTCAAAGGATAAGAGATTCCTTTTTACTGCTGCATGGTATTCATGGTATAAACGTACCACAGCTTTTTTATCCACTCATCTGCTGATGGACACTTGGGCTGTTTCCAGACCTTAGCTATTATAAATTGTGCTGTTATGAACATAGGGGTATATCCCTTCTTTCTGATTGGTATTTCAGATTTCTTAGAATATATTCCTAGAAGTGAGATCACTGGATGAATTGGCAGTTCCATATTAAATTTTTTGAGGAAACTTCATACTGTTTTTCCATAATGGCTGCACTAGTCTTCATTTCCACTAGCAGTGCACTAGGTTTCCCTTTGCTCCACATCCTTGCCAACACTTGTCATTTTTGATTTGTTGATGGTAGCTATTCTGACAGGTGTGAGGTGATGACTCATTGTTGTTTACATTTGCATCTCTGATGATCAGTGACTTTGAGCATTTTTTCATATAGTTCTTAGCCATCTGTATGTCCACTTTGGAAAAGTACCTATTTAGGTCCTTTGCCCATTTTTAATTGGATTGTTTGTCTTCCTTTCATTAAGTTGTATGGGTTTCTTATATATTTTGGATATTAACCCTTTATCAGATGCATCATTGCCAAATATGTTTTCCCATACAGTGGGCTCACAGACAATAAGTTTCTTTCTGAATTATTTAAGAATAAATTACAGCCCTAACCGGTTTAGCTCAGTGGATAGAGCATCAGCCTGCGGACTGAAAAGCCCCAGGTTTGATTCCGGTCCAGGGCATGTACCTTGGTGGTGGGCACATACACAGTAGGGAGTGTGCAGGGGGCAGCTGATCGATGTTTCTCTCATCGATGTTTCTAAATCTCTATCCCTCTCCCTTCCTCTCTATTAGAAAATATATATATATATATATATATATATATATTTAAAAAAAGAAATTATTTCAGGGTGTATAACATGGTGTCCCTTTGTTCCTAAATATTTCAGGGTGTAGTTCCTAAAAAACAAGGCACATATATAATCACAGTACATTTATCAAAATCAGTAACAACATTAAAAAATACTGTCTACAGATTTGATTCAAATTTCATCATTTATATCATTTATGTCCTTCATAGGAAAATAAAACAAATTCATTCATTTCCCATTCAGGCATCATATCTCTTTAGCCTTATTTAACCTGAAATAGTTTATATTTTACTACAGGCCCAGTGCCTGCGATTCATGCCTGCTGGGCACCAGGCCAGTTATTTTATAAAATTTCCCTTAATTTGAGCTTGGTATTCCCTCAATGTTTAGGTTGATACATTCTTTCATGTGTTTGTTTTTTGTTGTTGTTGGTTTGTTTGTGTGTGTTTTTAAATTCTCACCAGAGGATTTAAAATCAATTTTTCCATTGATTTTTAGAAAGTGTAAGGGAGGCAGGAGAGGGAGAGAGAAACAGAGAAGGAGAAAGGGATGGGGGGAGGAAGTTCTTGTTGGGGGGAGAGGGAGGGACAGATGTGAGAGACACATGGACTGGTTGCCTCCAACCAAAGTATATGACCTTGACCCAGAATCTAACCTGAGACCCTTCAGTCTGAGGGCTGATGCTCTAACTACTGATCAACTGGCCAGGGCAGTGTATACATTCTTGATAGGAATACCACAGGAGTGATGCTGAGTTCTTTTCAGTACATCAGGGGGAACATGCTGTCAAAGAGTCACACTTCTGGCCTTGTGAACAGTGGTAAGGTTGCTAGTTGGTGGCTCTTTTTTGTATGTCACATATTTCCTATATGTGTGTGGATCTAGAAATGTGTTACTAAGATGCAACTTTTCTTAAATACTTTCTCTGAAAATCCATTCCTGTCCATATTCCTAATCTCTGTTGCTAGGCTGCTTGCCATACTTATGTGCATCTTTCCTCCCCACCCAGGCATGCCAAAGGAACAGAGAGAAGGGCTCCAGGAAGAACTGATCGACATTATCCTCCTCGTCCTGGAGCGCAACCCTCAGCTGCATTACTACCAGGGCTACCACGACATTGTGGTCACATTTCTGCTGGTGGTAGGGGAGAGGCTGGCAACATCCCTGGTAGAAAAAGTATCTACCCACCACCTCAGGTACCAGCACAGAGGGATACAGGAGACTGGGCATCACTTCCCAAACCCCCTGGGGTAACTCCGCAGGCCATTTTCTAGTCACTGTTTTCAATGGTGTTAGCACCATTCCATTCTCACCCTTATCTAAGTGTTTGGTCTGATCATACTCATTGAATTGTCTCCCTCTAGGGATTTCATGGATCCAACAATGGACAACACCAAACATATATTGAACTATCTAATGCCCATCATTGACCAGGTGAATCCAGAACTCCATGACTTCATGCAGAGGTATATATGCATCTATACTTATATGTACACATACACACACACACACACACACCTTCAACCTTCTCTACCTTTATTTCTTCCTCACAAGTCTAGCTCCATCATTATCTTACTCGAGGCCCGGTGCACAGATTCGTGCATCAATGAGGTCCCTCAGCCTGGCCTGCGCCCTCTCACAATCCATGACCTCAAGGGATGTCAGACTGCCGGTTTCGGCTCTGTGGGAATCAGGCCAAAACTGGCAATCTGACATCCCCCAAGGGATATAGTAGTGTATGAAGCCGCAGGCGGCCAGGGAGGAACCCAAGCCCAGGCTGGGTGTCATGCCGCTCCCGCTCATCCCAGCCCTGCTGAGCCTGTTGCCACAGCTGTGCTTGGACAGCTAAGCAGCACTCCCGCTGTGGGGATGCACTGACCGCCAAGGGAAAACTCCTGCGTTGAGCATCTGCCTCCTGGTGGTCAGTGCACATCATAGTAACTGGTCAACCAGTCATACAGTCGCTTAGGCTTTTATATATATATAGATAGATATTGATATGTAGATACAGATCTTCTGAGTTTTCTTTTGTTTAAAATATTTTTAGCCGAAACCGGTTTGGCTCAGTGGATAGAGCATCAGCCTGCGGACTGAAAAGGTCCCGGGTTCAATTCCGGTCAAGGGGCATGTACCTTGGTTTTGGGCACATCCCCAATAGGGCGTGTGCAAGAGGCAGCTAATCGATGATTCTCTCTCATCGATGTTTCTAACTCTCTATCCCTCTCTCTTCCTCTCTGTAAAAAATCAATAAAATATATATTTTTAAATAATTATATATATATATATATAAAGTTAGTTTTAGAGAGGAAGGGAGAGGGAGATAGATAGAAACATCAATAATGAGAGAGAATTGAGCCCGCAACCTGGACATGTGCCCTGACCAGGAATTGAACATAACCTCCCAGTTCATAGGCTGACACTCAACCACTGAATCATGCTGGCCAGGCCTGAATTAACCAGCAATCTGGATAATTCAGTTCTGTACATAGTCTTAGAGCACATGTTGAGTGCTCTGCTCTTTTGGGGATATTTGAGAGGTGACTCATTCTCTTGAGGAGTTTACATCTAGAGGGAATAGTTGGACAAGTTAAGTATGCCGACATAGACTTTGAGGTTATTGCCACAAGAGACCTGTAGGATCCAGGGGTAAGAAAGACACGGCCATCTGTGGATGGTAATATTTACCAAGTACCAAGGAGAAGAAATACTTCTTTGCAAATTTCATATGACTTATATTTCTCTTCTGTTTAGTTGGAAATTTGTTCTTGGCCAATGTCTGACTTTTTAAAATTTTTATTGATTTATTAATTGATTTTTAGAAAGGGAGAGAAACATCGCTTTGTCGTTCCACTTAATTTATGCATTCATTGGTTGATTTTTGTATGTCTCATTACTGGGGATTGAGCCTGCAGCCTCCGTGTATCAAGACAACGCTCTCACCAACTGAGCAAACTGGCCAGGACCTTTTCCTTTCAAATAATAGCTATGTCTTAATATGTTTCAGTCACCTCATGTTAACTAAAAAATAAACAGAGTTGTTTTCAATCCTGAGAATATGTACTTGTGCCCCCCAAAAGAGCATGACTTTCTCAGAAGGAAAATTATGGTACAGTTTTCTCTAAATAGGTACTTTTTGTTCCTGTAGTAGACATTTGTTGGTCATTAGAGCACCCAGTGAAATAAGGCAATCAGGGACCTATTGTAGTGTTAATATCATGATGGGGGGATACAACTTAAGAACTTTGTGTTTTTTAGGGAGAAAATGCTGAATTTCTCATAAAGTATATTTCCCAAATGCTTCCTTCTAATAGCACTGGAGACAAAGAGGGCCCAGAAAAGGGGAAAGGATCACTCAGCAGGGAGCCTAACATTTGTTTCTTTGTTCCTAGTGCTGAGGTTGGGACCATCTTTGCCCTCAGCTGGCTCATCACCTGGTTTGGGCACGTCCTGTCTGACTTCAGACACGTGGTGCGGTTATACGACTTCTTCCTGGCCTGCCACCCTCTGATGCCCATTTACTTTGCAGCTGTGGTAGGTACAGGCCACAAGCCAGCAGCTAGGTTCACATCACCCAATCCAGCTTGATCATTTCCCCTAAAGGGAAACCAGGCGGTTATGGGAAGATGCAGAAGACAGCATTTCCTAGGCTGGTGTGCCTGGACACCATTTTGTGCAATGGTAATGGGGAATGTCATGGGGGCAAAAATGTTCTGTGTAACACTAAGGTTGGGAAAAGTTGGTTAAATGAAGATAAACAGATTGGTTTATTACATGACTAGAGGCCTGATACACAAAATTTGTGCAAGGGGCTCAGCCCTCCCAGCCCCAGCTTCGTCCAGAAGGTTGTCCGGTGTTCGGTCTAATTAACATATTAGCTCTTTATTATATAGGATTCTTTTGAACATTTAAAGTGTTTCCCTACACTTGAATTCTGTGTTCTTGTTGTCATCTTCTGGAATGAGTACAAATTGCCAACTTTGAGTCTAAGAAAAGATGGGGTGTGGTATTATGATAGAAAGTTGAGATGGTTTGGGGGTGTTCTAGTTATTAGAGGGTCTGAATCATTGGGGTGGGGTGGGTGGAGGTGAAGGTGTGGACTTACAGGCACTCTTCATTGTTCTGTAATGAGAACAAGACCATTCTTTCTACGGTTTTGAACCATTGTTTTCTGTGCTGGAGCTCCAGGAATCTTCCAGGAATCCCTCTCCTCTTCTTCCTCCTAAAAGCATCTCCGTTATTTAATTGGTCAGTCTTTCACTTCTTAGGGTAGAAGTTTGCCTCCCACAGGAAGACACAGCCCAGTAGGAAAAACACTCGGATGTGTACATTATCATGTCGTAGATGGATACAAGCGTTTGCTGACATTTGGAGTGAGCCCTGTCACCAGTTTAAATTCATCTCTATGGAGAATGAAATGCACATGACAAGACTTCGTACGTTCTGGTCCCTGATGTGAGGCTTTGCTTTTCACAGATCGTGTTGTATCGAGAAGAGGAAGTCCTGGATTGTGACTGTGACATGGCCTCCGTTCACCACCTGTTGTCCCAGATCCCTCAGGACCTGCCCTATGAGATGCTGATTAGTAGAGCCGGAGACCTTTTCGTTCAGTTTCCCCCATCTAGACTTGCTTGGGAAGCAGCTGCCCAACAGCAAGCCAACAAGTGAGTGGACCCAAGCCACTGGTTGGGGTGGGAGGTGTTTGTTAGGGAGCAGAAGTGATGGAAGATGGTGCCTGGTCAGGAGAGGGCTGGGAGATGTTTCCGGAGTTCTACGCTTGTGCCAGCAGAATCCCTTCTTTAGTCTTGATGGGTCTTCATCAAGAAGAGTTTCTGAGCAGTCGATGGCTCTGCCCTCAGCCTATGTAATCTAGTTTTTCTTTCCTGCCTTCTCTGTTTCTTTCACATTCTTCCTTTTCTCCAGAACGGCAGCCTCTACTTTCAAAGACTTTGAGCTGGCATCCACCCAGCAGAGGCCTGACATGGTGCTGCGGCAGCGGTTTCGGGGACTTCTTCGGACTGAGAATCGAGCAAAAGACGTCCTGACCAAACCACGGACCAACCGCTTTGTGAAGCTGGCGGTGATGGGGCTGACCGTGGCGCTCGGAGCCGCCGCCCTGGCGATGATGAAAAGTGCCCTGGAGTGGGCCCCCAAGTTTCAGCTGCAGCTGTTCCCCTGAATGCCGGAGGAGATTCCTCCCCCGGCATTGCGTTAAGGTCTCGCCCTTCCATGGAAGGATGGGGAGGGGTGGGATGTCCTTTATTAAAAGGGTTTCTGTCAAGGGTTTTGTATTCCTACCACCCTTCCCTGCCACTCCATGGTTTGCCTTTGCTTCAGAGGCCAGTAGCAGAACCTGTGTGACACTGGGCACTGGGGGCCTGGGCAGAGGACTCTCCTCCCTCTCAGTGGGCTTCTGAGTGTGCTCTCCACTGCCTCCTCTTGTGTTGGAGGAAGTGGGGGTTTTAGCTCCCGGCTGTCTTTGGAACCTGCTGGGCCTGGTCACTGGGACCTTTGGGCCGCTGCCCAGCAGTAAGTAAGCTGGACCTTTGAAAGCCCTCCTCACAGCTCCTCCTGTTCTGTCTGCTTTGGCCAAAGAAGTCCGATGGTAGAATGAAGGCAAGGGGGCAGAGGAGGTAGCCCAGGAACAGGACTGGCCCTTGTGAAGAGCAGCTCTATTGGCTGGTCAGAAATCAGAGAGGCAGTTGGGAACTGGGTTACTGGATAACTCCTACTGGTTTTCAGTCTAGAAACCACAGTATTTCCAGGCAAACAGGAAGGAATGTTAAGTTATAAGGCCCACACATAGACTGGTTTTGCCTACCATTTTTCCTTTTTTAAATCCTCACCCGAGGATATCTTTCCATTGGTTTTTAGCGAGAGTGGTAGAGAGGGAAAGACAGAGAAATATCGATGTGAGAGAAACACATCGCTTGGTTGCCTCCTGCATGCACCCTGACCGGGGCCCAGGCTGGGGAGAAGTCTGCAACCAACGTACATGCCCTTGATCAAAATCAAACCCGGGACCCTTTGGTCTGCAAGCTGACGCTCTGTCCACTGAGCCAAACCTGCTAGGACAGAGCTTTTTTATCTTTAATCCTCACTCTGAGGATATGTTCTTTGACTCTAGGGGGAGAGAGTGAAACATCAATGTGAGGGAAACATTGATAGGTTGCTTCCCTCACCCCCCTTGATTGGGTATCAAACCCCCAACCTAGGTGTGTGCCCTGACCGGGAATCGAACCTGTAACCCCTTTGGTGCACGGAACGATGCTCTAACCAACTGAGCCTGGCTTGTCTCTCCCCTCGCCCCCAGTTTTTTGTTTTTGCTTTTGTTTTTTGCTACCTATTCGCTTTTTAAAAGATTCTTTTATGACTACTTTTTGAATTATGCAACACCCAATATATAAAACACCCTCACTTTAAAAATAATAGTTCCTTCTGGAAGAAAATAGTTCTCATCGGAAGGATGATCTTCGAAGACCGTGAGGGTTCTTTTTTACCCAATTGTTTAACATTTCACATTAGCCAGAGCTGCTGTTTGTAACAGCCCATTCTCCCAAAGTGCCCTCCTTGTGTCTCCCTTTCCTGTTTTCCTCAGATCGCCTGTCTGTCCCAGATGGCACCCCCTCACTACCTTGGCTCGTTTTGGGGGTTTGATTTATCTCCTTAGCTGCGGTCTCTCCTTCCTGGTTGGAAGTGTCAGTGGAGACTCAGTTCCCAGAAAGGGAGGGCCTGCAGCCTGAAAAGCGGCCGGAGCCGGAACAGGCCGCTCCTCACTGTAGCCGAGGGAACAGCCACGGGACAGCTTTTCCTGTGAGCCACGCCAGCTTTGTTTCAGAGAGCTCTGGCTTGGAAAAAAGTGCCTTTTGCTTTAAGGAATTGGGGTGTGTAGTCTGAAGCAGCCATGTACTTGTATTTTCATGGTCTCTCTCCAGCACTGTTCTATCTTTAATGTGACAGGTGTTTTAATGTGAACATGCCAGACGCACTCTAGCTCCTCTGCTCAGACCTCCCCTCCTTCCCGTGTGCCCCTGTGTGCAGAGTGGAGGGCATGCAGCGTGCCAGGCAGCTGGCCAGCCCAGAGACAGTTAGAGAGGCGGCTCTCCTAAGTTACACTCAGCACTTTAGAACCAAAAAAGCTCAGTGATGGGTCATTCTCCACAGCAGGAGACCCACCTGGGGTGAGTGTGGTGTGGATGGGTTAACCCAGAAAGTGGAAGATCTGTCAAGACAAAGGAAATTCTTTCAGGATCCAGAGGTGATGACGTGACAGATTCTCCCAGTCTTCTCCCTCAGCAAGTTTGTCCTCTTGTTACAAATGGACAGCAGCAGCGGCAGCACCTCCTGCCACAAGCACTCAGCCCGTCTGCAGGACTGCAGACACTGATGGGGGAGAGGAAAGGAGGTGCACGTGGTCAGGGTCCCAAGGCCACAGCTCTTTGAACCCAGGAAGCGAGTGGCATTTGCTTCAGTTGTGGCCTAAGAAGGAACAAGTTCATTTGTGTGATAAGCTTTGCTGACATCAGGATTCACCTTGTTGATGAGAAGAAACCATTATCTTTTTACCTTCAGGTGGTTACTATTCTGTAAAGAATGTGTGTAAATATTTTGTACAGAGCCATGTATGAAATACACAGCCATATGTGGTTACTAATCTCTGTCATTCTGTCCTGTCTGCCACTTAGTAGGACTAGACTCTGGTCTTAGACAAATGGCCTTGGTGCTCGCTGCCTTCCACCCTGGCCTGGGGCTGCTCTGTCTCTGGGCTCCTGGTCAGCCTGGAGGAGCCTGGAGAGCTGGGCTGATACCTGCAAGTCCTTTTTCTGTTTCACCTGCAGGAAGTGTGATCTACACAGGCCGGCTGCCGCCAGGTGCCACTGGTTAGTTAAGCAGCAAAAGTGGTGTGGGGTGCTAGTCTGGGCGATCTCGACTATTTTTCACACTAATCTGGGGGTGCCCCATGTTCCGAATGCTTGGAACCTAAGCAGAGCCTCGTGGACATAATTTTGCCTCCACGTGTCATTTCTGTCCCAGAGGAGCTGTGGGTGCTTTTTCTTGCCAAGCTTTTCTAACATGACATCCCAGCAGTTGGGAATTGGGAGCCAGAACAGTTGCCACGTGCCTGTTGCCGCCATCCTGTGGATGGGCCGATCACAGGGGCAAGAATCCATGTTATCTGGGATGTTTACTTCCCTGTCCCAGAGGGGTGAGGGGAGAGTGCCCGAGGCTGAACGGCATCACAGCCCCCTGACCTCGTCCCACCACTGTAGCCAGCTGCCCATGCTGCCCTCGGACCTGATACATAGAAAGTGGAGCTGGGACACGAGCCAGGACACTGCTGGCCTCTGGAACTCACACTGTGGTTGCATTGAAGGAACAATTTGGGTGGCAGATTCACTGGCAGTTTCATGGGAATTGATTATGTAAAAGAGTTTGAAAATTGGAACATTGAAGGAAAGGTGTGCGTTGTATGAGAAATATTTGTGTTTTTTGTACTATTTCCCTAAAAACCTTGGAATTTACTGATAGGAGTAGATGGCTTACAGTGAGACTGCTAAATGGCCTCAAAATGGATGAGGCAGGTCCCCGGAAAGGCCCAAGTGATTGGAGAGTGGGGGCTTTTGGTTCCATCCCCTGACCTTCTAGGAGAGGGATGGCTGGAGATTGAACTCCACAACCTTGATTCAGATGCTGACAGCTTCTGGGTTGGTGAACTCATTGAAATGCTGGGAGGGAAGTGCACCCTCTCCCCATACCTGGCTCTACTCATTTCTCTCATTTCTGAGCCATTTCTGAGTGATATTCCTTATTAAAAATTGGTAACCATAGTGTTTTCCTGAGTTCTAGCAAATTATTAAATCTGGGGGAGTTGCAGGGACCCCTGAATTTGAAGTTGGCCAGGAAGAAGTGTGGGTAGCCTGGGCAGCGTTTGCGGTTGGCATCTAAAGTGGGCAGTCTGTGGGACAGCCCTTTAATTTGTGGGATCTGAGGTTAACTCCAGGTGGTGTCAGGACTGAATTGTTGGACACCCAGTTGGTGCTGGAGGATTGGAGAAGTGCAAGGCTGAGGGAAAGAAGTACAAAAGTACCCGCTGAATAAAGTGTGGGTGTTCTGTAGATAGCAAGCCCGGGAGGACCTGGGTTTGGGTGTGGAGATGGAGAGGGCAATGGCAATGGAAGGTATTTAGGGTTCGGGTCTGGGACAACTTTGAGCTGTGGAGGAGAGTGGGACGCCAGGCGATTTGGGAGTGAGGCTGGGCCCAAAACTGGGTCCAGAGAGAGAATTATTGGAAGCAATAATTATTGGCAAGTGTGTTACTTCATGGCAGTTTGAGCTGTTGCAAGTTCGACATCTGAGACTCGTCCTATATAATAAAAGGCTAATATGCAAATTGACCAAACAGCAGAACCACTGGTCGCTATGACATGCACTGACCACCTGTGGGCAGATGCTCAAAGCAGGAGCTGCCCCCCGGTGGTCAGTGCGCTCCCACGGGGAGCACCACTCAGCCAGAAGTCCTGAGCTGGGCTCTTGGCTGCTGAGTGCAGCATCAGTGGCCCGAGCCCCTCCCGCCTCTGTGGCAGCCCTAAGGATATTCAGCTGCCGACTTAGGCCGCTCCCTACATGCTGGACATCCCACGGGGGCTCCTGGACTGTGAGCGGGCACAGTCTGGGCCTAGGGGCCCCTTCCCCCGAGTGTACACATTTTGTGCACTGGGCTTCTAGTTGTCAGTAACAGTAAGACGGATAGTCCCATCTCACATGGATGTTTGGGAAAGTGCTTTACAAACTGTGAGGTCATGCCAGAGTTTTGATTCCATTTTGGTAAACAGTTATTACCAAATGCCTTTAGCCAGCCCTGGGCTTGGGACCCATGTTCATTCAGAGATTAAGTGGTGATTAATAGGCCAAAGGCTTTTGCCAAAAACAACCAAGAGATGTTAGGCCTGAGGCTCAGCCTGACTTTGTCCTTTCCCTGCCCTGCTGTCCTTCGTGTTTTCTGTGGCTCCTGCTGCCTTTTTCTGTCTTCACAAAGGCCCTCTACTTGCTAGCAGTATTCTTCCCAGACTTACATACGGTTGGATTTTGTCCAGGAACCTTTGTGAGCCAGCAAGGCTGTGGGCTTGCCTCCCGCTTCCTGCTTTTGAGCGAGTGGCTTTCATGCCAGCCCAACACTAGAGGCAGGCACAGGGCTGTGGGCACGTCTCCCACTCCCCGTCCATAGCGGCGGCGGCAGCGCTTTATCTGAGCAGTGGGCTTCCACTTGCCTTTCCTGTCCGGGAGACAGAGATTATGGCGCACAAGTATGTTGGGATCTGCTGCTTCCTCAGGTAAGTGGTCTGAGTCCAAAGCTATGGGGCTTGGTTTCAAGTCTGCTCTGGCCAGTTGGCGATGGGTTCTCAAGAGCTGGGGCCCAGGCCTGTGGTGGCCCCTTGGGAGAGGGTGGCACTTCCCCTTGACCCTGTAAGAGAGCACTTATGAGCCTCACCCCCTAGTACACTGAGCGTGGCACTGGAGGCTAGAACCCTGGGGCCGCCCTGACCCCATTTTGGCTGCAGCAGACTCGCTCCCTGTGCGTGCTGGCGTGGATGGAGTGGGCCGAGGGAGAAACTAGCCGTCGAAGCCCCTCTGCCTGTCTTGTCCTCATTTTGACGCAGCCACAGGTTAGCACTTCAACACCTCTAGCCTTATGGAGCAGAAAGGCAGGCATTGAAAAGACCCGTTAGCAAGAGAACTGTCTGCTTTCCTCTTGTGCCCCAGCCCCCAAGGCAGAGGTGGGGAACGTCCAGCCCTCAAGTCATTTGGTCTGGCCCTGCCAAGGCATTCGGGGTGAGTTAATTAAATGTTTGACCAAATATAGCAGGCTAATTTTTCAAAAACATATTTTTATTGATTTCAAAGGAAGAGGAAGAGAGAGAAATATCATTGATAAAGAGAATTATCAATGGGCTGTCTTCTGCACACCTCCCCATCCCCCACTCCCACCAGGTATTGAGCCTGCCACCCAGGCATATGCCCCGACCAGGAATCGAGCAGCGACCTCTTTAAGTTTCTAATTTTGTATGGCCCATAAATTACCTTATATCCAAATGGCCCTTGGCAAAAAAAAAAAGGTTCCCCGTCCCTGCCTAAGGGACACCAAGATGGACCCCGGAAGGAGAGGAGGGAGGAAGGAGGTGGTAGAGAGCGCTCTGCCCTGATCCGGGCCCCATCTTACTCCTGTGGACCAGGTCCCAACTGCTGTCCTCCAGGTCAGGGGCTCTGCCCGTCTCGCTCAGAGTGGGAGGCTGCCCGAGCGGGCCCTGGAGCCACCACAGCTGCTCTGAGCCAGCGCTGTTCTCTGATAGCTCTGCTCACAGTGCCTGTGGCCCAACTCCAGTCTTGGCCTCCAAGGATGGGTGGCATTGCGTTTCCGGGGGTTAGAGTAAGTTCACTGCCCCAAAACCACAGGCCCCAACTTCCGGAGCCTGGAGCCCGGGCCTCGCACAGCAGGCGCCCTGCCTCTCTGATGATGCCCATGGCACAGTGCAGACATGTTGGCCTCACAGGGGAAGGGAGTGGGTCCAAGAATGCACTAAAACTTAGAGAATGAACACCCAGAGCTCTCTCTTATCAATCCCTGACCAACACAAAGAGGAGACTGATAAATATTGCTGAACCAATGCTGTGCCCTTTTTACCTGAGACACTAAAATTAGGATGGGCAGCCTCACCCCAGCACTTTTACCTGATCTGATGTCTGTTCGCCGACCCTGGATGCCCACTCGTGGCAGAGGGAGCAGCAAGCCTTTCCTGCCAGCCTCTTCCTGCTGCCCTGGCCCCTCCTGCCCCTCAAGCCCACTCGGACCTGCAGAACCTGCTCTGTGGCCTCTCAACACACTGCAAACTTCCCCTGTACACGCCGACACCCTACCCACTCAAGCTGGGCGCAGGGATGCCAAGCAGCTCACACATACTCTTCCTGCTGCTTTCTGCAGAGTCCCAGCCCAGGTCCCTCTCACTCAGACATCTCTCATCCCTCCCTGGAAAACCACCTTAATTAGCTATACGAGCAGCAGAGGGAGATGTGGAGCAGGGCCAGATGAGCGGTGCTTTGGGAGCTGCTAGGTCTCCCTCCTGGCTCCACACAGGATCGGCAGCAGTCCTCAGAGGCCCCTGGCCTCCGGCAGCAAAGCCAGAGAGGTCGGCCCAGAAAGCCGACGGGAAGTGGCGGGCTGAGCGCGTGGTACTCGGGAGACGAGGTGGTCGCTGGGTGGGGATGTACGGACACGCAGGGCTCTCGGAGGCTCTATCCAGCAGGCCGATGGCAGGGCTGTTTAAGGCTGGGCCAGGCAGAGGTGGGAGCCACAAAGGATAGAGGAGAGGTCTGGCCAGCAAGCCCCAGGGGAAGGGCAGAGGCACGGGGACAGGCGGCCGCAGAAAAGGGGCAGCCCTGGCAACACCCACACAAACAAGGCCGCGCGCAGCTCCGAGGCTGTGGCTCTGCTGGGTCCCTGTCCCCGCCAAGCACACAGGCGTCTCCTCGGCCAGAATTCAGAGCCAAAGCACCTGCCCTGTCCCACAGCAGCTGTGGACGTGGGGCTGGGTCAGCGTGGGGACTGGGCCGTCTGCAGCTCAGTGACAGTTCTGACAGCTGGGGTGACAAGGAATCCCGTTCAACCGGCACCGGCAGCCCCCGCTGGTGTCTCCGGGGCCCTGCAGAATGGGGGGGAGAGGTCAGGGCAGGGATAGTCCGTCACACCAGAAGCTCCAGGCCCTGCTTCTAAGCGGGCCCTCGGCCTCAGCAGCCTGGTGGAGGCCATCACGAAGGCCTTTCTGGGCACCCAATCACATGGCCTCAATCTGCCCCACCCGAGACCCAGAGCAGGGAAGGAGCCGATGGATCTCGGCGTGTTCTGGAAGGTCAGGACACGGCAGCATGAAAAGGGCTGCTTCTCCACCTCCACTGTGTCGAAGCCTGTCTGTAACCATGACCCCATTCCAGGAACACACCCCTACCTTGATAGCTACCACATATGAAGTGCTCGCAATATGATAAGCATCGTGCTACACCTGTTTCTAACCCTTTTTCATTTGATTCTGACAATAAGCCTAAGTAAGACAGGCCCAGCTATCACCTCCGTTTTCCAGATGAAAAAACAGGCTCAGAGAAGGCAGTAACAGCCTAACCCACCCAGCCCACTGTGCCAGAGCCAAGGACCCACGCCACACTGTTCCCCGGATACAGAGGAAACTGAGCCCTTCGTCACTGTCCTCGGGCGAGGGCTGCGACTTGTTCTGTGAAGAGCCAGACGGAGATTCCAGCTTTGCAGCCACGCGGTCTGCCTTTGGAGCACAAAAGCCGCCAGACTCCACGTAAAAGAATAAGCAGGACTGTGCTCCCTTAAAACTTCACTTATGGACCCAAAAAATCGGATTTCATGTGATTTTCCCATCACAAAATACTCTCTTGATATTTTTTAGCCATTTAAAAAATAAAAAATAGCCGAAGCCGGTTTGGCTCAATGGATAGAGCATCAGTCTGCGGACTAAAAGGTCCAGGTTTGATTCCGATCAAGGGCATGTACATTGGTTGCAAGAACATCCCTGGTAGGGGGTGTGCAGGAGGCAGCTGGTCGATGTTTCTCTCTCATCGGTGTTTCTAACTCTCTATCCCTCTCCCTTCCTCTCTGTAAAAAATCAATAAAATATATATTTTTTTTAAAATAAAATATATTAAAAATAAATAAATAAAAAGTAAAATATATTCTTACTTCACTGGCTGTACAAATACAGGCGGGGACTGGATTGGGCTGCCGTTTTCCGATCTCCACTCCTGGGCAAGGCCCACGAGGGTCCCCTCCCCACCCCTCCTGAGCCCCTGCTCCCCAAGGACTCACCCCGGGGCCCCAGCGCGGGCCCTTGGTGACCCAGCAGATCTCGGTGTGGCAGACAGTGCAGCGGATCCAGTCACAGCCGTCCTTCTTCTGCACCACGATCCGGCACTGCGGGCAGTGCATGGCCTCGCCCTGCTGCAGCATGGACTGGGCAGAGCGGGGGCTGCCGTTGGGCCGGGCGGGGGCAGCGCCCGGCCTCACTCCCTCCCCGCGGCCCTCCCGACGGCGACGGTGGCGGAGGAAAACGGCGTCTCCGCTGGAGGGGAATCCCGCTCCGAGGCTCCCTGCCTGCGGCCTCCTCCCTCCACCCAGATACGCGTCCTGCTGCTGCTGGCCACCTGGCTGGGAGTGAAGCCAGCAGGGGGGAGGAACCTCCAGGGCCCATAAACCACGGCCCTTCCAGCTCCCAGAACGCCAGCCCCCGGGCCCTCAGCCCTTCCCGGCCTCACCCTCAGCATCTCCGTCGTCTGCCGGGCGGCCTGGTCGTTCTGAGCCCGCAGGGCCAGGTCGTCCTGGTACTCCCTGCAGTTCATCCGCTCGTGGATGGCCTGGGGGAGCGGGGGCTCGAGATGAGAAGGCCCCCGTTAGGAACTGGGGGACGGGGCAGGCACCCACACAAGTACATAATGCCTCTAGGTGTCGTCACCGGCCGGGCCTCGCGTTATAAACCATACACGCGCTTTGCAGAACACACGGAGGCCAGGGAGGGGAAGCCAGGGCCGGCAGGCGTGATAATATTTACCTGTGTATTCTAAGCCCTGATGGGCACAGAGACCCTCAGCCACTCTCCCCAGGCTGAGGCCCTTGGGGTGCCTAGCTAGACGGAGACTGAGCCGGCGTAAGGTGACGAGGCTCAGACCTGTCTCCTCTCACCGGTCTCTGTAACCATCAACTGTTGAGATGACAGGGCCAGGGACCGGTTAGGGCCAAGGCTCAGTGTGGGGTGAAGGTTCAGTCCAGGGCCAGGGCTCAGTCTAGGATGAGGTTCCATCCGGGATGGAACTTAGGGTCAGGGCTCAGTTGCCCGTCAAGGACATGCAGCTCTAAGTCACGCCAACCAGGCCCTGCACAGAACAAGCGCTGAGGGGCGTGAGCTCCTGGCAGGACGAGGTGACTGGCGGCGCGGGTCCCCACCCCACCTTGCAGAGCAGGCAGTTGACGCGGGAACACACGGGGCAGGTGAACTCGTTGACGTCGTCCTCAAAGAAGCACCACCCCTTGCAGTCCGGGGTCTTGCAGTGGTAGCTGAAGGCACTGCGGTTCTCGGCGATGGAGACGCCCAGGTCCAGAAACCGCTGGTACTCCTCAGGGGTCAGCAGCTGCCAAGACCATAGCCTCAGTCTCTGGGGCTCAGAACACCGGCGAGCGGCCCTCCCTCCACCAAACATGCTCCTAGAAGCCCCAATCCATAAAGCCCAAGGCTCGTTTCTCCTCAATATTTAAAAACTCCATTCAAGCGTGGGTTAACGTTCTGGAGAGGCATGGGGGTGATGGCTGCACAGCAGTGAATGCACTTAACGCCACAGAACTGCGCGTTTAAAAGCAGGTACGATGGTAAATTTTATATACATTTTACCACGATAAAAAAAGAAAAATATGGACAAAAATAGTAACAAGCAATTCTGGGGAATATGTGGTTAGACTAGTGCCCTGGTGCATTTCACTCTGAGAAAGCAATGTGGCAGTACATTTCAACCACCCAAACTTTTCTGATCTTTTGGGACTCACTCCACTTCTAGAGGTTTATCCTAAGCAAGTAATATTAACCTGTTAACCGGGGAGTTCCCTTTTCAATGACACAACCTGTAACGGGCGCGCACTCTTTCACTAGGACGTGCCAGTACGTCACACCCGGAGGACGTAATTTCATATTATTTTTTTTTATTTATACTTAATGAAAATAAATGAAATATACATATATTTTCGTTTATTTATATATATAAAGCACAAAGGAAAAATCCAAAATTACGAAAAAAAAAAAATAGAAAAGATTAAATACCGACCAAAAAAAATGGACACGTCAAATTAAAAAAATATAAATTTTGCCGAAACCGGTTTGGCTCAATGGATAGAGCGTCAGCTTGGGAACTGGAGGGTCCCGGGTTCGATTCCGGTCAAGGGCATGTACCTTGGTTGCGGGCACATCCCCAGTAGGGGGTGTGCAAGAGGCAGCTGATCGATGACTCTCTCTCATCGATGTTTCTAACTCTCTATCTCTCTCCCTTCCTCTCTGTACAAAAGCAATAAAATATATTTTAAATAAATAAAATAAAAAATTATAAATTTTACAAACAATGATAAAGATTACAAAAAATAGCCGAAACCGGTTTGGCTCAGTAGATAGAGCGTCGGCCTTCAGACCTAAAGGTCCCAGGTTCGATTCCGGTCAAAGGCATGTACCTTGGTTGCCGGCACATCCCCAGTGGGGGGTGTGCAAGAGGCAGCTGATATTTGTTTCTCTCTCATCTCATCGATATTTCTAACTCTCTATCCCTCCCCTTTCCTTCCTCTCTGTAAAAAATCAATAAAATATATTTTTAAAAATTACAAAAAATATATACCGTCCCTCTCAGGGCGCAACATATATTTCAAGGACTTATTCATACATCCTACCCGTTCCTGATATTGTTTACGTTTGACGTTAACAGGTTAAGGAGAAAGATACCAGCAAAATGTTCCTAGAAGCATTACTTATAAACTGAGACGTTGGAATTATTAAGAGTCATAAACAGGATCTATACCATAGAGACAATAACCTTTAGTAAGACTTTGTAGCAAAATAGCAAAGGCTGTGCTAGCCAGTTTTACTGAGGTCAGAGCGTTGGCCCACAGACTGAAGGGCCTCGGGTTCGATTCCAGCCAAGGGCACGTACGTCAGTTACAGGCTCGATTCCTGGTGCTGGTCCGGGTAGGGGCAGGAGGCAAACAGTTGATATGTCTCTTTCACATCAATGTTTCTCTCTGTCTCTCCCCTTCCCTTCTACTCTCTCTTTTTTTTTTTTTTTTTTTTTTTTTTTAAAAATATATTTTATTAATTTTTTAACAGAAAGGGAGAGGGACAGAGAGCCAGAAACATCGATGAGAGAGAAACATCGACCAGCTGCCTCCTGCACACCCCCCACCGGGGATGTACCCGCAACCAAGGCACATGCCCTTGACCGGAACCGAACCCGGGACCCTTCAGTCCGCAGACCGACGCTCCACCACTGAGCCAAACCGGCTTCGGCCCCTTCTACTCTCTCTAAAAATCAATGGAAAAGATATGCTCAAGTGAGGATTAACCAAAAAAATAAATAGAATAAGAAAGTAGCAAAGGCTGTTATATCTATGCTGATTATTACCAGTAAAAATCATGCCCGGCCAGCATGGCTCAGTGGTTCAGCATTAACCTATGAACTAGGAGGTCATGGTTCGATTCCTGGTCAGGGCACATGCCCAGGTTGCAGGCTCAATCCCCAGCAGGGGGCATGCAGGAGGCAGCCCATCAATGATTCTCTCTCATCATTGATGTTTCTCTCTCTCCCTCTCCCTCTCTGAAGTCAATAAAAAAATTTTAAAAATAAATAGATCAAGGGAGAATCCAAGATGGCTGCACAGGTAAACACGTAGCCGCAGCCGCACACAACAATTTCAATAAAATACAACTAAAATATAAAATGGGCATTACCCAGAACTACAGGAAAGTCAGTGACTGGAAATTCTACAACGAGAAGGAGAAAACCAGAAGGAAGCGCGGAGGAGCTGGAAAAGCCTAAGGTACCGAGACACGCGGCGCGCGGAGAGGACTGAGCCGGAGAGGAGGGAGGCTGAGTGCCTGGCGGGCGTTCCCTAGCGGGAAAGAGATAAAACCCCGACTGTGTTGGGCCCCAGTTCTGACTGCTCTGAACCCGTTCTAGGCCAGACCCCGGGGACCCAGGCTCATCCATAGGGAGCTGGGCTGTAAGGCGGAACCCCGGGGGAGCGGCAAAAGGAGGTCCCGGAGGCGCACACATTGCGTGCAGAGAAGGGACGGTTGGCTGTGCCTCGGGATTGCCCTGGCGGGAAGGAGACTGGGGCTCCAGACTGCTCTGAACGCCACCTCCAACTCCACTTCCAACTGAACTGAACCCCAATACCCGGCTCATTGGGGGAGAGCATAGACTGTTTGGCAGCAGGCAACAATCGAGGGCACCTTTCTCTCAGTGGCGCTTGCAACGAGTACTGAAGGACCCTGAGACTCAGGAGCTGCATAGGGCGGGGCTGACGGAAGCCAAAGCTGTAGGCTCCACCCTGAAACCCCGCCCCATCAGGGAAGCTGCGAAAATGCTGAGACAAACTAGATCACAAACGAAAGAAATGGAGGACAAAAAGCGACTGGATATAGAGTTCAAATCTACGCTTATAAGGTTTTTCAAGAATTTCCTAGAAAAGATAGATAAGACCTATGAGGATATGAAAAGGGATCAACTAGAATTAATAAGGAATCAATAAAAAATGATAAGGGATCAACAGGAAATAAAGAATACATTGTCTGAAATAAAAAATATTATACAGAGTCCTAAAAACAGAATGGAAGATCGCAAGAATCAAGTCAAAGATTTGGAACATAAAGAGCCAGAAGACACTCCTCCGCAGAAGCTAGAAGGCAAGAGAATCCAGAAAATTGAAGATAATGTAAGAAACCTCTGGGACAACTTCAAGCGAACCAACATCAGAATTATGGGGGTCCCAGAAGAAGAGAGAGAGCAAGATATTGAAAACATACTGAAAGAAATAGTGACAGAGAACTTCCCCCACCTGGTGAAGGAATTAGACTTACAAGTCCAGGAAGCGCACAGAACTCCAAACAAAAGGAATCCAAAGAGGACCACACCAAGACACATCATAATTAAAATTCCAAGAGCAAAAGACAGAGAGAATATTAAAAGCAGCAAGAGCAAAGCAGGTAGTTACCTATAAAGGAGCACCCATACGATTGTCAACTGATTTCTCAGCAGAAACCATGCAGGCCAGATGGGAATGGCAAGAAATATTCAAGGTGATGAATAGTAAGAACCTACAGCCAAAGATAATCTATCCAGCAAAGCTATCACTCAGAATCAAAGGTCAGATAAAGAGCTTCAATAATTAAAAAAAGCTAAAGGAGTTAGTTCATCACCACCAAACCAGAATTATATGAATTGCTGAAGGGGGTTCTTTCAGAAGAGAAAGTAAATAAAGATAAAAATTATGAACAACAAATACGTAACTATCAACAAGTGAATCTAAAAACCAAGGAAATTTTAAAAAAAAATATGGTGAACAATATTAACTGTTGAATATAATAGAATCAGAGGTACGGAAGGGGAGTGAACTGAGGATTCTTGGGGAAAAGGGGAGAGGGGGTGCGGGAAGAGACTGAACATAAACTGTGCACCTATGGATGAGGACAATGGGGGGTGGGGAAAGGGCAGAGGGTGGGGTGGGAACCTGGTAGAGGGGAGCAGTGGGGGGGGGGGAGAGGAACATTTGTAATAATATAAACAATAAAAATTTATTTAAATAAATAAATAAATCATGCCTACATTCTATATCTTGATTGGGATGGTCATTACAAGAGACATTTGTCAAAACTCACCCAACAGTACCCTTACAATGAGTACGTTTTATTGTATGCATAGTATACCTTAATGAAGCTGATTTTAAAAAGGAAAAAGATCATGTCTGCCCAGAGACACCGAAGTTAACAGGAGGAAAACACAATCAGGGATCTGCTGGGACGGTGGGTCACGGGGACTTTTCTTTCCTTCCTGTCCTAGTTCTCTGTGGTTTAGACATGTTTTTTGTAAAACCAATCTGCACTGCGTTGCTCTGCTGATCCCCGTCCCTTCTACTGGCTGCCACCCTGGATCACTGTGAGGCTACATCAACTCCCAGGGGCTCCAGGCAAGCACGGCCCCGTGCCGCTGGCCTGGAGGACTGACAGGGAGCACCTCTGGGCAACGACCATGGGCACCGCCTCAGGGACTGACCCTCCAGGCCCAGGGAGGCCTCAGCAACCTTCCAGGACCACCCTCCCGAGACCCCACAGGAGAGAAAACGGGGCTGCTCCTGGCGTTAACTGCGGAAGTCCGCAAGTCCTGCCCCTGTCGGCCCGCTTTCCCATGAGGCACAACTCCTTGGCTCCACGGAAGGCCTGGTGAAGTCAGGGTTCTCAGAAGCAGGGCCACAGGAGGCGGGAGTGAGGGGGAGGAGCAGGGTCTGGGGTGTGGGCCTGAGGGGTCCCCCATTTGGACCTCAGCCACCTTGGCCAGGCCTCATGTTTCTGCCTGGGTATCTGAAGATGCCCAGTTCTGGGAGGGCCACTGCCCAGCAGTTTAAAAACCATAAATCAAACCCAACAGTCCACTTTACAGAGGGGGAAATGGAGGCCCAGAGGAGGGAGATCCACAGCGGTCAGGGAGAGAACCTGATAATAGCATTAACGGCGATAGCGAGCGTGCACGCGGGCACACACACACACACACTCACACACACAGACAGCACTATGACAGACGGCACACACACAGGTGCACAGGCAGCACTATGATAGATGGCACATACTCACACACAGGTGCACACACACAGATAGCACTGTGATAGGTTGCTCACACAGGTGCACACACAGCACTGTGACAGACCACACATGCACGCACGCACGCGCGCGCACACACACACACACACGTGCACACAGACAGCACTGTGACAGATGCTGGAGGAATGGCCCCAGTCTGTTCCTGTCTCCCTGACTCCGTGGTGCTGCCTTCTGCACAGAATCTGGGCTTGAGCCAGTGGAGCAGCAGCAAGTGTGAAAGGAGCAGAGACGTGAAAAGCCCTCCTGCCCTGGGGCCCCCCTCTGGCTGCCATGGGCCCCCCCTCTGGCTGCCCTGGGGCCCCCCTCTGGCTGCCCTGGGGCCCCCCTCTGGCTGCCCTGGGAACTCTGAGGCCCACCACGTGAGCAGCCTGGCCAGCCTGCAGGCAGACGGAGACCAAAGTGGGAAGGGGCCCACCATCCCCGCCGTCGCAGATAAGCCCCTCAGAAGCCAGCCCAGGGCAGCTGACCACCAGCTAAGCCCGCATGAGGTCAGCCAGGCCCAACCCGGACAGGAGAACCGTCCCGATAAGCCACCGAAGTTACTAAGTGGCAGGTTCATGGGCTAAATAAACGGTGGCTGTTTGAAGCCACTAAGTCTGAATGGCCTCTTACAACACGAGGCAACTGTAAGCACTTACCATGTGTCAAACGCTACTCTCGATTCCTTACACAAATCCTTCTCAACTTTGAAACAGAAAACAACGCTACCTTCGCCCTTCATGGAGAACACTGAGACTCACAGAGGCTGAGGATCTGCTGGAGGTCACCAGGCCCACCAACTGCTTGGCTGTCCTTCCTTCATAACGGGGTTTCTTGACTAGCTACCTCCCCCAATTCCTGTCCTGTTGACTGCTTGGGCCCTCAGCACCCCACAGAGAAGGCTCTTGATAAAGGTCTGCTGGCCGAGACCAGCACCTGAGCCAGCTCCCGCCTGCCAGCTCAGGGCCCAGCTCCCTGGGACGAGATGTGCCCGCCCCGCCCCCAGCTTACCGCCCGGATCTCCCTCTCCAGCAGCTTGCCCGAGCACGAGTAGGTGTTGTCAATGAAGGGGCAGGCGACCTCTGCCTCCTGGCTGTTGCGGATGGTGCCCTGCAGACACTCCCTGGGAAGGGGAGGGAATGGAGGGGAGGGTCATCTGCAGCCCACCCACCGGGACTCCATCTCGCAGGGTGAGCCTGTCCCAGGCGGTTCCTCCTCAATGTCTCCCCTCCGTCCCACCAACCTCACCATGGCCTCAACTCCTGCCCACCCCACTGCTCCGGTCCAGCTCTCCGTCCCCTCACTGGAAGACAGCGGCAGCCCCCTCCTGGGCTCCCAGTGTCCCCCACACTCCTCCCCAGTGGCTCCCATCCCATCCTGCTCAGGCTCAGAACAATCCAAACTCCTAACTGTGCTCATAAGCACCCCATGACTTGCCCTCCCGAACACCTCTGTCCACCCGTCTGCTCCAGCCACACTGCCCCTTGCTCCATAGAGACCAGGCGCATACCCACACCGGCGCCACCTCCAGGGCTCTCTGGCCCCCTGCTGGGGCAGGGCCCTGCTATAATCCGGGGTGCCTGGCATGCCACCATTACAGTTAATCTGTGCTTATGGAATGAGCCCAGAGGGCAGTGACTGAACTTTTTGATCCCTCCTGGACGCCCAGGCCGAGCAGGCCCGGGGGCTGCTCACCAAACGCCGGGGCGTGTTCTCCGCAGCCCAGGACGGAGGGGCGGGAGAGGAGGACCCGGGAGGGGGCAGACTGCCCGCCAGCCAGGCGCCAGGCCGGGGCCTCAGCGCCCTGCACGGGCTGGGCAGTAGTGAGCGGCACAGGCTGAGCCAGAATGCCTGAGCTGTACGGCACTGAGCAGGTTGCTGGCCTCTCTGCGCCCTGAGAAATGGGGAGACGATGCCCGGCAGCACTTTGTGGGTGAGGTCCACAAACGCAGTGTGAGGTCCAACGAGATGTGAGAGCACACGGCCCACCCCCTCCCGCCTGGCTAACTGTGTCCGGGACCCTGCTGCGCGGGGGCGGGGGCCGCACCTGCAGAAGGTGTGCAGACACTCCCGCAGCACCACGCCCTCGCCGGGCGCCAGCGCCGAGTAGCACACGGGGCAATCGGCGGGCTCGGTGTTCAGCACCAGGCTCCACTGTTCCAGCTGGACGTGCTGCAGGTAGTTCCCCTCCTGCTGCTGCTGCTTCCGCTGGGCACACGGGGCGGGGCCGTGGGCGGGTCAGACCAGGAAGGGGGCAGGACAAGGGGTCCCAGTCAGACCCCAGAGCAGGGTAAGGCTTGGAGAGTCAGGGTTCCCAGGGAGGGTGGCGGTGGCCGGGCAGTGGGCATGAGCCAGAGCCGCTGGGCAGGCGGAAGGCTGGAGCAGGGCAGGCAGAGCAGCCAGGGCAGGAGGAAGGCAGGCAGGGCAAGCTGGGGCTGCAATCAGGAGTCAAGCCAAGCCCGGGAGCGATGGCGGGAAGGACAGGCCACGGTCTGAGGAGGCAATCAGAGGTACCAGCGCTCACATTTCTGCCAAGCTCAGCAGGCGGGGCCAAGGGCTGGAGGCGGGGCGAGGTCAAGGTCACAGAGTAGTCAGGGGTATGGGGAGGGGAGGTGATGCTACGGAGCAGAGCAAGGCGGAGAGGGGAGGAATCCGGCTAAGGTTGTATGTAGGTGGACCAGGAGTGAGGTCACGGCTGGGTGGGAAGGGCAGCCCTGGGTCCAAAAGAACGAGGCGGAGGATGGGGCGTCCGATCAGAATGGGGACATCGGGGTCAGGTGTGTGAGCAGCACTGACAGACGGGACTAGGCGAGGGGCGGGCCAGAGCGGGCCAGCCTCCCAGGGCGCGGTAAGGGGCTGGGTCCCGAGGTCGCAGGAAGTCAGGGGTGGGATTCAGCCAGAGAGGGACCCAAGGCGAGGTCACAGGTGGACGAGGGAGTGGCAGGGGGACACGGTCAGGGTCTCAGCCAGGATGTTGGAATCCCAGCCAGGCACACCTGTATGCACAACTGGCGTGTATGTCAGAGCTGGGGGTGGGGGGGCCCACAACCCCCGGGGGCCAGGAGACGAGAGCCTGGTTGGGGCCACAGCCAGGGAGCAGGGCCTGGGCCGCAGGAGAGGGAGGGTCAGTCAAGCAGGGCCAGTGCCTGCGGTCCGTCCAGGAGGACCGGGCGGCAATGGGGAGGGGCAGGCTGCGGAGGGCCTCCCTGCTTCCTCCTCCCTCCCGTCTGCAGGTGCCCGCCTGCCCGCCGGCACACCCGGCCCACCTGCTGGTACTGGCGCAGCGCCTCCTCCTCGCCGGCCAGGCGCGCGCGCTCCTCCGCGTCCGGCTGGTACGTGGCGGGCACCTGGTAGGCCTCGGGCCGCGCCCGGCAGCACATCTCGCAGCCGGGCCGCGTGGGCTTGTTGATGAAGGTGCAGCCAGGGCACTGCCAGCCCACCTGGGGACAGGGGGCGTGAGCTCAGCGCGCCGAGGCCGGGCAGGGGGAGGCAGGGGCCAGGGCCGCTTACCGGTGGGGGCTCGGGAATGGTGTCAGGCCCCTGACCCGGCTCCTGGGGGGCCCCCGGCTTCGGAAGCGCCGGCTCCTGTGGGCCCCTGGGCTGCAGCGTGAGGTCCTTAAAGCCCAGATCTAGGAGAGAGGGGTAGAAGCTGGTGCATCTCTGCAACCTCTCCCTCCTCTCCCACTTCATCCACACCCCGTGGCCGGCCAGGACCCACCCCTGCACCCCACGCCCTGCTATCCTCTCTGGAGGAGTCTCCCGCTGGGTCCCACCAGGCGGACCCAGACCCAGTCCTGCTGCCTAAGGTCGGAGTCCCTCCTCCACCCACGAGGGCCCCTGTCCTGGGTTTACAATCCTGCCTAACAGTGGCCTCTTGTGCTCCTGCAGGGAGGCACCCCGAAGGACACAGGGAGGCACCCCAAAGGACAAACGGCTCCTGAGCTGGACCCGTCAAAATACAGACTGATCCACTCATGAGACACTGGACGGAAAAAAAAAAAAAAAGAAAAAAAAAACTAGACTCAGCACATCAGTATCGGGAGGGTCCAGGGAAGACGGAAGGGACGGAGAGGACAGCTGAATGCCGGGGCTTTGATATAAAGGACATCTATACTCCTAAGAGGGTATACGCTAACTAAGCCACGTCTTCCGGACGTCATTCCAGACATCCTGCCTGACAAAGCCAGGGCTCCGGGAAGCCAGCCTGACCGAAAGCCCAGGGGCGCCGCTCCCTGGAGCCCCCGTCCGGGGCGGACCTCACCTTCCAGCACCCGCAGCTGGCGCTGGCGCTGCAGCTCCTGGGGGCTGAGGGAGGTGTTGCGGGCGGACAGCAGGTAGAGGTAGGCGCTGTGGCCGTCCCGCCGCACGCCGTGCGAGTGCAGCGTCTCCTGGTCCCGGGCCAGCCGCTGCCCGAGCACCCACTGCTGCAGGGCCGGGGGGAAGCCGTAGTCCAGGAACACCTGGAGGGGGCGGAGGGCGGAGAGGGGAGGGGGAGTCAGAGCGAAACGGGAAGCCTCCGCCCCGGTGTCTCCCTCCAGTCTCCTCACTCACCATGTCCTTGAGGGAAGCCACTGTCATGTCAGGACGCACTGTGAGCCAGATGGTGACAGTGTGCATCTGAGGGTCCTCCACACTCACCCACAGCCTGCAGGGGAGGGCTGGCGGTAACGGGGGCTCGGGCGGCAAGTCCCACCTCGGCTGCCAGCTATTCCCATGGACATGTGTGTACACTGTGCGTGACATGCACACACACACACACACACACACACACACCATCCCCCGTCTGTGTCAGGGGCCTCGCTTGGACTCCTGTATCAGCTCCCGTGCTTCCTGTATCAGAGCCACTGCTCATGCCCCTCCGGTGGCTCCAGGCTGCTCCTAGAATAAGCACACTCACTGTGCCCCCACCGGCCTCTGTGACTGACCCCTCACCTCTCCAACCTCTTCTGTCATTCTCTCCCTCGCTCCCTAACAAAGCCACCCACAGTTACTTACCACATGCCAAGACTCTGCAAAGCGCTTGACATGCACTGAGTCACTTAATCCCCTCAACATACCCCTGAGGCAGGTACTGTTGTTATCCCTAATTTACAGATACAAGCACAAGCCCAGTCCTAGCCGGTCTGGCTCAGTGGAGAGCGCATCCTACCAATCCCATGAGATAGCTACTATCATTGCCCCATTTGTTAAATGGAAAACAAACAAACAATGAAAACTCTGAGAGGTGAAATGATCTGCCCCAGACTTCTCCGTTGATTAGTGACAGAGTTGGGGTCTGAAGCTAGGTCTCCTGACACCCCAGAATCTTCTATGAAGAATAACTAACTATTCTAATGGGGCTGAGAGTCCTGAATTATTTTTTTTCAATATATTTTTATTGATGTTTTACAGAGAGGAAGGGAGAGAGAGAGAGCTAGAAACGTCGATAAGAGAGAAACACAGACCAGCTGCCTCTTGCATACCCCCTACTGGGGATGTGCCCGCAACCAAGATACATGCCCCTGACCGGAATGGAACCCGGGACCCTTCAGTCCGCAGGCCGATGCTCTATCCACTGAGCCAAACCGGTTTCGGCGAGTCCTGAATTTTTACTGGGTGGTGAAGATTCCACGTTATCCTCTTTGATCCATTCCATCAGGCTATGAGAAGGAATCCCGACACCCAGTGGGTCACCAACCCCGGCACACGCACAGGGAGACGTGAGGGTCGGTTCTCACCGTGAGCACGGAGAAGGCGCAGGACTCTCCGGAGGCGCCACGTTACCGCTAATGTAAGTAGCGTGTGAAAATTCTCACCTGGTAAACAACTTAGGACAGTCATGTCTGCGTAAGAGTGCCCTTTAATTTGCTGAAACTAGTTGTCTAATGGACGCGCTGTCAAATAATGGATGTTAGAGTGCAATAATGTTGGGAGACTATTTACGTGATGGATGGTGTATCTCCTTTCTCATAAGGTAAAAGCTTTTGTCTTTGCTTTATCTATGAGGGGGGTTTCTATGTCAGTGTTTAAAATGCTGTTTGGTAGCCCAGCTGGCATAGCCAGTGGACGGCCCAATTCCTGGTCAGGGCTCATGCCTGGGCTCGATCCCCAGGAGGATGTGTGCAGGAGGTAGCCAATCCATGTCATCTGTCATCATTGATGTTTCTCTCTCTCCCTTTCTCTTGCTCTCTGAAATCAATAAAAATATATTTTAAAAATAAAAACAAAATGCAGTTTGGTGTAATAGGTATAAAGTAGATTCTGTGGAAGAGGGAAAAAACTAACTGTTCTGTTGGCAAGAACATATCATGGCCCACTCGGGTGCAGCGAGCCCCATGTCCCCGGCCCGCCGTGCCCTCCTCACCTGATGTCCTGTGTTGGGGCGCTCTCAGGCTTCAGTTGCACTCTCAGGGGTACCCGTTGCTCTGCCAGCCAGGTGGCACACTCCATCGCCACCCGCTCGTCCCCACCTGCCACTGCTCGGCTGAGTCTCAGGGCCACCTCCTCGGCTAAAATTCAATACAGTGGAAGCCAGTTAGCACATTTTTCAGGATCTAGGATGAGGGAATGAGAAGAAGGTGATCCTTTTACATGCTGCTTCCTCTGTCATCCTGGTGAACTCCTACACATCCTTCAGCGCCCAGCTTAAAAATCCCCTTCTTGCCTGGCCGGAATGGCTCAGTGGTTGAGTGTCAACCTCTGAACCATGAAGTCAGGGTTCGATTTCCAGTCAGAGCACTGAGGACATGCAGGAGTCAGCCAATAAATAATCATCTTTCATCATTGATGTTTCTATCTCTCCCTCTCCCTTCCTCTCTCTGAAATCAATTACAAAATATATTTTTTTAACTTTTCCTGGGAAGTCTTCTCTGATACTCCCCAGTCCCCTCCCTGCTTATTTCGTTCTATTTTTCCTTCATACTCCCAGGTCCCCCATACTTCCATTCAGTTATCTGACAAGCACTTATTGAGCTCCTACTGTGTGCCAGCCACTGTCCGAGAAACTGGGACTCAGCCAGTGAATTAGCTAAACACAGTCCCTCTCTTCATGTACGTTTCACCCTGGTAATTACACAGACAAGTTTAATAACGGGGAAAAAATCAGATTGTGATCCATGCTTTCAAGGAAATAAACAGGGTGAGATTAGAGAAGGCCTCTGGGAGGAGGTGACACTGAAGCTGAGACCTGAAAGAGGATATTTCAAGACCCAGTTGGGGAGGAGTGTCCCAGGTAGAGAGAAAGGTAAGGGCAAGGGTCTTGAGCAAGCAAAGGTTGGATTAGATCAAAAAGAAGCGTGTGTGTGTGTGTGTGTGTGTGTGTGTGGAGGGGTGTGGAGGGGGTGCTGTGTGTGTGTGTGTGTGTGTGTGGAGGGGTGTGGAGGGGGTGCTGTGTGTGTGTGCGTGTGTGTGTGCGTGTGTGTGTGGAGGGGGCGCTGTGTGTGTGTGTGTGTGTGTGTGTGCGTGTGTGTGTAGGGGGTGCTGTGTGTGTGTGTGTGTGTGTGTGGAGGGGTGTGGAGGGGGTGCTGTGTGTGTGTGTGTGTGTGTGTGTGTGGAGGGGTGTGGAGGGGGCGCTGTGTGTGTGTGTGTGTGTGGAGGGGGTGCTGTGTGTGTGTGTGTGTGGAGGGGAGTGGAGGGGGCGCTGTGTGTGTGTGTGTGTGTGTGTGGAGGGGTGTGGAGGGGGCGCTGTGTGTGTGTGTGTGTGTGTGTGTGGAGGGGGCGCTCCAGCAGAATGAGCAGGAGAGTGGATGGAGGAAGGCTGTGAGGTCAGCAAAGGCAGCAGCAGGGCCCTGCGGGCGATCCAGGGCCCCAGGCTTCGTTCCAAGAACACGGAGCGCCCAGGAGGATTGAGCAGGCGGTGACAGGGCAAGAGGCGAGGCGAGGGCCCTTGGCGTTCAGGTCGGCGAGGTCCGCCTGCCCAGGAGGTGTGCTGGTCCTCTGGGCGCTCCTCCGGCTGAGCGCTGGCGCCGAGGCCCCGCGTAAAAGAATGGCCCGCTCCCCCGGAAGTAGCCGGCCCCAGGGAGGAAGTGAAGGGCAGTGGGCAGTGCCCTCTCCTGGCCTTTCTGGGCAGGGGAGGCTGGTCCCCCCCCCTCCCCCGGAGCTCCCCAGGCTGTGCCCACCTCTCTTGGTCTTCTCGTCCATCGGGCGCGGCTGCTCCCATCACCCCCGGCGGGGCCGCGGCTCGGGGAAGGGCTGGCCCGGGTCCCCGGGGAGCGGGCCCGTGGCCTCCGGCGCGGCCCGCGCCCGCGGTGCGCCTCGCGGTCCCCGCCGGCCGGCGCGGGGCATCACACTCCCGCGCCGGGGACGGGCTGGGGCAGGGCCGGCCGGACCCCGCGCGGGAGGTGCGGGCAGGAAGCGCCGAGCCGGGCCGCAAGGGCGACGGAGAAACCGGACCGCCCGGTGTGCGGGGCGAGCGCCCCCCGGCGCCCGGGAGTTCCGCCAAACTCCCTGCCCTCGAGGAGGAGGAGGGAGGGGGGGAGCGGTTTCGGCGGAAGAGAAAGTGAAAGTGGGGCCCCGGAAGTGCGGCGGAGAGTGTCGCCAGATCCGGGGCACCGTACCCCGCGCCCGCCCTCGGCAGTCCCGGCGGACGCCGCCCGCACCCCCCAGACGGACTCGGCCTCCCCACCCGGCCCTCTCCGGCAGCGCCGCGGGGGGCGGGGCCTCCTGGAGGGGCGGGGACCGCGAGTGGGCGGGGCCTCGGGAGGGGAGGGGCCTCTGTGGGTGGGCGGGCCCTCCGGGAGGGCGGGGCTGGGGCGGGGCGGGCCCCGGCTGGGGAGCCCCGGCACGCGGCGGGCGGACGCGGTCCTCCGCTTTGTCTGCAGAAGCGGAAACGGAGAGTCGGTTCCAGCCCCGCCGGAGGCCGGAGCCGGAGCCCGCCCTGAGCCAGCCAGGCTCTGCCGCCTCTCGGCGTCACTCTCCCTTGCCTTGGCCGCTAAGTTTGCATTTGCTCGCCACCGGCTGGACGCTCTGGGCATCCGCCAGACAGCCTGTGCCCAGATTTTCCTCCCACCCCTTATCCCATAGGTTATCAGGTGACCTGTGGGCTCCACCTGCAGGAGAGACCCAGGTCTGTCGCCTCTCACCTCCGCCCGCCCCGCTGTTCCTCCGTTTCTCCTCTGGTGTTTTGCAACAACCTCTTCATGGGCTCCTGGCTTCTCTTTTTGGCCCCTCCCCCAGCTGTCAGAGGGCCCTGTTAGAATGTAAATCAAGTCCTCACCGGCTTGGCTCAGTGGACAGAGCGTTGGCCTGCGGACTAAAGAGTCCTGGGTTCGATTCCAGTCAAGGGCATGTACCTTGGTTGTGGGCACATCCCCAGAAGGCAGCTGATCGATGTTTCTAACTCTCTATCCCTCTCCCTCCTCTCTGTAAAAAATCAATAAAATATATATATTTAAAAATAATGTAAATCAAATTATGTCACTCCTCAAAACTGTCCCAACAGTTCCCAGCTCACTAAAAATAAAAGCCTGTAAAGTGCTTCCTCTCCTTTGACTTCTCCCACCTGGCTCACTGCATTCAAGCCCCACTAGGTTCAGAGACAAGGCAGACTATACACCCCCCTCAGGGCCTTTGCACTTGCCATAACCCAAATATCTTCATGGCTTGCTCTCTCCCTTCATTTCAATCTTTACCCGAAAGTTTTCCCTGTCCACTCTACCTAAAATTCCATATACATACCTACATATAGCATTTCATAGCCTCTTTCCTGGCTTCATTTACCCATACCCTCCAAAGCATGCATCACTATGTAACAGACAAAATAAATAAATATTTTATTTATTTATCTTGTTTTTTGGCTGTTTCCCTCTTCTAGAAGGCAGAGACTTTTGTCTGCTTTGCTCACTACTGAGTTCCTAGTGCTTATGGATTATAGTATCCTAGAGGCCCGGTGCATGAAAATTCACCAGGAGGGGGGGCCCTCAGCCTGGCCTGCCCCCTCTCACAGTCCAGGAGCCCTCAGGGGCAGGAGGTGACCCAGCCATCAGGGGAAGGCGATGTCCCAATCACACCTCTGCTGCTGCCACTACCCGGCCGGCCCTGGTTCCCTGAGGCTTGGGCAGCGCTGGATGGCTGGGCAGCCACCATTCCAAGGCTTGCCTGCACATTGGGCATTGACTGGGCAGCTGCCATCTGAGACTTGCCTGCGCCTCAGGCTGGCCCTGGTGGTCTGGGGGGCTGAGGGGACTGGGGGACTTCGGAGGCAGTCACACAGCGTAGTAGGACCCACCTGGGGGCAGGCCTGGCCATGCCACGTGCCCGCCACCCCAGCGGGACTGGGGGCCACCATCTTGTGGCTGTGGGTGCCACCATCTCTGAGGGTGTGGCAGCCAATTAGCATATTCCCTCCTTATTGCCTGTGGGCACCACCATCTTTATTATATAGGATTAACTAGAGGCCGGTGAATGAATTCCGGGATAGGGTCCCTTGCCCTGTCCAGCTATCAGGGCCGATTGGGGAGCTCAGGGCCAAGTGGCCATGGGGGTCAGGGCAGTAGGGGTGCTGGGAGGTTGGCTGGCCAGGGGAGGGGCTGCAGGAGGTTATTTGTAGGAGCACCCTGACCACCAGGGGCAGCTCCTGCACTGAGCATCTGTCCCCTGGCGGTCAGTATGTGTTATACTGTTATACAGTCATTCTAGTTGCTTAGGCTTTTATATAGATAGATAAATTGAATCATCATTTTCATCTGTGATCACTTTCCTTTTGCCTGAAATGTAACCTTTAAAAAAGAGGTTCTCAACTAGACTTTTGAGTCACCTGGGGAGCTTTAAAAAAAAATTCTAAAACCCCACCACATCTCAGGTCAATTGACTCAGAAACCCTGGGGGTGAGCCCAGGTGTCAGGAGTTTTTACCAAAGTCACTGTCTGGTGTTCATAATGAGAAGCCAAGTTTAAGAACCACTGTTGAGGAGAGTCCTGGTGACAAACTTCCTTGGTTTTTGTTTGAAAATGTTTATTTAGAACTCATTTTGTTGTTGTTGTTGTTGTTAATTCTCACCTAAGGATGTATTTTCCATTGATTTTTAGAGAGTGGAAAGGGGGCCAGAGACAAAGAGAGAGAAACATCAATGTGAGAGAGACACATGGATTGGCTGCATCCTGCACATGCCCGACCATGACAGGGGATTGAACCTGCAACTGAGTTACGTGTCCTTGTCCCTTCAGTCTGTGGGCCAATTCCCTAACCATTGAACAAGCCAGCTAGGGCTATACCTCATTCTTGAGGGACATTTTCACTGGTATAGAATTCCAGTAGCATTCCAACACCTTGAAGACAGCATTCCGTTGTCTTCTAGCTTCCACGTTTGCTACTGAGACATCACCTGTTCGTCTGACTGCTGTGAGGTGTTTTTTTGTTGTTGTTGTTGTTGTTTAACAGTTTTATTGCTATGTAATTTAATTTATTTCGTTTTTCTTTTCTGCGATGTAATTTATATACCATAAGATCCACCTATCTAAAGTGTACCATTTAATGGTCTCAAGTACATTTAAAAGTTGTGCGACCATCACCACAATCCAATTTTAGAACATTTTTATCATCCCTTAAAAAAAATAATGGTACCCAATTGCAGACACTCCCCATCTGCCACCCTCCAGCCCTCAGTACCAATCTACTTTTGGCCTCTATAGATTTTCCTATTATGGACATTTTACACTAATTAAATCTTGCCTTATATGGTCCTTTGTGACTGCCCTTCTTTCGCATAGCATACTGTTTTTGGACGTTCATCCCTGTTGTGTGGCTGTTCTTGTGAAAATGATCTGGTTTTCCTTTCTGACTCCTTTAAGATTTTATCTTTGCTCTTTTTGCATTTTCACTATGAAGTGTCTATGTGTGAAAACTTGAATCTGTGATTGATGTCTGACGTCTATCTCAGCAATGTCCTTTTTAGCCACATCTAATCTATCTTTTGGGTTTTTAATTTTAGTTATTGTGCCCTTTATTTTAGAGGATCTGTTAGGTTTTCAAATCTGTTATGTCACTTAATATAATCCCTGGTCATAGTATCAAGTCTGTTATTTAAGCCCTGTGAGTAAACATTTTTTTTTTTAGTTAACGTTTTTTGTTTTATAATTTGTGTATGATAGATAATATGCTGCCTGAGCGCTGGATGTCTGTTTCTGCTGGGTTTCACTCCCATTGCCTTATTTCTCCTGCTGACCCTGCTGCCGTACGATGGCCATGTTCCCTGCAGCCCTGAGGTGACCTGTACAAATCTGTCTCAGGGGAGATGCGGTCTTTCAGGCGTTCTAATCTCAGCCTTGGCCCTTCGAGGGCAAAGACCCTTCATCCCAGTGGGTAAACTGCAGGCATTCGAGCCTGGGTTCAGTCCCCCGGTTCACTATCTGAGTGACTCCGGACAAGATAGCCCCCCTCTCTGGGCCTCAGTACAATGGTGGTCATGATGGTCCCTCCCTCATAGGGTTGCTGTGAGGATCTGTATCAGTTATTGGTTATTGATTGCAACAAATCATCCCCAAACTTAGCAGCTTAAAAACAACAGTTTCTATAAGTTAAAAATTTGGGAGCAGTCCTAACTGGTTTGGCTCAGTGGATGGAGTGTCGACCTGGGGCTCAAGGGTCCCAGGTTCGCCGAGACCAGTTTGGCTCAATGGATGGAGCGTCGGCTTGGGGACTGAAGGGTCCCGGGTTCGATTCCGGTCGGGGGCATGTACCTTGGTTGCGGGCATATCCCCAGTGGAGGGTGTGCAAGAGGCAGCTGATGATGTCTCTCTCTCATCGATGTTTCTAACTTTCTATCCCTCTCTCTTCCTCTCTGTAAAAAATCAATAAAATATATTAAAAAAAAAAAAAAAAAAAAAAAAAAAAGCGTCCCAGGTTCAATTCCCGTCAAGGGCATGTACCTTGGTTATGGGCACATGCCCAGTGGGGGGTGTGCAGGAGGCAGCTGATTGATGTTTCTCTCTCATTTATGTTTCGAACTCTTTCTCCCTCTCCCTTCCCCTCTGTAAAAAAAAAAAAAAAAAAAAAAAAAAAAAATCAATAAAATATGTTTTTAAATAAATAAAATAGAAAGAATTTGGGGTCAGTTTCTGATGTCATTTGACTAAAGGTCTCTCATGAAGTTGCTGGGGCCTCAGTCATCTGAAAGCTTGATGGGGCAGGAGGATGAACTTTCAGGAAAGCCCGCTCATATGCCTGGCTGGAGCTGGTTAGTGCAGGATGCTGCGTCCCTCACTACGTCTACCTCTCCATGGGTGACTTGCGTGTCCTAGTCCCATGGCAGCTGGCTTTCCCCAGAGCAGATGATATAGACATCAAGGCAGAAGTCACAGAATATTTTATGGCCTAACATGCAAAGTCATACTTCATCATGTTCACAGCCTCCTATTGGTTACACTGGTCAGCCCAGCTCAGGCTGGGAGGGAACTACACAGGGTCTCGAGGACCAAGGACAAGGCTGGCTACCACATGTCCAATGAGATAATGTATGTAAAACTGTGCCTGGCACGTGGTACTAGTATGTGCTCACAGTAAACATAAACCATTCCTAATGCGTGTGCTGGCTTTGCTCTAGGCGTGTGGGATCCACACAGTAACCACTTCCATTCCGTCATTCAGCAGACACTGAGCAGCTGTGTGTGTCAGGCACTGGTCTAGGAGCTGGGGGGACAATAGCAAACAAAATGTAGTAGGAAACTAACACAAACAAAACATCTAGAATGATCTGCCAGGTGGGGCTAAGTGTTATGAAGAACCACAAAGGCAGGGAAGCAGGGAGAGAATGATGAGAGGACGAGGGCTGTAGGTCTCTCCCCATAAAGCTGATACAACAGTCGTGGTGGCTTGTGGGGAGCGGCTACAGTGTTTGCACAGGTTCAAGCCTGGGACGGATGAGAGGGCACAGTCCTCTCATGGCCACGTGCAAGTCCCAGCTTGGGGGGCAGAGCCCTCCCCGCACAATTACAGCCAACAGCTGTAGTTGTAAGCTTGAACCTATGGTCCGAACACGTGGCCCCACGTGCCTGAGTGATGTGGGCTTGATGGAGTTCAGGTGCATGTAATTGAGTGGAATCAAAACTCAGGAGAATGCTGTAAACAGCTTGGCCATGCCCTCACTTTGCCTCGTGGAATCTGGCTGTAAAATAAAGACATGGCTTGTAGTCCGTGGCGCTGGCGCTGTCTCTCCATTAGAGGACAGCGTCCCACTGAGAACCCAGCTTTCATTCTCTTGTCTGTCTTTTCTCAATCCTTCACCGCCCCCACTCGGGCTCACCGAACCTGGCTGAGCTGGCACTGCACATAAGGCGCCCTGGGGCTGAGCGTGCCATGGCTGTGCCGGCTCGCCACAGTGGCTCAGAGTTTGACCTCTGATAAAGCCCCCACACACACCTGTGACCCCATCCTAGCCTCACAGGCAGGTAGAATTAATACACATTTTACATCTGAGCTGGAGTCAAACACAAAACTAAGCTTAGAGCTCTAGTTAAGTATACAATTTTACCTATATGTTCCCAAAAATTCCAGTTTAGCACTTCTTAGTTGGGATTCAGGAATTCGTAGTTTAACAACTCCACCAGGTGATCCTCATCATGAGAGAAGTTTGGGAAACACTAAAGAAGGAGCTGAAATGAGCCCTAACCAGTTTAGCTCAGTGGATAGAGCATTAGCCTGCGGACTGAAAGGTCCCAGGAACATCAATCAGCTGCCTCTTGCATATGACCTTGGTTTCGGGCATATGCAAGAGGCAGCTGATTGATGTTTCTGTCCCATCAATGCTTCTAACTCTTTATCCTTCTCCCTTCCTCTCTGTAAAAAATCAATAAAATACATATATATATATATATATATATATATATATTTTTTTTTTTTTTTTTTTTTTTAAAGAGCTGAAATGAGCTGAGTCCCTAAGTCATCAGGATTTCTCCCAATACAGAGGCTCTCCAACTAGAATGCGCAGCCACCGCGAAGAGGCTTGTTAGGAGGCAGACAATCCCTCCCGCACAGCCCACATCTGCATTTTTTTTATTTTTAAAAATGTATATTTCAGAGAGGAAGGGAGAGAGAGAGAGAAAAAACAACAACAAAAAAAAAACATCAATGATGAGAGAGAATCATTGATCAACTGTCTCCTGCTCACCCCGCACTGGGAATGATTGAGCCCCAAACCTGGGCATGTGCCCTGACTGGGAATTGAACCTTGACCTCCTAATTCATAATAGGACAACTCTCAACCATTGAGCCGCACCATCCCAGCAAGTATCTGCATTTTTAATGAGGGCTGCGGTGGTGCAGGGGCGGGCAGGCCTGCTCTGACAAGTGCCAGAAGAGGCTCCAGGTCCAGCCACACAGACAGGAAGGGAACAGACTGAGGCCCGGAGACACCACGCAGCTTGACTCCGGGCACCAAGTTCTCCAGTGTGACAGCGGCCAGCGCCACCCTCCTTCCTCAGGGCACAGATGTCTCTCATGTGACAGCAGGGACAGCAGAGCGAAGAGGCAGAGAGGCCGGAGCCTTCCTGCATCAGCCAGCCCTGAAACCACCTCCCTGTGGACTTCGTGTGTGAAACACACTTCCTTCTGCTTTAAGCTACTTTGACTCAGGGTTTCAGGTACGTGCAGCCAAAACTGACCCCCGGTGAGACCCACAGCCTCCAGAAGAACGGGAGGGAGGGCAGAGGACTCGCCGTGGGGCTGGTTTGGGAAAACTGACGAGAGGCCAGAACTGCCTGGGAGAGATGAACGTATTCCATAGCTCCTTTATTAGGCACAAGGTAAAAATATATACTCAGAGCATCCCAAACCTATATAAACCTATGCTGATATGGGGTTTGGGACCCCAAGAGTCCCCAGAACTGGACTTAGGCCTTTCCAGGAGGCCAGGGGCAGACCCCGCCTAATCCCCCCCCCCCCCAACGCCAGGCAGCAGCTCAGGTCACGGGCTGCTGAGACGGGCAGGCCTGGACCCTCATTCCACACCACTCCTTGAGCTGGATGAGGACCCGCCTCAGGGTTTGGACTCTCGGTCTTCCCGCCCAGATCCGTGGCTCCGGCCTGGACAGAGGCTCCTCTGGCCCAGAGGACAGCGCCGCCAGGGCCGAGTTCGCAGCGGGGCCTGGGCTCCGGGCCCGAGGCGCAGGGAAGGGGCCTGAGGCTTTGGCACGGACGCTGCCCTTTCTCTCAGAGGCACAGCATACGAAGGCCGCGGGTGGGTCTGGAAGGGACTGTCCGAGACGGCAGTGCCGGGTGCCAGCACGCGTGGCCGCCGTCGCCTGCGCTGACTGCGCCCCGCCCAGGGCAGACGCTGGCCTGTGGGCTGGAGGAGGACCGACAGCCCCGCGGGCAGGATGCTGTCTCGCGTCCACAGCTGTGTCCTCAGCACCTGGGGCAAGGCACACAACGAGCTCCCCACAGAGACGTGTGGCATGCACCAGCCCGTGTGCACAGGCGTGCGGGCCACACGGGCGCGCCTACAGCACACACGTCAGCGCACGCCCCCCCTTTTCTCCCTCCCAGAAGGCACGTAGGGTTTATCTCAGTCAAAGAGGCAGGAGGGAGCTCCGGGACGCCCCAGACTCAGCCCACAGTTCACAGCTGAGCGTCGGGTGGGTGGTCCTCGCCATACAGGCCCACTTCCCTTTCTCCCTCCTCTGCCTCCGCGTCCTCCAGCCCCGCTTCGGGGACCACCTGGTCAGCCTCCCAGAGGGGGGTTCGGGGTGGGCCTGGGGCGGGCAGGCTCCCTCGCAGCCAGGGGTGCAGCAGGATCGCCGGGGCCGGGAGACGCTCCGCCGGCTCGCGGCGGAGCAGGCAGTGGAGCAGGCAGCGGGCCGGGGCGGAGAGGCCCCGGGGCAGGGCGTAGGTGCCCCTGCGGATCTTGCGGAACAGCAGGGCGGGCTCCGAGTCCTGGAAGGGGTAGCGGCCGGCCAGCATGGTGAAGAGCGCCACGCCCAGGCTCCAGACGTCCGCCGCCTTGCCCGAGTAGGAGGCGCGGGAGCTGAGGATCTCGGGGCCCACGTAGGCCGGGCACGCGTGCTTGTCCCACAGCGAGTCGTCCGGCCCGGTCAGCACGCAGGCGTCCTCCAGGTTCTCCAGCGCCAGCTGGGTCCTGTGCAGGGGCGGGGCAGCGGTCAGCTCCTGCTGGGAGGCCCACGCCCCCACCCCGCCCGTCTCCCTGCTGGTCTCCGGCTTCCCCAGGGCCTGGCGGACACCAGACAGTCCTGCTGGCTGGGTCCCTGAGCTCACTGTGCTGATGAGGATGCCCAGGCCCAGAGAGGTTAAGCCATTGCTCGGGGTCACAGAGCGATTGGATTTGAAACTGGGACTCTGAGAGGAACACATTTCCCAACCATCTGTGTGGGAGAGGGCAGCGGGCATTGAGCTTCTCATAAAACAGAGGCACACTTAGGGTCCAGGCAGGTAATCAAATGAGAGAAACGGGAAGTGGGCCTGGGCCAAACATCTCAGCACAAGCCCTGCCTAGAAAAGGTGACATTACAGTCGGTATTTACAAACTGTCCGCCGGGTACCTGGCCCTGAGCTGAGCTGGGTACCTGACGCACCTTATTCCAACCCCACACCCCCCTGTGAGAAAGACACCATTTCTCACCACAGGGCGTGGGGCTGGGACGGGAACCCCGCTCTCGTGCACCACAGTCAGCGCTAGGAACTGCGCGCACACTTCCCAAGGGGGGCCCACGTTCTCATTTTTCTCCAAGAGAGGCCAGAAATCATATTTCAACAACAACAAAAAAAAGTCCCGGTTTTTTTTTTTAAATGTTGGCAATCTATTTCAATTGAAAACAAGTGAACAAAAAAATGTGTGTGTGGCCCACCATTTGCAACTACTGCTTTCAACAACTGCCCCTCCAACCCTCTCTAAAAACCGATGGAAAAGCACGCTCCGGCGAGGATTAACCACAAAGGCGGTGCGTGCTCCACCCGAGGGGCATCCACCAGGACTGGGCCCACCTCCTCCCCGTGCGGCCACTCCGCCTCCCTGAGCTCGGTCTCCCCAGCAGGGCCCCCTCGGGCGGCCTCTCCGGCCACACTCACCTCTCGGGGTCGGTGAAGACGAAGCGCCGCAGCTTGAGGTCCCGCAGGACCAGGCCGTGCCGGTGGCAGTGCGCCACGGCGGCCGCCATCTGGCCGAAGAGCGCGGCGGCCTGGGGCTCGGGCAGGCGGCGGCGGCGCACCAGGCCGTGCAGGTGGCCGCGGGGCCGCGGGAAGAAGGCGTAGAGGCGGCGGGCGCCCGCCAGCACCGCCGCGGGCCGCGCCACGTGCCGGTGCGGGGGCAGCCGCGCGTAGGGCGCCAGCACCTTGGGGCCCTCGCAGGCCGGGTACACCTGTGGGCGGAGCATGGCGTGAGCACAGGGGGGACCGCACCGAGCCCGGGCGGACCTCCGAGACTGTCCGCTGTCCCCGGTCCCCTCTCTGCCGGCTCCAGGGCACGTAGCATCACCTGGCATAAAGGATACCTAGTCCCTTGTTTGCTGCCCAAGTCCCTCACAGAACCCCAGCCGGAGGAAACATCGGCAGAACTTTGTTTTCTTTTCTTTTTTAAATATATTTTATTTATTTATTTATTTATTTATTTATTTTTTTACAGAGAGGAAGAGAGAGGGATAGAGAGTCAGAAACATCAATGAGAGAGAATCATCGATCAGCTGCCTCCTGCACACCCCCCACTGGGGATGTGCCCGCAACCAAGGTACATGCCCCTGACCGGAATCGAACCCGGGACCTTTCAGTCCGCAGACCGACGCTCTACCCACTGAGCCAAACCGGTTTCGGCATATCTCATCCTTGTCTTGTGCCACTGTCTCCCGTGGCTTCCCACAGGAGGTCCTCTCTAGTGGTCATGCCCAGTGGCTGTCAGCCCCTCTCCTGCCCCGGACTGCACACCCTCTCCACTCAGCCGTTGTGAAGTCCTGAGAATGCCCTGAAGCGCCATGCTCTCTCCCCTCCAGGCCTCTGCACAGCTGTTCCCGCCTGGGCCTCCCTCCTCCCGCTTCTCCCCAGCTAGCTCCTCAGTCTTTTCTGACACCCCCTTGAGTACCTTAGAGGCTCTTCCCCTCTGCTCTCCTGGTCCCTAAGCTCCACCCCTGCAACCTATATCCATTATGGGGACCTAAGCTATGAATTCCCAGAGCTGGGACCATCTGGTTTACCTCTCTGGTCACAGTCCAGACTGGGGCTTGACAGAGAATTGGGGGCTCACTGGCTGCCTTCCCAGTAAACACAGGACTAAGTGAATAGAAGGGTCCCTCAGGCCAGACAACCCTCCGCAGCCACGGCTCTTTCCAGCCCCGGTGATGCCGGAGGAGGGCCCCTGGGGGCATTACCTGGCAGGTGTACTCGGTGCCTGTGGGGCAGTGCAGGGCCCGGTAGGCCCGGCCGCCCTCCTCAGGTTCCAGGAGGACATAGGGCCCCAGCCGGGAGGGAGTGGTCACAGCGGGGGCACGGGCTGGCGCAGGGGGTGGGCTCAGGGGCAGAGGGCAGGGGGGCAGCCTGGACTGGGGTCCACTTCGAGCTTGCTTCCGGGGGGGACCCTGAGCGTCCAGGTCATCATCCAACTTCAGCTGCTCCTTCCGGGAGGGAGGGCCCGTCGGAGCTGCCAGGGGCGTGGCTGGCATCTAGAAAGGAGGAGAGAAAAGCACCAAAGTGAGGCTGTCTGGGGCTCCTGTCCTCCCTGCTGGTGGGAGGGCACCCTGGCACAGCTCACAAAGAGGGTGGCTTGGCAGTGAGCACCACACCGACAACGGCATGCCCCCTTGACTGGGTGCCTCACTTCTGGGATTTATCCTCCAATTAAAATACCCCCAAATTAGCCCTCGCTGGTTTGGCTCAGTGGATAGAGCGTCGGCCTGCAGACTGAAGGGTCCCGGGTTCGATTCCAGTCAAGGGGACATGCCTGGGTTCCGGGCTCGATCCCGAGTATGGAACGTGCCGGAGGCAACTGATCAATAACTCTCTCTCATTATTGATGTTTCTATCTTTCTCGCCCTCTCTCTTCCTCTCTGAAGTCAATAAAATATTTTTAAATACCCAAAAATTAAATATGTAAACTAATCAGAGCCTTGTGTCTAAGAGCAAAAGGCAGAAAGCACCCCACATGTCCAGTAGTAGGGGGCTGGCTAAAGCATCAGGTGATAGCCAGAGTGCAATACCATACAGTTCTTTTTTTTTTTTTTTAAATATATTTTATTGATTTTTTACAGAGAGGAAGGGAGAGAGATAGAGAGCTAGAAACGTCGATGAGAGAGAAACATCGACAAGCTGCCTCTTGCACATCCCCTACCGGGGATGTTCCCGCAACCAATGTACATGCCCTTGACCAGAATCGAACCTGGGACCTTTCAGTCCACAGACCGACGCTCTAACACTGAGCCAAACCGGCTTCGGCAGCAATACCATACAGTTCTGACAAAGGCCCCAGAGGCTCTCTCCACACCAATGTGTTGATACAAGTAGGAGGCTGTTCCTGTAGCCCATGTGACAGGAACAATGGAATGTCCATCATTGGGGGACTGGTCCCATAAATTATATTTCATCCACACATGGGGCAATTGTACCCATTTGAAAGACTGAGGCAACTCTTTATTGCTAATTGAAAAGGTCTCCGAGTGGATTATTAAGTGAAAACCAAAAGTAAAGTGGAAAGGTGGATTTGGTAGTTAATGAGAGGAAGAGAGAGACACTTTGCATGGTATCTACTGAGTATTATAGGGTAGGCAGCTGGTACCTATGAAAGGGAGAAAGGAGTGAGAGGCATGGGGAAGGAGGGAGGAAGGGTGATGAACGAATGAGGTAGGTCCGTATGACTGTGTCCACTGGAATGGATATATTGTCAGGTGAACAAAGTGAGCGGCCAAACAACACACCCAAGAGGCTCTCGTGTATGTAAAAGCCCAGCAGCGTACACTGCCCTGTCTCTCCATATCTGCCCAGCGATCGCTGTGGAAAGTCACGGGGAAAAGTCTGGAAGGACCCAGGTGTAACTGGCTGCACAGCAGCTCCGGGCCTCCTGGGAAACTTCTGGAAGAGGAAGGGATTTGGCCAGGAGGCAAGTGAATTTTTTGTTTCAGTATTTTAAAATAAAGATTCTACATTCATTTATTGCTTGAGTGTTTTTAAAACAGATGAGTGGATTTCTTTTATTTTCAGTTGTGAACTTGACAGCTGCCTGTGGCCTGAGAGCTGCCAGAGTGAGAGTCCACACACGGAATCAGCTGCTGCCAGCTGAGGCTTTCCCTCGGGAAGAAGCGAGGCTGGGAGGGCTCTCCCAGGCCCCAAGAGTTCCATCCTTCAAAGGTGGAGGAAGTCACCAGCCTTGCAGCTGTGTGTCCGTGTGCGGTGGCTGAGGCACAGCCAACGGCACGTCAGGCAGAAGCTTCTCTCTAGAACCCTCCGCCCACCCATTCAGAGTCCAGCGGTGGGACAAGGAGGCCCAGGTGTAGGGTGTCAGAGGGAGAGACTTGGGCCTCATTAAAGACCTTCCCAACAGTTTGAGGTGTGATTCATGGGGGAACATCATTCAGAGTCAATTCTCAGATTGACACTCACCCTAGAGCCGTGGTCGGCAAACTCATTAGGCAACAGAGCCAAATATCAACAGTACAACGATTGAAATTTCTTTCGAGAGCCAATTTTTTAAAATAATATATTTTATTGATTTTTTTACAGAGAGGAAGGGAAAGAGATAGAGAGCTAGAAACGTCGATGAGAGAGATACATCGACCAGCTGCCTCTTGCACACGCCCTACCGGGGATGTGCCCGCAACCAAGGTACATGCCCCTGACCGGAATGGAACCCGGGACCTTTCAGTCCGCAGACCGACGCTCTACCACTGAGCCAAACTGGTTTCGGCGAGAGCCAAATTTTTTAAACTTAAACTTCTTCTAACGCCACTTCTTCAAAATAGACTTGCCCAGGCCGTGGTATTTTATGGAAGAGCCACACTCAAGGGGCCAAAGAGCCCCATGTGGCTCGCGAGCCACAGTTTGCCAACCACTACCCTAGGGCATGGGCTGCCTTGGGAGGGAGGGAGGCCCCCCCCCACTTGAGTTAAAGGTCATAATCCTGTGTCGGTAAGAATGCAATTGGGGTTGCATTTGTCAAATATCCCGACTGGGTAGCCCTGGGCAAGGACTTCCTGCCCTCAGCTGCCTCAGAGGCTACAAATCTCAGGATTTCTGTGGGAAGAAATTAAAATACAAATAGGGTAGTATGGCCCTGTTAGATGATAGGTATCAGGAAATAGTCACTACTGTATTACTATTACTATTACTGTTATTCCATAGATGAAGTTGGCTTAAGTGCTACCCCTGGGAGCCTCAGAAATCTCCCCAGGGATAGGTTGGATGACACCCCTTACCTCCCAGGTTTTTCTGAGCCACGCACGGTGACCCCTGGCTGTGTGGACGCTTGTGCCTGGGACGCGGGGACAGCTGGAGGGGTTTTCCCGTGGTTGTTCACCTTAGTATTGTATCCTATCCATGCCTCAGAGCCCACTGGGGCCGTGTCTGAGTCTACAGATGAACAAGGGAATTGGCAGGCAACATGGAGGGACCTCCACTGTAGGTGGGGGCAGCGCCTGATCCCTGACACCCCGGGGGTGGGGGACGAGGGCAGGTCATACTAACACACACTTACACAGCAGGGCAGACAGGTGTGCACACGCCCCTCAAAAACACACTTCCTCCCAGCCAGCAGCCCAGACCCACATCCACAGCAGAGAGGGCACACACGTCATTAGGTGGCACACACGCCTCCCTCCGTGGGCAAGCGTGCACGTGTATACACATACACATACACACACACACACACACACACACACACACA